>OY740767.1:118895934-119260713 GCA_963513935.1 Aphrophora alni | reverse complement strand
ATTAGGTCTTTTAAGCTGAATGAAAAAAAAATTTAAAGCCATTCTATCCAAAACATCCAAAAGGGCAGCATCATTTTTAGTTCCAGGAAGAAAATTCAGTGTTGAATAAAAATATATTGATCAAAAACGGCTAAGTACCTTAGATAATATACTAGCTTAAAACCAGTGGTGAATGGAATTAATAACTTTATTTATCCCAAAAAATTGATTCTACATTGTAAATTCAATTTCCAGATCAAATTCAACCAGATTATACCCATCCAAAATTTACCAACAAAAATGACTACACTCTCAAAATCATTAAAGGCCTTAGTAAAAACCTCAAAACTTTTTTTTCCATTTTTTTAAACACTATCCATCATCATTCTGTTTCATAATCACCTATCTCTTATCCAGTTCCATCCAACATATTTCGGTAGTTTAAGATATGATATATCCAAATTGTTTAGATTAGGTTTTCATAGTTTATTGATCTATTTATGTGATGTATTAATAAAAGTTCAACTTTTGAACCCCTAGATTAAGAATAGCTTACTCATTTTGTATCTTTGTAATTGAATAAATCTAAAATAATAATTTGAAATAAGTAATCTTTTTAAACACATACTCGTTTTATCATACATTTTATATTAACTTATGCATTATTTCTAGGTTGGTTTTATTGTTCTTATTATTTATAAAAACCCGTAAAAATCTACGATTAAAACAAATTGCTATATCCTTACAAAATATATACCTAAGAATATTTTGTTATTAGGAAATAATTTTGCTTGTATTTGCGTTCAAACAACGAGAATATTTTTTATAGAAATGGCATACTTTTATAAAGCCCAAAGTTTAGGAGTTAATCGCGATTTTCAGGGTTTAGTATTCAGGATTAGTATATTCAGGGGTTAAATTAGTTTACAGGTGTTATTTTGACCTGAACTTTGGGTGTTTGTATTTGATTCTGAATAGCAACTATTTCTATTAACTATTTGTACTATTGCAGTTATAATTGAACATTTATACTTTTTTTTTAATTTTATTAACAACCGGATCTGCATCCAATCATTCAATCCTATTTAATAACTCATATTGCACATTTTGGCATAGCTTTCGTTAAGTTCATCCGTAAATCCCAAATTATTAAGAAAAAACTTCTGTTTTACGGAATGAAACTGTTTATTTTTCCTAACAAATTAACAATAAGAACCTAAACAGGAATTGGATGTACAGAACACTTATTGGTTTAAATACACCAATAACCTTAAGTATGACCTTAGTATCTAACAATAATAAATATAATGTAACTTCCACTTGAACTTTCGGAACCATAAACGAATACGAGCAATAGAAAATTAATTCGCTTATGAGTCTAGAAACAGAGAAATTCGTATTAAAAACAAACACTTTTAACACTATTATGTAGGTATTCTAATTAATTATCGTTACAAAACCACTTAAATTAAATACTTTTATAATGCATAGTCTTCATTTTACAATTTTATTATTCGTTAAAATTATACTGTTCTAGTAATTCCAGGTATACATTGTTCAAACTATTATAACTCTTATTTAATTAATATACGTTTTTAACAACTGAATAGAAATTTTATAACACTTTACATTGGTTACAATAATAATATTTTCAAATAGCGAGGCATTTTAATTTATTATCTTATATAGTATAATATCGTGCCATGAATTTAAATATTTCACAATCCAAATGATCAGTTTTTATCTCTAAAAACTCAGAAGTTCTGATATTTTTATTCAAAATTTTTTTTTTTTTTATGTTTCGAAAAAGTAAGATAATTTGTATGTGACAAGAAACTGAAAAGATTGTGTAATTGCTACAAGCTTGCTCATGAGCATTACAAACTCTCTAACTTACTATGTGTCATACTTTTATCTTTTACCAACAGTTTTTTTTTTAACTGGATCAAACAAACGGACAAAATACAATATTTTTTATTATATATAACATGAAAAGAGTATTTCAAAATTAATATCTCACAACACTATTGATATAAAGCATGTAAACCTGACAAAAGAAAAGTAAACCATTCATTTTATGGAATTTTTGATGCATTCCAATTGTCAGAAGTTATTGAAGCCTTTCCAAACGGGATTTACAGATTTCTACTGTTGTTACGATTGTAATCTCAGTTGGATATCAAGTTACAGAACACAACACTCACTATCACGTTCTCTTTAATATTACTTTCACCCTTCCCCCCATCATACACTTCACCTCGACCTTCCACAGAGGTTGTTATCCATATTAGTTTAATATTAATCCAGACATTTATATTCATACTGTAACTTAATAATAATAATACAGAGAGGAAAGGGCATTAACACTACAGAAAATCAAATTGGATTTATTTAATATTTCTTTGAGATGGTATTTTTAGAGTAAAATATTGTATTTCATTAGGGAAGAAATAAAGTAAATTATGTTTTAAAACATTGTGTATACGAGTGCTATAACCTATATGTTTAATAGCCTGCTATGTCACATTCACTACCAAGTTAAGTTGAAGCAATGCGCTTTCTTAACTTAAATTGAATCCATTAATACACTTAGACCTACCACCGACTAGAATATTTTTATCTTCAGATAGTTTTGTTAAAAAAATGAGGGCTATTGATATCTCTGCGATACTATAACATGCAGCACAGTCAAGATAAAAGTGTTTTTTACCTTTGGGGGTTCGCTGTAGTGTACGGGTTGGCAACTCCGAGGCTGGATCTACACTTTTATCATGTAGTCTTTAGTTACATTCACCTTCTCTTTCATCTTTCCTATCAGGTCTCTCTTGACCAACTCTTGTACTCTACCGACCTTAAAGCAATTGGAGTATTTGAGTGTTAAAGGTCTTTATTTTATATTCTTTTCTTACTTATTTTATAAGGAGTTGATAAGCGAAAGGTTTTAAGTCAATAAACAACAAGGATAAAATAAAATAAAAGTGCCCCCTCTAACTTGGACGGCTCACACCAACTAATCGGTCTTTAGTCGTTAGAAGGCGTAATAAAATTAAGTATGCCTAACATAACCTTAAATAAAAACACTAGTAGATTTAGTATATATCACGGTACTGTCTCTTTATTTTCTTTCGAAACGAAATAACAGGAAAACAAACGACAGTTATGTTTTAGAATAAATTGATTTTTCGAGAGCAAATCGGTGGGAAAAAACAAGTTCTTGAATTAAGCCTCAAGTCTCGTCTTAAAACTGACTTTATATTCGCAGCTGTCACGACAAAATGATTAAAACAATTCTTAGGGTCAGAATGTAAGAAAATATTCGTCAAACATTTTACTCTGAGTGTGGTCTTAGTTTTTTGACATGGAGATAAAGTACGTACATTTTTATGTATTTTAAACTTTAAAATTATTACAATAATATTTCAAGTGAAAAATATACGACCTAGACTAGGAATCGAACCCAGGACCATTGCAGCAATAAACGTAAAAAGTCAAGTGAGAAATCTACTCCCTGTGCAGGGAAGCGACTAGGATAACTCAGTTGGTAGAGCATTGGCGCGTAAAGCCAAAGGCCCTGCGTTCGATTCCCAGTCTAGGTCGTATATTTTTCACTTGAAATATTATTGTATTTTCAATACCTGCTAAGTAAAAAATCGTATAAGCGGAAAAATTAATAAATAAAATTAAAAATTAATTCTTAAAAACGTCTATTCATAAACAGGAAAAAATTTCAATATATTTATAAATTACAAGTTTGTGATGTAGACCTAGATGAAACAGAACGGTTTAATTTTCAATTGGAATTATTGATGTAATCACAAATTAAGATGAGAAAGATGGAATAATTTAAGTAGCCTAATTATAAAACTTGTCTGACTATAAAAGTAGATAATGCGTACATAACGTTTATTTATTAGTATGGCAGTTGTTAATAACTAGGTTTAAGTTCATTTTTATGTTTTATGTTCATCTATATTAACATTATAAATCTCAAATAACAGCATGTCGATCTTTTCAAGAATGAAGCTTTAGGCCATGAACAGCCTTTATTACAGCAGATTCTTTTGAGTTTTTAACAAACCTCACTTTGAACCTTTATTGGCACTTTAGTCCACGCCGTCCTTTATCAGGATTCTAACGGTTTTCTTTATGATGATTATATCACTAAACATTGGGGTATTAAATATTCAATTCCATCTTCTGTCTCACAAACAAACAAAATGAAGTTAGGTTATATTAAATTTTATTTATCTAATCATTTATAAAATATTAAATTAGTATTTTTGTAGCTTTCTTGATGTAGTATATGCCCCATTATCCCCAAAAAAAGAAATAATTGTGTCTGCAAATAGTTTTTTTTTTTTTTTATGATCGCAGACTAGTACTTTCACAGACTAGTAGATCGCAGAGCTTTTCATAATTGTTTTTATTACATATATCTAAATACATTTTATAATCATTTTCTCCCTGTTTTATAACATATTATAAAAAATATAAATTAAATGAGTAAACTATTTTCGTTAAAAATCTCGTCTATAAATATTAGGAAAGTATCAACAAACTTCTGGATAAATTACAAACAACAAATCTACCTTATTGGGAAGCGAGAAAAGAGGTCAAGAATAATACCCATTTAGTACCAAACTAAACCCCTTAACGATTTTGTATACGGTAATGAAATACATTAAAAATAATAAAATATTCAAATGTTTTCTCCCTGCAACGTCAACTAATTGCTATATCTGAATAAAATAAACAATGCAATAAAATTTTAACTCTTTTTTATATTAAAAAAATGTACATAATGTTATGCCAAAAATATTATTAAATTTATAAATATTATTTTATGGCTAATTTTATTCTGCTCTACATAAAATCATTAACGTCGGAATTGATCAATGAGTTTAAAATTGCAGTTTCTTTCTTAAGAATAAAAAAAACAAGTTGCATAACTAATATTTATGTAACAGGTTTACTGTAATTTATTAATATGGTTTAATGGAATATTTCGAGAGTATAAATTCACTCCCGTTATTAAGTGATGTAAATATAACATGAAAACTCATCATGTAGGTTTATGTAGGAAACTAAAAATAAAACTACTAATCTTAGAAATGAACTTAGAAAGTTAGGCCTATTTGTTCAAAATAACTAAGACTAAATACAAACGTAATAAGTAAAACTACAAGACACAGGAATACAATACATAAGGAACGGATTTGAATTGATCAACTAATAGGGATTGCGTGTCAACGGAGTGGTGACCTAACAGTTTATCGGGTGAATAATCTTTTGTCCACTCTTTCAAAAATTAAATATATAATCTAATTATAACTCCTACAAACGCTTTAAGAGAACAAATTTCAGCCTTATTTAAGTATAGAAAATTTTATTATTTATTTAAAAAAAAAATCATTAACGGAACCCAGAATGGTCTTACTTTTTGATGATATTAATGACCCATATTTGAGGTTTCAATGATTTTTAGTTTATGTTATTTTTATCCCCCGAAGTATTGTGATTTTTGGATCATATATATGTTCAGTTATTTTCGATTTAACTAGTAGGTCTAATCTCGTGCTTTCTAATTCTTACTGTAATTGTTTGTTCCCTTTATTTTTGTAGAGCACACTGACCAATTGTTTTGGACGTGGAGAAAGATTACGCAAAGATGAAATCCTCGGAGGAAGCAGTGCTGGTGGAGCTGGTGGAGGCCTGATGGGTCCAGGTAGGTTACACTACGCAGCATTATCTAGAAGATCCTCGCGCACCAACAACAGCTACAGTAGTGGGAACAGTTTCATAGACTTAGGATCTGACCTTACAAGAAGGCCGTTGGTAGTTTCATTCAAAAGGCGCAGTGCTCGGACTTCAGCCTCTTCCTTAGAATATGTTCCTAGTCCAGATAGCCGACGCAATACTCACGATATTTCTTTTAGTCATGATCAACAAATAAGAAAATTCAGTTCTCCTGAATGCAAAGATATTTTTAATTGTGACAATAATATCATAACAGAAATTCCTACTCACAAATTGCACAATTTGGTTACTCCTGCAAAACCAAAACAAGATAAAGATCCGTGTTTGGAAGACATTGAAATTTTCCAAGAGTGCCAATTGAAAATACAGACAACTGTCAAGAGGCCTAATATGCCAGAACAATACGCCCAATCTTGTTCGGTGTACATGAACTCTACAAGTAAAACTTTTATTGACAATGATTCTCTCAAACTGACATACGTTCGGAAATCTTTTACTGTACCTTGCTTAATGTTGCACTAAGAGTAACTAATTTTTATATTAGAAAAGAAAACGGTTCGTTATTAAAAACTAAAGAAAACTTTTTACAAGGCCTGAATTTCTTCCTACATGATTAATTTATTAAAACTAAAAACACCCTATTCTTATATCAGTTTACAACTGTATATAAAACTGTTGGATGACACTACTTATTAATTATTATTTTTATATATTTTTCTACAAAATCTCTCATTTACCGAGAAAAAACCACTTCGTTACACATATACAAATACTTTCTTATGCCATGCTTCATTTTCATATGGGCAACTTTTTATAAGTTAACTACATTTAAACTGTTTTTTTTTTTTTTTTCCGTTTTTACTTTACCACAAATATGTAGTATCGAGAAAGTTATGTGATGGTTCTAAAAATTTATGTATCTTTTTTACAGATAAGACCTTTTTTAAATGTATTCTCCGTAAAAATAAAAAAATAAAATTAAAATAAGTATAATGTCTGTGATCTATAGTTTGTGCAGTGTTCTGCAGGCCAAATGAGTGAAATGATTTTATTCAAAACAATTAAAATTTTTCCCTAACACGGGATTTTTTTATGACTCAATTTTGGATTTCGGTGCTAAAAACCAAACCCAAATTTAATATTTTCTCAAAATATCCTCAAACGATTTTGATCAAGTGTAGCTTCTATGGATTCAAATGAATAGAATTGGTCGTCATTTCACCACAAACTCTTGTTCCTGAGTTATCTGTAAAAGAACAAAAAACCGAATATATCGTTATATATATAAGTTTTTAATTGGCATATCTTACTTATTTTTGTAGACATCAATAAAAAATTACTGTAGAGCTTTGGTACTCACTGTTTGTCGCATCCACAAACTGTAATAAAATTTAATTTTTAAACAAGGTTCAGTTTAACCTTGATATGTATAAATTAAGAACTAGCTTTTTAAAAAATATATATTCTGCACAAAATTGACAAAGATATAGACCACATTTGTGGTTACAATACGGACAGGAAAAAATTGTTCAAACTAAATGTTCAGACTTTTTTACGTGTTGTATTTTTAATATTGTTCCTTGTGAAGAAAACATAGCAGATATATTAAAATTGTGTTAGAATAATAGATGAGGAATTGAAATATATAGTGTTACAAATTGTGTAAAACATGTCTCCATCGAATTCCACAAATAATAAAACTAATTATAATTGCTTTAATGTACTATTGTGCCTAGCAATGTACAGCTACTAATAATCGGGGTTGTTTTTTAATCTGTAAACATTCAATAGATTATTATTTCTTTTCCTAATATTAAATATACAGTATACATAACACATATTGTATTGTGAAATTTCCAATATTTCGTATTGTCTGCTTATTAAATGCATTTATAATTCTGTGTAATAAATCATTACCAACTTGTTTTGGTAAGTGTTAGAACATAGCATGTGAATCAAATGTTTCCATTGTTATGTATGTGTTTATAAATGTGTATAGCATGTTATAATGCCACTTTCTAATAAGTATATGTTTTTTGTTTGTTTACGTGTCAATTAAAATTCAAATTAAATATAATAACTAAGATTATTGTTATAATCTATATATCAGCTAGGACTTTCACAAATAATTTGACTAAGTAATTATTCTGCCACTTCTAGTACCGTCTTAACTTGTATTGTTAAGATATTTGAAAACTTAACTCATTTTCAAAAACTGTTTACGTAGTCTCTCTAAGAAAGTGTCAACAGAATCCAAAATGTGTCAACAGAAATTTAAACAATGCCATGAGTGGCATAAGAATGCTGAAATGATTAACATTTAAACTTACACTAAACAAAGAGACACACTTACTATTGTAAACAACATAGTCTTGACAGTTAAATTATAATGACTGAAAATCACGTGCAAGGAAATGGCCATTTTTCATTCAGTGTTCATTTACACAATTTATCTAAAAACTTGTTTTAACAGTTACAATAATTTGTACCTTACAATTAATTATTAAAAATATTCATTTTAAACAGATGTAAATAAATGTACAATTTAATATCAAAAATTAAAATCAAAATTAATGTAATTATAGTTCTTTCACTTAAAATAAAACATTTTCTACATTCAAATAATTGAAACCATTTAGAAAATCTGATTTGGAATTTAATTGGTGTCTCCATTAAATACGTTCTTATTATTAATACTTCTAATTAATTATTATCAATAAAATGAACAGACCATCATTTTAAAATAACTAGAAACTTCTTTATTGTTCAAAATACGTAATGTTGATTTGTATTTGCATTTATATTTATATACAAGCACCCACCACTTTTAATACATTTTTACTTAAACTATTAAAATTTAATTTTTATGAAATTTGTTATAACAATTCTGTTATTTGCACAGCATAATTATTATGATGTTTAAGACATCGTAATTTAAAGAGAAGTAAACAAATCAACAATTAACTAACACAAATTTTAAACATCTAGTTTTAAGATTTATTTTATTTTAAACAATAAAAATAATATCTTTTACATTCATATAACAGAAAACTTGTATAAAATCTGATTCTGTTGTTGTATATATTTCATAATAAAAAAGGATCACTTGACTACATAAACTTGAAGTGTTATATTTATTGCTTAACATTTGAAATTACTGAAATTAAAGGATTTGTATTTCAATAAACTAACACAATTCTGTAAAATATTTAATATAATGCAAATTAACTTAAAAATTAAGTGTTAATTGTATCAATTCCTGATATATAAACTTCTTGACGAAACTTTGATTGTAAAACTTGTATTTCAATTATAAATCCGCAACCAATAATAAAGTAATGTTTATGGCATGTAATAGTGTTCTTATTGTTCCCCTACACCTTTCATCACGCCTTGTGTAGTCCATCACACCTTAGAAGCCGTATAATACGTTCCACGCACACAATGTATGTAGTAAAATGTTTATATTAGTCACTTTATTTCAACTTTAAATCCTTAATTAAATAATATTGCATGAGATGTTCTTTAAATCATTGCACGTAAAAGGAATGCGATCTGTTTAATTTTACCAACTTTATGTCCAAATTAGGAAATTGTGCAATAAACAATTGATTGATTGTGACATATATAATTGCATTTTCATACATTATGTAGTCAATATTACCATTTACATTTGAGTAAATACATAAAGTGGAAATAGTTCAAAACTCAGACCCATAAATAACAATACATTCTGCAAATAAGTGGACTACTTTTGTTATACCAAGCGTCTTATTGTGTTTGTAAATTCAGTGAAATGTTAACTCCAACTCTAACCTACGTTTAGTAATATAAATATACAAAATATTGTTAAAACATCATGCTGTGTGACGGAGACAAATTTATTTATTGAATACGGAAGGGAGCCAAGTTACGAGCAATGAATTGAACAAACTTAGGCAAATTGTGAATCAGTGCTTTAAAACATAGTAAATGAAAACATTAACTGTTCTAAAAAAGCACTAATCATATCCATAGGGACTTTATATGATATTTACACGTCGAAACCATTTATTTTTAGTAGTGGTTTTTAAAAAAAATGTTATATGTTTTTTTAAAAATTAATTACAAAGTTTCAATACTTATCCCCTGCATTGATTATAATATTTAAGTTTATATTTATTTTCTAGTACTAGGTTAATTAAATTATTATAATCTAGTATTAAAAGATATTTAAATCTGAGTTATTTTAAAAAGTTAAAAATTTCTGAATACAATTTTAAGTACAAAGTTAAAAACTGTTCACCGTCGGACTATTTTGTCTGCAACAATTTATTAATTCAGTTAAAAACTATATTTATGGTAATGTTTATTAAATGTTCAGGAAAAATAAAACATATTACATTTTTAGAATTATACAAACATATCTTCAGATTTTAAAATTTCAATTCTTGTATGAAGCAAGTTTTATTTTTATAATTTCATGAACTAACTGCAAATAATTTAAGTTATATTTCACTAACCATATTTCTATGGAAATAAAAATTGAGCCTTTTTGTAATTTATATATATATATATATATATATATATATATATATTTATATACTTGCTGTATCCGTGGGTTCACCGGCATGGAAATCGGGCTCTGTGAGTATATTCTTGATTAGACAGTATTTCGTTCCGTGAACTATACAATTTTCATTATTTAGTTTTTTTGCAGGGTATTATAGAATTGATGTTCAATTTAACAATTTTAGATACAATGATGTGCAAGTAAAGCTTCACTATGTAAATAACTTTGAAAGTCTGAATTTTTAATATAAGTACTTTTATGTTATGAATTTAGTTTTTAATCAAAATACTAATTATATTAAACTTTTACTTTACGTTCAGGTACTATTCAACTGTATATTTATCTTACAATACATTAACTAGGACTTGATTATAACCCTTGAATCCGTTAAATAGGATTCATTCACATAATTAGACTTCGAAAATGTATGTATTTAATATATCACAATTGTCGTTTTTGTTTGATATATTCAATTTTGTAAGAATACCTGATTTACAATCAGTTTCCATCCTATTATAACTTATAACTTTGAAAACCGTTAACTATTTTAGAAACTGTTTCAATTCTAAATAACTTTAATAACTACTGCACAGATGAAAAGAAAACCTCATCAGTTCAAGTCGCCACTAAAAATAAATCTTAATGCACAATATACGCAACAAAATCTGGTTTTCATATTACAGTGCAGACAAATCTTGTTATGTTGTAGAACTACCAATTCAATTTTAATCAAATAAAGGCCTGATTAGATAACGTACCTATAAAGTAAAAAACCCCAAATGAAATTCCGATTAGCGATTCTTGAGTTATAAAGTTGGAGACAGAGAAACTATGTGTATCATAACTCCTGACCCTCAATAATAACTCCATTGGAGGTCTCATCGAATGAAAGTAAAAAACAAAATATTTAATAAACTTCTTTACAAACATGTGGTTCAATTTCACTTTTAGCCTAATAACTAACAACTAGAAAATTTCAGGGCAACAATTTATGATCCTTCTCATTATCTAAGGCTTTATTTTTTGTGAAAAAGTTAATGTAAAATTTGTAAAGTAGTCATTATCACAGCTTTATATTGATATGCCATTCACTTGTGTATAATGGTTTATTCTATAGCTTCAGAAGTAGACATAAAATGGTTGCTGTTGTCACTATATTGTTTTATTGCTTAGTTACACCGACCACATCTTATCAGGGTGAAACAATATACAACCCTTGATGACGCTATCAGTTACGTGTCGGAATGTCAACCTAATAGTCTTTAGATAATAAACCTATATTTGTCTTTGTCAGGGTGATTGTAAAACCGAATCGTTAACCTTCTGAGTAATGAAACACGTGTCTTGATTCTGAAGTAGCTTACTACTGTATTGTTACTAAGCCCATCCTGTCATGAGATGGTTTAATTTTCAAATTTAATATTTTGTTTATTTTTTATTCCTAGACATATATTTAATATGTGACAAATCCTTATAATTATCGACATTTACTTAATCCTATTTCACCCCCTCCTTAAAAACGAGCAACGCTCCAATCTCCAAATGAAATAAAACACAATCTTCTACAACTAACTCTTTATGTGTGTAATACGACATACTATGGCAATGTCGTCATTCTCACTTGTTACACCTACAACAAACTTCAAAGCACTGTACTATAACTGGCAAGGCCAATGCATCATATAGATAAGAACCACAGTTTGTTTCCTGTTTGAAGCATTGGCCTTGCCAGTTGTAGCTCAGTGTAAATGTAATAACTGAGTCTTTATCACTAAATCGTCGTCTTAATTTTTTTTTTGGAATTACTACGCATGTAGATATATAATATTAATTGTTTTAACTGGTTATGTGCAAATTCTTAAATAATTCCTTAAAATAATGTGCATTTTAATATCACCCACAGAAAATAATTCAATTAAACATTAGATATAATAAAACTCGAACACAAGATCTCACAAAAATTACGTTTACTTAATCAAATGCATTTCAATAACTAAGTTATAGTAGCTTATGTATCAATGAGGATGGCGACTTTGTCGTTGAAACGCGTTTGATTGTAAACGCAAGGTTGTGAGATCTTGTGTTCGAGTTTTATTCAATCTAATATTATCTCACAAGTCAAGCTCAATATTTATTTACAAATAAACATTATTTATATCACATTTATATTATTCTATAATTTTTTTATAATGTCTTAACTAAATTTGAATGAACTATTTGTTTAGCGTGTGGTGAAAAATAAACTATTATTATTTTATTTATGAAATGATACGGTACTTTCATATTATTCAAACAGTCGTAGATAAAAAATCACTGATAGTTTATTAGACGTGTCTGCTATTTTACATTGTTTAAAAGTTATTATGATATAAATCACATACAAACCGTTAAGACTGTTATATTTATTAAATACAATACTGTGTTACATAGCCAATTAAAACTAGAAAATTATCGTATCACTAGACACTCATTCATTGAAACAGGTTGACGATTAATGTAAAATATTTTATGTCATAATATTATTATAGGCCTATTATAAAACACATTCCACAATGTATCTACAACGCTATCTACATTAATTAGGAGTAACCTAATCAACCTTGTAATCCGGTGTTATAAGTATGTTTAATTATATTGGTTACTATGTAAACAATTTAACATTGTAACAGTCTAAGACATTTGTGTGTCCCCCCCCCAGATAAAGTGATTTTAATAACCAATGAGTGATGACATCTGTGATTTTTGTTTGTTTTAATCATTTAAAAAGGTCAAATTGAAGTCGCTAATATAATATATATATATATATATATATATATATATATATATATATATATATATATATTAATAACAAACGCTACTTTAACAACTATATAGTTTATTGTATCTTAATATTTCATAAAATTAATAGAAAGATAGAGTTTTTGTTGCTCCGAATAAAATCAAAAAAAGTTTAAATATGAATAACAGGTTGTTTGTAAATACAAAAAAATAAAGCATTCGTTAAAAAAACACCTAATTATAGCCATAAGCTATATCGTTGACAGTTGTTAAAAAATTTACGTCCGTAAATTTTACACTTTGAACACACTGGTATTTCTGTAAAATATTAAAACCATTCAAATGAATTGATTTCATTAGTAACTTACCTTAACAAATTTGACAAAAAATATATGAATACGTTATGTTCTCCAATTTTAAAATGTTAAGGAAGTAACTAAAAGGTAAATTGCTTAACTTGAAAAAGTAAACATATGCCTATTATATAGAACATACCAAGAGGATTTTTACTATAGTGAGTTCATAGCACTCTTGTGAGATTCTAACTGGATGAACTTATTTTCCGTATAGTCTTGGGTTGGATTACTTTCTTTCATATTCCTATCAGGTATTTTCTAATGTGAGTTTCTAATTTTTCATGGGGGGGGGGAGTATTTAAAAAAAATAATAAAACATGTGAGATTAATACAATTTATTTTCATGTTGATTTAAAAGTAATTATATATTATAATTATAATTTAATTTAATAAATTGGGTATCGAATTAAACCTGGAACATAAACACAGAAAAGCGACTAGCCTTTAAAATGTCTGCAACTTTTTATTTTTTTAATGGTTTATTTTAGTGACATATAGAACTAAAGTAAAGTGCACGTCAAGATTCAATCAGTTCTGTCGTTTATTCGTTTAAGATCATAATAAAAAAAAAAAACTTTTATTCAGCATATAGTCCACACAGCACACTATAAGAGTCCATACCGGTCTACGAGCTCAAACCATACTGGGGTATGGACCTATTTTAGAAATTACTATATTTAAAAATAAAATATACACAAATATTTTACAAACAATCTTTTTTGTTGTTTAGCGGCGAAAATCTTTTGCTCACCATCGATTTATAAAAAAGGCAAAAAGACCTTTAACCCTCGCATAACCTAATAGTGTCAGGGACGGAAGAGAAAAAGAGTTGATCAAATTAGATCATATAGGAAATATAAAAAAAGAAAACGCAAAACTACTGTACATGAAAAAAGGTATACAAAATGTATCAAGTTTGTGTCCCTCGGGATTGCAAACCCCGTAAGCATATAGTGTCGACTTTACTACCTCAGTATTGATTTCGACAACAAAAACCCCTCCTAGACTATAGTTCTAGCACAGTCTCTAACATAGTTTTCGAAATGCTAACATTTTGACAAAAAATGTTTTGCATAACAAGACCATTATGATCGTATGTGTGGGGATATTAGGTAGGGATTTGTTAACAAAGAAGTGGAGGTATGGTTGCACAATTTCGT
Organism: Aphrophora alni; assembly: GCA_963513935.1. NCBI lineage: Eukaryota > Metazoa > Arthropoda > Insecta > Hemiptera > Aphrophoridae > Aphrophora > Aphrophora alni. The sequence goes on along the minus strand of OY740767.1, from coordinate 119,246,131 downwards.
TAAATAAAGTATATTTGGAGGATATTGATGTACGGGTAAATTTATGGCCCTAATAGCTTTGGCGTCGGCTAGGCTCGCAATAGCTATACACTATTTGTAAATAAATATTTCAATGTAAGTAAACTTGTATTATTTCTTAAAGCCATATTATTTACGTGTGTATTTTATGTAGCTATGATAAAGTTTAACTCTTTAATATTTACAATAATTTATTATGTTTATTTGCGGATTAAGCCACATTTTGGTTTTGAGGGAGTATACATATTAGCTATGCAAAAATGTTTTGTGTATAATATCTATCTTAACTTTTTGCATTTTCATCTTGATATATCGCCTTGTTACTTTCATTCAGTTTCTTTGTTCATCTATTTTATACTTTTCCCATACATTCAGTATAAAGGGGTTTATGTGTTGTATAAAAAAAAAAATTGATCAATAATTGAAGTTGAGTTTTCACTATAATGTCTTTTTTGAGGTTTCTAGAGTTGAAAGATAAGTTAGTGTGCTATTGCTTAAAAAGGTGGCTAATATTTAAACAATTTGTTAAGTGAGTATATTTTGGCTGGGAAAACCAAATTGCCAAATTTCGATTTCTTAAAATTGGTATAAGCAATTTAGGTCGAACTTTCATGTAATATAGCACCCAAAAGAAATGTATTACTATGTATTTATTAACCATTACAAAGTTTAAATTTCCACAGGAGAAGATCAAAAATCATCGTAATGATTAAATAGCCTACGGAACAATTCAACAATTTAGCAAAGTTTATTTTCAAAAACATTTAGTTACTTTTATCGATTCACCGGAGAATCTATTAGTTTCCTAGAAGATGTATTTTTTCTCATAAATTATTAATAGATTGTATGCAATAAACTGTTTCGTATCACACATGGAATTTATGTTTTGTTTCAGAACATTTCAGTACTAAGATCAGCTATCAAGTGCACCGGTTCTCGCAGAGATGGAGCACTAATGATAAAAAACAAAAAATATCTACTGAATTTTAAATATTGGTATTTATGAATTTACATACAGGGTAATAGAGAATTGTGGACTTTTTAAATTAAATGTATTTCATTTATACAATTATGTAACTATGTGTTTATAAAATGATTTTTTTCATCATTAAATGTTTAATATTTGTGTATTATTGTGTGTGTATACGTTATTCCTGTTGCCCTTAGAGAAACGTTTGTATCATGAATTGTATAAAGAGATTGAATTTGTTAATTCAATTGAACTTTTATTTCTAATCAAGAATGTCGAATTAAACTGGAAATATATTCAGTGAGAATATTATTTTTTAAATTGTTAAAAATAATGAAACATAAAAATCATTTTGTGTTTTTAAATTTAGATTATAAGGAAACTATAATTCAAACAAACTGTGTCCATAGCATTACCCCTGTTGGAAGTCGGACTAATTTTAAATGAACATATAAAGTAACACCTATAAATACTAAAATATCTGAGCCGATTCCTTATTTATCTAAATCAACATAAAAAACAATAAGTATGAACGTGAGTACTAAACCCGTTTGTCAAATGCGGTAATTAACAATAGAATAATTACCGCATTTGTTTTTTGTCATCGTTAATTTTTTTAACTGACAATCAAAGCGTTGTATAGATAAAGCTATTTATAAGTTATCTTTCCAATACAAACTCACTTTTCTAATATTATTTGACGTCCAGATACTTCTATTCAAATATATTTATCATTCAATCCTTCAAGCAGGACTAATGCATAGACTTACTTTTCCATTAAATAGAATTCATTCATCATTGAACTTATTAAACATCAAATTTATGAATCTCTGTAATCTTTTTCATTGACTTTTTTGCTTGTCACATTCGAACAGTTTTCGTCCTCTTTTAAAAAGCGTTTCTAACGCTTACAGATAAAGTAAATCAAACATTTTCCCCACTAATTCGATACAATCAGTAGGCCTACTACAGTTCCGGCTACATCTCACGTGACTTGGCAGCGGCGGCGTTCAAATTAAAAAACACTTCTTAATTTTGAAATCTCTGAAGCAATTTTAATATTTTTTTGTGATTCTAAATCAAGTTCTAATTAGGCACGAACATTGAAATCTAACAAATTTATTTTGTTTGAACTAATTTAAATTAAATATAGACTACATAACTTAACCTGGCTAGATAACTTAACTATATAGTAAATAAAATGCATGAAAATCGGTTCAGAGGTTGTCGAAGAATAAGGAAATGATAAAGAGAGGTATAATATGTGTAAAGGGGAAAGTGCCTTGTTTAAAGGGGCATGGCGGGCTAGGAAGTACTGCAAATTCTATTCCCACTGTTTTAAATATCAACATCGCGGGTTCTTTTATTAAATAAACAAATCGACTTATAGTAAAATGAAAAAAAAAAATATGCCTCTATAATATGTACTTTTCTTATTGATAACAGTTTTAAATCAAAGCAACTATTGTACTGATTTAAAAAAGTGTTAATTTCAATTAGTGTGTAAATCATACACTAACCCATGCATTGACTACATATATGTTTCCACCGAAAATATTAGGCGAACGATGTTGAATTAAAAACTTCCTTTGCTTCTTTAATAAAAATTGCATTGCTTTGATCTCAAAAAATATTTACAAATTATCGTGTAAGGATAGCTAATATTATGACGGTTCAAATAAAGGGATGAATATATTTCTTCCCAAATGTGGTTAACATATTTTGTTTACACTTTCTAAAAGTAGTTAACTGAGACATATTATATCGAAAACTTCCTAGAAAGACGAAATTTAATTTTGTACTTAAGTACACTGGACTTATTTTATTCACAAGGAAAAAACTGAAAAATAAATTATTTTTTAACAAAATCGTTTAATCAAGTTAAATAAAAACAAAAGAGTATAACATCTTTTGCAGACCTGCCAGAACCGGGATACTGACACGAGCAAAGCGAGTTTAAGTCCTACATAAATAAAAACAACTACAGGTACTGAATAAAGTGAAAGATTTATTTATCAAACAAATAAGTGGTCTTTAATGACCACGACATAACTATAATAATGGAGCAAGTAGAAACTCTTCCCATATACGACCAAAACGAGACCCGTCAGCGTTAAGGCACCAATACGAGTAAGAAATGGAATTTTTATTTAAATATGAACTACAATGAGATCCGTCAAGGCTAAAATTCTTCGTGAAATAATTCCGAATATTTATTAACACTCAACACTAAATATACGTATTTATCAATATAAAATACAGAAATTAATAAATGGAAGCCTGTAAATATTTGTTTTCTAAAAACTGTTTATTTTTTAATCTGAAGATAATAGATGCAACATGTTAAAAGTAAAACATTAAACCTAATCAATACTCGGGTTGAGTAATTGCTTCCTTGAAATCAATGCCAAGCTAACTACACCATAAAGGATGGCAGATGTCTTTGTTAACGTCGCTTTAATGTTATACTTCATCCTGTAACAACTGTCGTAATCTACTTTTACAATTCTCTTGAAACAATGCATTTGTGTTTCTGGCTGACACTTACTTAATGTCCACTAACTTGTGTTTTTCTAAACTAAGGACACAGACTAATGTTATATAGAGGCCAAATGAACAACATTTTACTTTGTTTCTATTTAACAGTACAATGTTGGCAATAATAGTGATGGTGGAATAAATTGATTGTCAGTTTTCTCTGGAAATAATAGTTTTTTCAGATATTTGGGTAAAATAATTGACTTTAGTCATTAATTCTAATAATATTATTAGAGCCATTGTATTTCTAATAAATCAGAATACTAAAGTAAAGAGGAAAATACTACATAGATTACATTTGACTATAAAAAGAATCAAAATCATCATTATAATTTGTTTAAATATATTTTAACAATAAAAGTTAAATGTAATTAGCTTTCTTCCTTGCATTATTGTGCATATACAAAAAATACAACAAATTATAATGAAGTTATAATTATTATAATTCCACTAAGCGTCTTCGTGGCAACGAGGTCATGCAAAATAAAAAGTAAAATATATTTCAGGACATTCATGAGAAAAACACAAAATACATTTTTTTAATGAAGAAAAATTAACTTTTCACAATAAACCCAGAATCAAGTAACAAATGAACGGGCGCATTCTCTGTCATATACACAACACAACGATGACACTTCATTGACAGACATTCGTTGACATTTCACAGATTGATGGAAATATATTTTTTTACTGAAAAATATATTAAATGACTAACGTAAATCTTGAAAGGCATAAATGTATAAAAAATAATCAAATTATCAACAACTAACACAAAAATATGAATTTAAAATAAATTTTAGTTTTTTTAAGGCAAAAATAAACCATTGCTAACATCATCGCCTATATAAATTGCAATACGACGTAAACTAGTCCATGAAGAAGTCTGCATATAATTAGCCATTATGAGGTAAGTAATATTATAAAAAAATTAATCTGAGTAGGGGGTTGCCAGCATGGAGTCAGTGCACTCAACTCTAATTGCCCATGTTGTTACAATTATTATATAAATCATAGTTTGATTCAGATTTTTTAATTGTTCTGGGATGTCTTGCTAAATGATGTTAGACAATACGAATTTTAACGTTTTACATTTTCTAAAAGGAAAATCTATAGAATTTACTTTAAAATATCATTTAAACTATTTTTAATATTGTTACGTTAAATATTTAGGTGAAATAAATTGCTAAAGAAATCAGATTTAAATAATATTCTAAAAACTACACTTCCAGGTATATAATTTCTCACTGAGACACGTGTCCTACTCCTGATATACTCCAATTTGCATAAAAAACTTCGTGATAATTGGACAAATCACCCAACCACTTAAAGCAGAAATCTCTTACAAAACTGCCACTTTTTGAATAGGTAAATCCGACCTCAGTGATTAACTCATTCGTTTAAAATATTGTAAAAATTACGTATATACTGAATTTCATAAAATACAGAAAAATCGTTCCAAGTTGCTGTGTAGGAAGATACAAAATGGATAGATATTAAAATCAATTTCTATGAATCAAGAACTTTGCACACATCATACTACTCCCGTTTCTGAGCCGAACAGATCTCTCTGTATGTATCTTAACTTGTTTATTTACAAAATTCTATGTTTTTATCAAATGTTTTCATTATTTTAAGGTTCCTAACTGGGTAATAGTGAAATTGTTGTCATAATAGAAATAATTCTATCAATTTAGGGCAATTTATTATGCAGGAGTTTGTCCACTTCTTAATTGATTAAAAACTTGACTTTTGGTAATGTTATGTAAAATATATCTTTTTGGGAGTAACGGTACCGCTCATAAAAAGTAAAGAAAACTGTTTAATTTCTGTGTAGACAACGTTATCCATGAAACATATCACCATGTTCGAATTAAAAGTTCAGTTAGAGTTAGGGGTTAATTAGTGTCTGTGTTCAATTAGCATTCAGGTAACAAATTGCTTAATTTGTGTCTTACATTCATAGTCGTTTTACCAAAACGTTGAAAGAAACTGATTACGTTGAGTTCAAAATATTTAAGAGATTATTATTAAGACAATATTAATTTTTCACAAAATATCAAACAAATTACATTGGAACAAAATTTATTCCATAAGAAATGCTTACTTACGAAATTAATATAGATATTAAAGACATATAATTATTTACAAATGTTTAGGAAATCTATTTTTTTTTTTTTAATAAAAAAGTTCTAAAATATTCACATTTAAATTTACTAAAAAAGTAATAAATTTTGAGAACGGCTTGATTACTTGTGAGAGATTAGCAGCTTAGGAACAAGATTTGGTTAAAACGAACTTTTGTATAAATAACAATTTCCCACACCCAAAACTCATGTCCCCCAGCGGATATAAAACAAAATCAAATACAAATCTTCTTTTTTGGTATAAATTGTTTGAAAAAACTTATATTTTTTGTACTTTTTATAAAATATGCGATACTGAATGAGATAGTACATTTTAAAAGTTACTGAAATCATAGAATTTTCAGAATAAAACAATGTAACAAAATGAAATCACAAAAATAGCAATAAGATCAAGTTAATTACGTTATAAATTGGTAAAAAATGACTTTTGAAATTAAAAACTAAATATAAATTTTTTTAATAAGCTGTAACTGCACTATTTTAATAAGTTTAGTGATTTTATTATTTAAACATTTTCTAGAACGAGCTTAGTTTTTTTTAAAGCAGCAAAATTTATATTATCAACAAATTTTAATAACCATTATCTCATAAACAATGAAATATTTTAAAAATCGTTAGGTGTATATTTTCATTAAATTAGTTTTTGTATGAAATCTCTTATGAAAAAATATTACTTATTTATAAGTATATAGCACAAGGAAAATACAAGCAAAACATAACAGCCCGTTCCTTTCCAATTTTTTGTAAGATCTAAATTATTAAAATTAATATTTGCTAAAACATTATATATGTTCATTTATTTACTTTCCCTACAGTTTATAAGCTAGAGGGAATACATATATATATTACTTCACCCTAAGAAATGAATATATAAATAACAGAGCAATAAATACATAATAAAAAATAACTTTCTTTATATATTATGGCTCCTGTTTTTTTTAACAAAAGACGAGAACGTATACAATATAATAATACTATAAGTTATGTTTTTACAACTATTTTCCTTATTTAATTATTTAAAAAATGACTAATAAAATTAATCGTTGTTATTGGATTATTAAGTTTAGTCGTATTATGCCCGTACTCTTTTATTGTTCTCAAAGGTAGGGTCATAATATACAAAGTAAGCTTATTTATTTAAATTAGTTAGAAGGAATATAAAATTGTTGAACCATTTCTTTATACTGAATATGTTCATTCATAATAAATAATTCCACGTATACATAATATTATTTTTATGTTTTTAAAAAGTAACAATATATTCTAACAAGTATAAACTTATTGACTACTGATAAAATACATATAAAGTCATAAAATGTTTCTTAAGTTCTTTCACATTACAGAATAATAATAAAAACGAAAAGTAATAACAAAATGAAAACCATAATGCTTAACCATTAATTTATGATTATGAGTCACCGCATACTGTATTGTGATTTAGCTTGGCATTTATAAAGGTTAGGTAAAGGGTATTCCAAGTTACAAAGAACAATTACGTGGCTTAAGTTTAGCATGTTTATGCTTGCCTCTATTGCAGTCGCCTACATTATTTTAAACTTTAATCTCCAACGGTACCTATATTTAAGATTGTCTGTGAATACACACAATATTACAAACCTGATTATTAAGTTATAAACTAGTATTGACAGTTTCAAATTATAAATTCCTGTTTTCAATAGGGCCAACTAATCAAAATACGCTTAAAAACTTCACTTTTCTACAATAAATAAATATACTAAACTCTGTTGGAGAACTTCAAATTAATATAACATTGTAGAGTGATATCCTGACAGGGTTTAGTGACAAAGACTACGTTGATAGTGTTTTTATGGTCTAAATTAGTTGATCCTCTTATCATAAAACTAACTCGTTCCAAACCTAAATAAATTATAGGTGTAAACTATTTCCTTTTCTCTACGCAGACAATTAGATAAGTGGTCAAAAAATTGCGAGGATTAATATATCGCCATTATTTCCTTTTAAATGATCAATTATTAAATAATAATTGTTATTATTTTTTTATATAAGTTGCTTTTCGTAATCCCAATTTAGGTAAAAGTAAGAAAGATTACCATGTTTTCTGTATATCCTCCTGTTAGTCCTCTTGTAAGTCTTCATATATCGACTACTAAAGGAATGGTGCCATGAGAAGGTACCCTAACAGTTTCTCAGGGTGTGTTGGTGGTTTTTACATATGGAATGCTGTAAGTTTATTATAGGATAACAGGTGTGATTGACACTCTCCAAACGTTGTGTATTACTATAATTAAATCATATTTTTAATGTGAACGTTACCTCATTTTAAAATCAAAATTTGAATGTTTTCAAATAAATAAATTGAAAACCAAATATGTAACGTCAAATAGTACTTATAAAAATAACTACACAACGTCGTGAATATATGTACATTTCTGAACGCAATCGAGTTGTAACTATATTTTATAGTTTAAGTTTTGTCGTTATTAGGCGATGCACTTTAACTTTATCTTTATGTATAATAAATTGAAATAATCTTTTACTCGTCTCAAATTTCACTGACTTCCTAATGCACGTTGGCTTTACAGTTTCCAGACTTAGCGTCGCCAACTCTTAAAGTCTAATCTGGGATACGTGCCAAGTGTATGCGTTCTATCCTTTGCTTTTTATGTTCTGCACACAAATCCTTTAAGGCAAGGTCAAGTGTAGGTTTTAATTCATTTTCTATCGGTTGAAATAATTCATTGTAGTAGATGGTATTGTGTTGTTTAAATATTAATAACTTATAAAATATAAGTCACCTTTTGTTGGAATGTGAAGGGTATAATCTTTTTAATATCTGAACAATTACAATTCTGTGCAATATTTATATAATATAGAGACAATCTTAACCTCAAACTCAGTACAGGCCATGAAAAATATCTACCATTTTGTTATGTATAGCCTAATACTTAGAAAATATATTTTTAACTTATTGTAATAAATTAATTTGGTAAAATATCTTCAAACAACTAACTCGTTTGTAAATGTACTGATATTATTGTAGTTCGTATAATTTGGTTACTTCGATTCCTAAAATTGTGTTACTTGTTATAATGGTTTAAAAATATTTTTGTAAGTATTATAAATGCACCGGAAAGTTAGTTATAGAAAAACTAAGGATAAAAATGAACAATGTCATAAAATATGTTATTTTTGTAAATGGTCAACATCTAGCTTATGTGCACTGTACTTTAAAGCAATAAATTTGTTATGTTATGTTATGTTAATATAAACTTAAACGTGACTTATTAAATTATCTACTCACTTTTAATACTTATTTTTCTGCAAGATCTAATATTTAAGTTCAGGTAATTGTTTCATCTTTAAGTAAAGGTTATTCAATGACTGTGAGGATTTCGTACTGGTTTCTCTATAGATGTCCAAATATTGTATTGTATTGTATTGTGTCAATATTTTTATTTTAGATGATGTAAATTGTCAGTGGGGCTTCTATGATGTAAATTGATCTGTCTTATTTTGTGTGGCTTCTAAAATTAGTCATCCAGTAACACAGAACGAGTTCTATTAGCATATTTTTCTTGTCACATTTACCTCAATGATATGAGAATATTATTCGACTTTGTGCCACCTTATTTTGGCTTGGCGTCCCTGGTAAATATTGTTTTTACTTTTTACTCATTAGATTTCTTTTCAATAATTCATTTCTTTAGACGTTAAAGGAATACTATTATTTGAGTTGAAATCTGTCTACTCGCTTAGCTTTTAGAGATGACAGACAGAGATTATTACCAAATAAAACTCAACTTTTACAAAAAATCTCGATACCCACTACATAACATTCTCTATAAGTTACTAGGAATATGTAAAAAAAGCAAACATTGAAAGTTTTTTCTTTAATATTTAAAAAAGAGTAGTCGAATTCTTCTAATTTTTGATGTTGAGTATAAGGATATAGTATATCACGATATAATAAGATTTTAGGTGAATGTTAGGGGTGGATGGAAATATTGGAGTAAACTTCGAGGGTAAAAAAATTTTCCTTTTGATCTTACTCTTATGAAAAGCGTAGTATTATTTATAAAGCTCTTAAGTAATGAAGGATTGGTTTATGTTTATATTATTGACATTGTTTATTCCGAGATTTCAAATAATTCGTGTATAAATATAATACACGTTTTGAGAGTATGGATCAATCTTGACTATCATAAAAACCAACACGTACCTATATTTACGATGAGACCATATTAGTTGAATTAAAGATAAGGTACGGAACCTAGAGCTGAAGAACTGAGATTAATTATTCATAAAATACGTGCATACGTGCAATAAAGAACTAAAAACAATATAACACGGATAAAATTAACAAACACCGCGGTAATTTCTTTACAAACAAACTACCACAACGAATGACGTCGTAAGACATCATTGAAACCTTATCGACTTCAAAAACTTGATAACGAGAATATTTCATTACGCGTTGTATTAAAAAAAAAGTTGAGACTTTTTGAAAGAAAATATAATATCCTCAATTTTCAATTTATTTGTGTTTATTGAAATATTCTATGGCTTCATTTCAACATTAGTTTGAGTGAGGGGATATAGGACAACTTGTATATGAGTAATCACATTTTCGCTGTTTATAAAATGTTTCTTTACTGTATTAGACTAATTGAATTTATAACTTTAAATTCAAACAGTTCAGCTATTTTGGTTATATTTTGTGTGTTATTTCACTCTTGTATTCCTGTCTTTTTCTTTTATCAATATTCTCCTTAAATAATTTATTAAATATTTAATAAATCAAGTTTTCAGTATCTTGCGTGACATATAATTATATTTTTGAAAAGGGTTGACCAACTATAATTTGATTTTTAAGAGTTTTTTTGAATTTTAAATTTCCTAGCAATACGCCTAACATTTTCTTATAATAACTGTACATAGGAAATTATTGTAAACCTTAATAATTTATTCTCATGTTTAAACTCATATATTATCTTTTATTAATAGTAAAACGTCTACATTTTATTATGGATTGAAGTTAATTATTTATAACTAAATCATCCCAAATTTATTTTATTTCCCTTTGACAACTAAACTAAACAAGTTCAAATATTAATTTTCCTATATATTAGGAACCTAACTACTACTTTTTTAACTGAATTATAATTACCAAATGGAAGAAAATAATTTAATTTGATCAATGAATAATTCGTCTTCTTCGGTTGTTACAAACATTCTTCTCACTGAAACGTGACCAAAAAAGCTAATGCGTCAACCACATTAAAATCATTTCCATAGCTAGTTAAAACCATTTTGTTCGTCAATAATTGATGTTCAGCACCAACAATTTTCGGTAAATATATTAATGGATAATGGTGGGTAAGTAAAACAAACATCTAGGAACATTAAATTATTTATTGTGGAATATTGTGTTATATTACATTTTGGGAGAGTTTACACGTGTTCCTTGTTTCAGGTGAATGATTAAGATGATTATTTGTGAAATAGTGTGTCATACCAACCCGTGTATTATTTTGTACACCAAAGTATGAAGGACAGTACATTGTTAACTGTTGAAATATAAAGTTTAGTATTGTGTTAGGTTAGATTAGGTTAGGATCGTCGAATTATAATGTTTAAATATTAGTTTTGAGGGCTTCTGAGTAAAAGATTCGTTTGGGAATGATATATGTCTACTCCTAGTAAAATGTACATTCTTCCTATGATTCATAGGAGGGAGAGAGATAGAGAGAGAGAGAGAGAGAGAGAGAGAGAGAGAGAGAGAGAGAGAGAGAGAGAGAGAGAGAGAGAGAGAGAGAGAGAGAGAGAGAGAGAGAGAGAGAGAGAGAGAGAGAGAGAGAGAGAGAGAGAGAGAGAGAGAGTGAATATGAATATGAATATGAATATGAATAATCAATATCCTGCGATATGTTTAAATATGTCTTAATCCTTAAGTAACCAAAAAATAAAATATAAATTCCATTAACGCCATCAAAAGTGGAATATTTGACAAACATACTTTCTTGAAACTGTAGGTAGGAGGATTGGGGATCAGTTTCCAACGGATATAACATTGTTAATGCCAGTTTAAAATTTCGGTTTCAGAATTGGGATAATTTTAGCACAATGATTGACCAAATCTGGTAACTAATAATATAACAAGAGTTTCTGTGCTTATGAAGATAATCAGCCAAAACACACACTATTGGAATATGTGCCTAATAATGTAACACCTAAGTAAAATAGTTACATAAGATACTATAGTATTCATAACATGTTTATGAAACCATTCATTTAGATATCAAATCTAAGTTTAGTTTACACAACAAACTTGTATAAAAATAAAAAATATTTCAATTAATATTATGTAATAGTTTTTGGCCGTGTAAATAGCAATAAAATGTTGTAGTAATATGAATTGTAAAGTAAATAAAAGTATTTAACATGTGGAAACTATAATAAACTAATAATTTGTTTTAATTTATGGTACAAATTTCTTAAAAATTATTACAAATTAATCGTGTATTTAATTATTTTAGAAATATTTTTTCTATTCGAAAATATTTTGATGGTGTAATACCTTATGAAGTACAAAAACAAATAAATCAATATTTATGTATATATATATATATATATATATATATATATATATATATATATATATACGTGTAGAATCATTTATTTAATAACTTTATACAACTAATAACGATAATTCATATTAAAGTAAATGTCTTAACGTTGTAACATAAAGTATGTCGTCAAAATAAAATACCGGCCCAAGCAGATGTTACCTAAGCACAAACAAGATGATGAGTTGTAATCTTAATGTCCGTAGGCTTACTGAATGTGATACAAGACAAACTGGAGAGAAAATGGGTAAAATATAGGTCAAGCAAAATGTCTTGTTATATCATTAATTAAAAATAATGTTCGTTTTAATTAAATGATCTTTATATATTGAAATAAATTTGCCGTAAAAACATGTAATACTTTAGATAATCTTAAATGTCAACTTCAATTTACCACAATACAGTAAAGGATAATCCTGTATAGAAATAAAGAAGAAATATTACTTGTAGTCACGTTTAAAGTAAGTTATAAAATATTAAATTGAATTTACATTTAAATGAAGGGAACAACTAGCAAAATATTGTCACGAGTAAAACCAAAAGTTAAGCTTTTACATAGACTTTCTTCCAGTTGCTTTTTTACGAAACTATTATCTACAGAACCACCTGATGCTACAAAATGTAATGAAAATTAGGTAGAAGCAAAATCTGTGGAATCAAGAATAACAAGTATATAAACCAAAGTTTGGAAAAATCTATAACCAACAAGAGGCAATTTTTAAATAATAGCGTAATTAATGATATTATTTAGAGTCTATCACAATAGCAAATCAGTATCATACTTACATGTATGTAAAACTTTAAAATTGTTATTTACAAAACGTAACATAATAAACTGTAACAGTTAAAATATTGGTAATTGTGGAGGTATTTTCTTCTATTCCGTAATGTGTCAGTCATTAAGTTCCAGTAGTTAGTCAGCATGATTTCTTTCAATGCATCACCTCATTTGAGGAACAGTACCTTATATATACCTTTTACCAAACATAATTTTTTTCTTGACGCACCTGAACAAATCTTGCAACTTATAGAGGCGCACAACAAATTTACATTATTAAAAGGTAATCCCCCAGTGGATAATCCCCCTTACCATCTTACCCGCGTGTATTTTTACAATACCCCGCATTCAGATCCTCTTGAACGGTTTTATCTGTGATCAATTGTATTAGGGTATCTATGCAATTACTTATTAGCGTTGAGTTGGTTTAGGGCAATCTCAAAAGCTGCTGTAATGAATAAATCTTGGAATATATCTTTTCTGAGGAGATCTTTAAGTTTAGACATTCAGATGCGTAGTAATCTACACAAAGTAACTACAGTCATAGCAATCCAAGATTTAAATATAAATGCTACTTTTATCAATTAAATAATTGGAGAGCAATATCAATTATCATATAACATCATGTTAATTTAAGGTACTGTTCCTCACATGAGGTGATGGATAGAAAGAAGTCGTTAGCACTAAATAATGGGATCCATTGACTGACACATTACAGACTAGAAGAAAATACCTTCACAATTAGTGCCATAACGATACATTTGGCTAGATTTGCCCTGTATTTTATCAATTTTTTCTCCAGTTTGTCTTGCATTACATGCAGTAAGTATAAGAACATTAAGATTAAAACTACTCATCTTGTTTGTGCTTAGGTAACATCTGCTTGATCCGGTATTTTATTTTGACCATATAGTTTATTTTACAATGTTAAGACATCTTCTCTAATATGAAATATCATGGTTTCAATAATTGTATGACGTTAAATAAACAAGTTTTCACGTCATATTATTAATGTACATAAAAATTGATTTATTTGTTTTGTGAGCATCTTAAGTTTTAAAATACCATCAAAATATTTTCGATTATTTGAAAATGAAATTTTTTTTTTCTAAAACAGTTATTATATGATTAATGTGTAATAATTTTTCACCAAAAAATAAGATAAATTATTTATTTTATTATATTTTGCTTTAGCGTACATAGGTCACAGCACCGACCGCTAGTTTGGTTGGATACTTATCTTGCTGATAAATCTACTTCCTAATATGTAAAAAGAACCTCAACCTTTTAGAGATAAAGGGAGTAGATAATTGTGCCTCGTGGCAAGATTCATTTCTTACATATTCATTCATTCATTTCGACTGACATGCAGGGATCTACCCGTCTAGCCGTTTTCATGCCAAGCCGTATCTCTGAACCAGGTTAGTTAAACTTAAGAAACTTGCTAAACCTCTAAATCTTCTAAATAAAAAATTAAAAAATGACAACTTGTGCAAGTAATTTAAATGCAGTTCATTAATACTTTTTTTTTTTTTTTCTAACGCTGGTTCAATTGTGAGATCCAAAGAAAAAAAAATTTAAAAAATTTTTTTTTGAAGATATAAGTGTTGGATCACCAAAACTTTAATAAAGGCCTTTGAAAACAAACGAGGTTTATCCTTCAGTTATTAAGTCAGGGGAAAATTTTTTTTTAAATAAAAACAATTATTTTAAAAAGTTATATAATCTGGGTTTTTTGTATCGATGGTTCATATTTAGTTTATCGATTTTCATATTCTATTCTTTGTTGAAAACATAAACTTTCTATTTTTTGTTATTATACCTTAAGAGAGCTGTATAATAGTTTTCAAGAAATGTTTTCATGTACATTCAACAATTTATATGAAGTAAATAAAAAAAAATTAATTTTAAAAAAATAATAATAAATAAATTTTTAATATGTTGATTAATTATCAATGTTATGTTTAGAAATTGGCGATTGTTTGTCTTTTAGAAATGTCAGCCATTTTTTGTTCCTGATTGGCAGTGATATAAGAAGTGTTCTAAATTATGTTTTTGTAAATGCATAATAACGAGTAACTGAAAATTGTAAATGGTATGAGTTTATTTTGGTATAGTTAGTTTTAGATATAAGTAAATATTTATTATATATAATTAAATTGGAAGGGACAGCATGCAAAAGAATTTCGGCTCAAAAATTAGAATTTATTATTTTTTTTTTTTTTAAAGATAAGGTGTGATGTTTTCGTTCGCCAACGCTTTTCTTTACTAAAATTAAATCATATGTCTTTCATAATATAAAAAGCAAAGTAAAACTAATTGTTGATATTTAATTGTTTATTGTTAATATTTTTTTTAATGTATGTATACTCTTGTTGCTGGAGTAAAATACTTTGCTTGTTTTTCTACTAGTGTAGGTGTGTTTTTCTTCTTTTTTGACTGAAATTGACTGACTGTCAATTGATTGTTTAGTGGCAATCTCGCGTGGTTGCTCCAAGTCCTCCGTTTTCATCGATCGCGGCAACCTCGCGCTTTCCTATCATGCCACTGGAGGAACGTGGGGTTTCAGTGCTACAATTGTACAAATTCTGAAACCAAACTTTGTAATAAAAACGTTATTTCTTCCGGAATAAGAATCCAAAATCCTCCTACCTACAGTTTTAGGGAAATATGTTTGTCGAATATTCGACGTCTGTGGCGATAATTATATTTATATTTTACTTTCTTTTTATTTAAGCAATAAGACAAATTTGGTTTTTGTTTAATATTATTTTACAAACTTTCGCACTTATATCGTAAGTAAAACTGACATCTACTTTAAAATGATATATAAAAGTTATCACCCTATAACGACTATAGAAAATTACAATTTCTTTCGTTTATATCCCTTTTTGTTATTCTGAATTTAATATTTTTCAGAAAAGGGCGAAAACAGAAAGTATACAAACAAAACCAATGCATTTTTCTTAAAATCCGCTTTGGGTTTAAACTATTCATTTAACATAACAAATACATTTCAGTATATTTTCAAGAGAGACGAAAACTTGTAAATTTACGTTACAAGAACAAACTTATTGGATAAATAACCTTTAAAAGCTTAAAAACCGTTAATAGATATTGTTGATTAGGGTAGTTGTCCTGATTGAACTCTTTAATCGCAAAAAAAATCAGAAAGAAAATATTTACTTTTCCTAACTATCTTATGAGGAACACTTTTGCTAAATTTCAGCCAGTTATCTTATTGGCAAGTGTGATAATTAATTAGTGATGAGTGTGTCAGTCAGTCAATGAGAGCTTTCGCTTTTATAATAAAAATAGAGATTAATAAAATACAATATATAAAGAGATTAGTATTCAAACAGCAGTAGATATTGGTCATGTGTCAGTGACATCGGTTGTCTGTGTTTATCTAGAGTTGTATCGTACCTCTCACAATATAAAACCTATGGTAATGATGAATGTCCATGAGCCCCTTGTAGATATTAATACCTAATTGTAATATTAAGTGAGTCCCCAAACTCTTTTAAACGGGAAAACAGATACTTTTTAATGTAACTGAATCAGTAGCACCTAATGTACCACAATTTGAATTTTGGTCTTTTTCCCTAAAAATAAATATTTAGAATTGACTATTTTTTCTGGGAAATTGTGATCATTGGAATACATGCATCGCTATAGTGAAGGATTTATTTTGATATCAACTTCAAGTACAGGTAGCAGATAACCCAGGGAGGAACGAAATAGATTATTAGGTTTTATGAATCTTAGAGTACAGATACAGGACAAGACTATTGTAGTGAATAAGTTTAGAGAAGCTATATTGAATGATAGTGGGCAGTGGTTACTTGAAATCTGAAAATAATTTGATCTTAATAGAGTGAACGCATGTCTTAAAGCAGAGGAATATTCACAAGTATAAATGGCAGAAGAAAACACGGGGAATTACACTCAATGATTTATTATGTTATGTTCAAAGAAGATTTTGAATTTGTAATAAATTAATTAAATAGACTTGCTAGAAATGCGAAGAAAATATATAAATGAGGTTTAACAACGTTATAACGTTTTGGCTGCCTCGTTAGTGTCCCATTGAGTGCAGAGATAACGGTTTGTTAATGATCATATTGTAGATATTACCATACACTGTTATTACTTGTTGATTGTATCTCATTGCTTGAGGGGAGGGATTTGCTCTGATTAACTAACTAGAGTTAAGAGCTTAGAATTGTACTATCGCTGCTTTTCTTGAGAAGGCCAAACATACTCTACCATTGACTATTACACCTAGGAGACCATTATTCATGCAAAAGGAATAGTTCTATATTAATTTACTTTTCACGTTCAATTTTCCACACTCTGTAACAGTCCGTTTTTTATGAAATATGAAAGTAAACTAAAACTCTTCCCATTAGTGTCTTAGTCACCATTCTTCACTTTCAGACTGCAAGACAGGCGCGAAAAAAGTATATTCCAGTATTAAAGTATGCAAATGAACTGTTTATACAATATTTCTAGAACTCCTGGAAAATAACTATGGTTTATAATACAGTTGGATACAAAAATAGTATTTCAAATGGAAAGAAGACTTCAGAGAATAATTGAGATTGTAATTGTATAAAGGAAAACTGGAAGGATCGTCTCAACAGAATTGATGAAGGAGTAATCCCGAATAAAATACATGGGTATAAGGCTAACAATATAGAAAATAAGTTTGGCACGTTTTGTTAAGACTTGTCATAATGCCGTAAAAGACCAATTACGGATAAAATACAAGATAATGACCTGTAGAATACTTATTTAAAAAAAAATTATATATCGAACTATACAGTGGTTATAAAATATATTTAGTAAACTGTGAAAAAATGGGTAGTCATGGTAAAACGGTATGATTATTACGGAGTCATAACAAAATAAGTGAACATTTTCAAACTATCCATTAATAATAAAATAATAATAATTCTCTTTTATTTGTTTTGCAAACCAAAACGACTAATAAAACGACTAATAATGACTAATTTATAATAATAATAAATTAATAATAATAATAAAGTAAAAATTTATAAATTATTTATATTATATACCAAATCATAAAGTAAAGGCCTAGATATAAAATACAGGCTAATAATAGTGATCATTTTTTATCTATTTCTATATAATTAATTATGACTGTGTTTGTTGATCTGATTGGTCATTATTTACAATAATATGAGTTGGAAACTATTTATACTTGATGAAACGAAATATTACAAACTTAATATAAACATAACAAAATATTTACAATTTATTATTGTAGTTTATAATAATCATGGATATTAGATTTACAAATGTCACAAAGAGTAGATTTGCTTTTTAAAATCAAAACATGAAGCAAAGGCGAATAACTTAAAAATATAATTGGGGATTGGAGAGATTGTACATTATCGACAACAATGGTAGTGAAAATATTTATAACCATGGTAACGGAATGATAGTTACATTATCCAATCATTACAAAATATGTGAAAAATATCGAGGTGTGGTGGTTTAAGAAAATCAGGGCTAATAAATTTATAAATTTGAAAATATAATGCAAAGTACAACTAAAATATAATTTGAATTAGGATTGAGTAATATGATTTCCCTCTATTAACAGCAAGTGTTGTTTTAACAAATGTATTACCATTGTAACAAAATGATACATCATTGTGATCAATATAACTTTTTTTTTTTATCGATTTTGAACAATTATTATACTGTACTTACATAAATGGATTGAACTCTCAACCTTCTTTATTCAAAGTCCAAAGCATTGGAAAAATTGGCAAATATGGTCAAAAATGGATACAATCATCTTTTTAAACCGATTTACGATTTAAGGATAATTTATTATTATTTTCTTTTGTCGCTTTCCAATTTTTATCAAAATTTAGTGAAAATCGAAGAAAAATTGCAATCGTTATAGTCGGTTATTTGTAACTAAGCAACCAATTTCAGACTATGAAATTAGCTTATTTATCTTTTTTTAGAAAACAGCTACTAGAGAGATTTGAATTATGAAAACCAGCGTAGGTTCATATAAAATGAACTTAACCTGTCTATATGAACATAATTTTAGATCTGTAAATAGCCTACATGTATTTATCACAATCACTTTTAACTGATGTGATGTTATGTTGTACTAAATAACAATTTAACAAGTTGATCACACCAAATTTTATTGGCATGCTTGAAAGGATCATGGTAGTTTAATCTTAGTCACAAAAAATATAATTATACCAATGTAAATCCAGAAATAAGAGATTAAGATATAATTCTATTTTTTAAATATTTATTCAGACCAACTTCATTAAATTTTAGCAATTATGATAACATATTCAGTATAATATGTACCAACATTTATCACTTAATTGGTAGCTGTAAAGATGTAATATAATATACTACTGCCAAAATGATATTACAATTTTGTTAAATTTTAATAACTGTTGATGTTAAATTGATTCTCACTTTCAGCAACATATTCTAAATTTAGTAAAATTTAATCCTCACTATTTTACAATCATGATTAATTATATTTTACCTAAATTGTATATTATAAGTTTCCATATTGGAAATATCATTTTAATACAAAGCAATGACTTAACTATAAATAACAAGTGGCATAGACTAAAGGATAATCCCTGTCTCTCTTTTACTTTAAATTTTGTCCCTATCAGGAGAGAACAGACTGCAATACATTTCTTATGTTGTTGCTTTCCAATATTTAAAATCATATTAAGGTAGATATATTTTAGTCCGATTCAGCTTGGATCAAGGTTCCTTTCATGTTTTACGACCTTTTTAACATGAATATATTAGTACTTCATTTTATATTCTTTATGACGTTATTTATTTTTCACATTTACGTACTGTAGACAATTTTATATAATGGGTCAAAATATCTATGTAGAGTTTTTGCATATATTAACCTTTTGATGTCCGTTGAATCCATAAACGTAATTTTTGTAATAATGTTTTATAACGCCAGTTTATCTGTTTGGGGTCTGTTATCTGTGCAGGCCTCTACGGTTCAAACGGGTGGACCGATTTTCATGAAATTTGGTATCTGGTCATATTTTAACAATATCTAAAAACGTTCTTTTCTATTTTCCTATAACCCAAAATATAGTTGTAGGTATAATAAAAAAAAATACTTTTTTTCTCCAATAGGATATAACGATTTTGATCAAAATTTGGTCAAGCATGGAAACTCAACCTATAAGAATCGAAACAAAACATATCCGTCGCCATCTCTCCAAAACAAATGACTGTTCGTGAGCTATCGATCTCCTTTGTTGTCCAATGCTGCCAGAGTAGATTAGAGACTGAAGCTCAGCCCAAATAATACACATCAGCATGTTCTCTGTTTCAATGTGTTTTGGAAGCAAGCTGTAAGAGTTTACGAAATACATTGTATGATTCAAAGTAACTGATGTCAGACATATGCTCAAAGAATTAAGTAGTATATAAATTTAAATCATTCTTTCGTATTTCGTATTACTGGCGCAAGAATTTGAGCAAGTTCTGATGCAGTAATTTAAAAATATTCAAAATACCACACAAAAATTGATTAGAGGGTGAAGTCAAGAGATTTGTTGGCCTAAGTAAACAAGAGATTCTCTAATAGATTAAAAAACAATTCATGCCAATTTTACATAAATCAAAATTATTTATTGAGGCCATTAGGACACACGTACGAACCAAAACGCAGTTTTGGATACATCGAGGCGGTAAAGGTGATATTATATCTAAGTAACTTCTTCATTTGGCATGAATGCTTAAGAACGTATCTTTTAGATGCAAGATTAAGGATACCCCAGACTGCCTACCTGTCAAGAAATACCCGAAGACTTAAAACAATTCTCATTTTACTGCCCAGCTGTTATGATGAATGACACAAAGTTCAATGACACAAAGTAGGTGCTCCGACAGCTAACTACAACCGAGAGTGTTATTGCTCTCTCGCTGACAACACATGATGTTTGGAATGCGAATATATTGACAGCAGCATTGTTTTTCGAGGGATCCATGATTCTTGCAGAAGAAGTTGAAATTCGAGTAATGTAAGAATAATGAGGAAGATTTAATGGTCTCTTCCCTAGAATTAATATCGACTGTCCCGAGTTAAGATATAAAGATAGAAGATAGGACGAATTAGAAAAATGTGGTAAAATCACACATACCGTATAATACGGACTCTAATGTATCTTTTTTATAAGATTTAAAACTTCACTGTCAAAACCTCGGCCACGCAATTACATACTACAAATAAACAAATATGTGTAAATACAAATATAAAGTATAAACTGCAATATAAAAGTTTGTTAAGGATAGGTTTTGAAAACAATTAACAAGTGACTTTATTCCTTTAATACCTAATTAATTCCCGTTAATATTCAATTACAATATATGCTTCATTATAGCGTCTTTATAATAAACCAGAGGGTGCTCTCAACCTTACATTATTTATTGGTTTTCAGCCTCATTACATTAACAAGCAACACGTGGTCTGGAAATAGTTGTTCCTTTACCGGCTTAGGTTTTTTGTTTTGGCATAAAATTCTTTTCACTTTTTTATTATCATCGAATGATAAATTTTAAATAATGGTAATTAAACACTTACATGAACAACATATGATTTATATATTTTACATAAATAAATTTGATTAGTTATAAAAAATGCCATTTTATTATTTCAAAAAATATAAATTAATATTTTTCATATATATGTAGTATATGTATAGTTATGTAGATTGGTCAATAACTATTTAGAATTTTATCTGCGTTTAGATCCGTTTTGAGGTCCCTAAGCATTTTTTTTTTTTTTTTTTTTTTTTTTTTAGAATGATGTCTGCCTGTGTGTCATCTTCTTATGAACACATGGTATTAAAATTTTGTATGTGAACATTTCGAGGCGTTATGTCATGGGTGATAGCTACCATAAGAAAAACCTCAATATTATGAAATTACAGTAGTGAATAATCTGAAGACAAAAAAAAAAAAGCTCATGAGGCTGTTACAAAGTACATTATTTCTAGAAATCGATTTCTTTTTATTTTAGTGAAATATGAAAATTAATCCAATTGTTAATTTGAGTGAAAAATTTTTCGCAATGTCTTGCAAAATTTATTTTGATTTTTCTTTACATTTAACTTCATTTTTGATTTACCTCTAGAATTTTGAAAAGTCAGAACAGAATTAGCAAAATATTTATTTAAAGACTACTTGTAGTTCCAATCCGACAGTTGTTTTATTTTTTCGAATATTGATAGATCTATAAAAATATAATACCGTTTTTCGTTGTTTCTTAGATTAAACTTTATTTAAAGCTAGTGTCGCCTTTATATTATTCCCAGTGTGTAGTCAACTGGATAACCATCATTTAACAAGATTCATCGCGTAGGTGACAGTTTGATAATATTTTTTTTTACTTCTTTGAAAAGTGGACTTACATTAAATTAATGAATTCAAAATATTAACAATTTTAATGATTAAGTTATGCATAGTCGGTCAAAATCTTACAATTCATATACACAAAACAAAATAATATAATATTACATTACGAGCTAAAAAAAATTTCTTTCGTATGATTTTTTTTCAAATAAAATGGATTTTTATTATTATCTTTCACATTGATTTAAGATATTCATATTTCACATTGTATGCATTTTTTTCAAAGACACGATAAAAAGTTTGTTTTAAATTATCTTTGGTTCATTAGTTTAAAATTATTAATTTTAATATTTCAGAACTATCTATGTATAAATTTCATTAATTACATAATTTCAACTTAAAATGTTATTATTACAACCACCCGTTCTGTAGAAGTTAGAAGATGGATGTGCATTTTATTCAGATACAAGTTATTATTTACCTAATAACTTAAATGATGTATAGCCAATACAATAGCATTTCGTAAGAATAACTTAATGTATTTTGAGTAATATGAACAATGAATGTGATTGTTCTGTTTTTCATCAATACCTTCCGACTATGTTTTTTTCTGCGACATTGACTCGAGTTAAATATTGTGGATATTACGTAGTGTTAAACGAATTTATTTCTTTTTTTTTCTGTCATTTTAAATACAAACTGGCTCTAAACGTAATATTAAACTAAATTAATGTTATTAAAGCGAGATAATATGTTAAGAATTAATTTCGTTTATTTATTAAAGTTATAATTATAATAATAGACACCTGGTTTACATTAGCTTTAATATTCTGTAAGGAATTGTGCTAAATAGTTTCACAGGTATCAAACATAAGATTATCTACAAATACATTGTCATCATTGTATTTTCAGATTGTTGTCTGGATCGAGTTAGGAAAAGGAGTCATTAAATTTCGCATATCCTGAATTTATGAACCCATTTTATTTTATGTTCATTTCATTTGAGGTAAATTTATATATAATATGTGTTCAATAACTATTGCCAGAACATAATAACCGTTCAGTTAATATTACAAATTATTAAATAATGAACTAAAATTTGCCTTAAAACTGTCAATCGTCTCATATCCGCAGGGCGATTTTTCTAATTTTATGAAATTTCTTATCAGAAAATACTTATCAGAAAAAACGAAAAATATTTTATTTAAATTTTAAATGAATGTTTTCATTTTTCAAATTTGATGTTATATTAAATGTTGAACTTGACTTACGGTATGAGAAAAACTATATAGTATAACAAACACACAGAACACAAATCTCATACAAAATACGCCTAAGTATCAGACGCGTTTCAACGACTAGGTCGTCCTCTTCAGTGATACACCAGCTACACCAACCAAACCACAACTTGAGTGTTTTTTTTTAACTTGAGTTGTTTGTTAAATTTGATGTTGTAACTGCAGTTGTGAAAGACAAATTTAGTTTGTATTTTTTAAACGTTAACAATGTAACATAATAAATAAGTAGGTTTAATTTATAAAGTGCATATTGTAAATGGAGACAAGCCCATACAGATTATAAGAGGAAGCAGTTTGACCACGCGCCTATTTCTAATACTATCAAAATATGTTCAACGATACAAAGTCTAAGGTTATTACAATATATGCAATAATCTAAACAAACATAAAACATTAATATGACCCAATCTTATACGTATTTTATTAATCACATAAGGAACTGGTAACCTACTCACCTCAAAACAAAATCATGCAATATACATCACCAAGAAAGTAAAGAGGTAGACACAAAAAGATAATAAATATACAAATGAAATAATAAAATTTGAAGGAAGAAGAAAATCAACACGAACAATAAATTCAAAATTCAAATTAAAGGCAAATCATAAACTAAATGTACAAAGCTACAAATTAACATAAGTAAAAACATAAAATTTAATTTAATGTTTTAATTTAATTTAATATTTAATACATAAATACATTTTTATACAAAGAGAGATACGAGAAAACTTATAACAATAACAAAAACAGATAAGAAAAAAACGAAAAAAGAAGCAAGTATATAGAAATATTAAATACAAAATAAAAACCAAAACCAAATATATAAGTAAATGTATAAACTTGTTCAAAACTAACATGGAAAAAAGAAAAAATACATGTATATACGATGTATAAACTTTTATAAATATAAAAGTAAAAAGGTTTCAGAAAAAATATAATAAAAATACAATAATACCGTGTTTTTATTCATTTAGTGGTTGAAGTTTCCACAAGTGTAGCTCATTAGAATAAATTAATAATTAAAATTAAATAACAATCCATAAAGCAAAGGTAAAAAATATATTTAAAAGATAGGAATTGTATTAAGTGTACTACTTATCCACTAATGACAAAATAATAGATTTATAATATTTATAACCATGGTAACAAAATGTCAAAAACACTATGTAACAATGGAAAAATGAGTAATGTAATTGGTAAACTTAAAAAAAAATATTTTATTCTTATGAAAATCACGTATACTGTATTTTATATAGATATGAATAGGATTGAGTTGTCTGATTGTAATGTAGTAATAACAATAACAGTTTGAAAATATTGATAATCATGGTAACGAAATAATAATAACATTAGTGTAATCAATACCAGTTTTCGATCGATACGGAAATAACAGATATACTGTATGTCTCCAGAGAAACTAAATTTTATTACAATTAAAAAAGTAAACTGGCTCTTCTTTCTGAAGAATTCTAGTTTTTTGTTCTAATTATCGAGAAAGCTTTAGTAGTTACAATTACAATAAGTAATTTTTGCTGCATGTTTATTTATTTAATTTTATTGCTTGATTATTATTTAATCTTTATTCAAAAATGTGAATTTATAATATTTATAAATTTATAATATAACTCAAAACAAAATTTTATCTAAAGTAATATAAACTCTACTAACGCAAACAACACTAAAGCAGTATAATATTATTTTAAAGCTCTTATAACACCCTAGTATATTTCATATGTAGGAGTAAGTAGGAAAACAAAAATATTTTACTTTTTAATTATTTATATATTGGCATATAAAATAAATTGTAACGCTAGAAAATAGAGTAATATTAACAAAAGAAAGAAGTTATGCTCTTTAAAAAGGAAAAGTTGAACTAACTATTGAAGTAAAATTATAATCAAAGTACTTATTAAAAAATTTGCTTTCATGGTACCAGAGATTATTTGAAATTGATTATTTGTCAACCATTGTCAAGTCTTTATTATTGACTCGGGTCTTTAAAAGACATGTTTTTTATACAGAAGAAATAAAGGCATAATGTCCTAATTAATTTAAATTAGTTTACGTGTAATCCTTTTATAAACACATACAGAGTGTTTAATAATAAGTCAGCAAAACCTTGGGAATATGTTCCTTGTGTCAAACTAATATTAAGGAAGGTGGATTAAAAGAAGAATAAAATTAAAGGTACTAGATATGAATGTTTTTACTTAAGGAAAACGATTAACTCTAATAATGTAAGGGGAAATAGGGTAAGGAGAAAATGGAAATAAGATAAAATTATAATAGGAAATTAAAGGCAACAACAAGAAGTGTAATCAGATGAAGACAAAACTCTGCTCTCACGGGTTAATTAAATTTCTGTCAAGACGTGTTTGGTAAGTAATGCCCTAAACTAACTAGGGCTTTACAGAAAAAGACAAATAATGGAGAGGTACAAACAAAATGTTTAATTTTAGCCGAAATTGTGTTTCATAGGAAATACATACGAGTCCTACGTCAAAAAATTTATTATCAGTGTCCTAAATGACGTTCAAATGAGTTTAATCCGGGATATTTATTTACATGTATCTATAAAACATACCATAATGGATAGGAAAATAATTATACAAATTTCGATAGGCCCTTTAATTGTAGAATTATATGCTTTTATAGTTGGTTATATATTTGTCCGTGTATCTTCAATATTTACGAAGTTATTACAAAAACTATCGAATTTTTAACTTTGACTACATTAAAAATTAAAATCTTGCCAAAGTATATAAATAGTTTTATATTTTTAATTTTATTGTATTCTACACACCAAGAGCAGCAAATATAATTTCATGTTCAATTTAATCTGAATGACAACCGTTAAGTTTCCTCTGTTTTATTCTTGTAATAAAGATTACGCTTTCGTAAATAAGTAACATTGTTTATATAAATTTATCCTTAATGAATTTTAGTAATTATTTTAAAACCTAACACTACTAATATATATATATATATATATATATATATATATATATATATATATATTATTTAAGTACACAATAGCAGTTTTAGAAAGTAACTTCAGAAATCGTTCCCACTTAGGATTTTACAGCCAATCACATGGGCTAGCTATGGGCTAACCTCTATCACGCATCCTAGCCGAAATATATATTGACAAGCACAAATTTTTTTTTTTAATGTTATTTTATTAACAAAATCTACAAAGGAATAAAGTATAGAAGCATGATATCTAGACCTGCGGTAGTCCACAAGGATATACAAGGATTTATTTACGTTCTAACAATTTTGATAAAATTACGTTTTATATTCTTTCGGGTCGGATGTATTACGTTATATAGAGAATGAAAAGTGCAATCTATCAATTTAAATTACGTAAGAAATTACATGGTGAAAGATTTTTAGTGTTGGTACAAGAATCTGCTTTAAAATTTAACTGCTTTCAATTTAAATTACGTAGCACAGCTGGTGAAAGATTTTTAGTGTTGGTACAAGAATCTGCTTTAAAATTTAACTGCTTTCAATTTAAATTACGTAGCACAGCTGGTGAAAGATTTTTAGTGTTGGTACAAGAATCTGCTTTAAAAATTAACTGCAATGGAATCTATGTGCTATAACATATAAAACAAATTGTATCTCAGAGAGAATAACACAGATAATACAATCATTAACTATCAAGATCCAGAAGAGTGTTTACTGGGATGGTCATAAGAGACCTGCTATATTCATACGTTTTAACTACTATACGAGTTGTCATTAAAATTCTTAAATAACTTTTGAATATTAATTTAGTGTTTCAAATCATTTTTGGTTCAACGACTGTAATATAAAAGAAATAACTTTTTCTTTTTTTTAAATTTATTTACAAAACGTGTACACCCAACAACAAAGAGGATTGTACAAAACTCGAACTCAATCTTTGTGTATTTTAGTAAGGTGGTTATATTATGTAAACAAACCACTACTAAATGTTGCCTTACAACCTCTATCTAACTTATATTAATTAAAATTTATCATAGATAAAACTTATGGTAGCTTTTAAAAATTAGTAAATGTGAACAATCACAGGGTCTTTGCGATTATAGAAATTCTTTAATAAATATGAACTAAGCTTCTCTATGATAAACACGTTTGGTTGATACTTGGAAACAGTTATATAAGTAACGTAGGCCATATGATTTGTTTTGAGATTAACAATCATTGACAATATCTTTTAACTTTCTTTTGATAACATTTCGTGTTCCCTTCGTACTCTAGGAAAACCATGCAGGCCTAAAGAAAACTAAATATATGTTAAAGTAGGAATTTTGGTATAAGAAGAGAATATAACTCATAGTTTATCTCGATCAACTAGGTACTGTTCCTAGTAATTAAAGATACATTTGATAATTTTTATTTTTTTTATATATATCTCTTCCAATTTCTTACAATGGTTTGATTTTTTACTTTCTTATTTTATAACGTTCTGTGTATAAATTGATTACATAAGTTAAAAAATTAATTGTGTTATTACAAGTATCTGTTCTTTAAAATATACATGTACCGTATATATGTTATTTTTTCAACCAACTTAAATAATTTTGGTCACAATAATACCATTGGGACTGACTTAAATATTTAGAGTCATATGCGCAGTAAATCTGATAGTTCTTTCTTTTATCAATTCCTTTGAACTAGACTTTTTCAGAAAGTCTAGTGTTGAAATAATTTGTGTTGTTATGGATTTTGTCCAATGTTATACAAATTTATTACAGGCTTTTCTTTGTCAAATCAAATATAATTTCTAGTCAATATAAAGAAACTTTTGTATTTAAAATATAATAATTATGAATTAATTTAATTTTTACTGATATAGTTATAATCAACGCGTTGATTACATTAGCTTTAACAGTATATAAGGAAATAAGTTAAACAGTTTCACAATTAATTATGTAATAAGCACACATAAAATATGTGTTATGTTATGTTTTAAGTTATGTTGTCCACACATAAAACATTATTTATTGTAATTCTGATTGTGATATTTCGAGTTAGGAAAGAACGACAAAACAATATAGGACTTTAGTTTTTCTTTTTGGTTTGTAGGTTTAATAGTTTAAACTTTGTCTTTAGTTCATTAAGCAACACTAAAAATTTGCTAAATTATATTTGTCAAAAATAACAAGTAGGGTGGTCTGACAAAGCAACTCAAAGCCGGTGCCTAAATATCGGGCATCGTACCTATCCTGAAATTCTAAAGACCATTTGGTTTTAGGATCATTCACATTTTCAGGTATATATATATATATATATATATATATATATATATATATATATAATATGTGTTCGTTATCAAATGAAGAACTTCAAACTAGTTTTCCTAATTTGATGTAATTTTATATTCACTTCTTTATCTGATTTTCATTTCTTAACCTGAAAAAATCAAAATTTAAATTTAAAAGAATGTTTATATTTTAAAGATCTTCAGTTGTAACTGTAGTTGTGACAAACAAAAAATTAGAAAAGTTTAAAATAATAAACTTTCTGTTTGTTGAAAGGCGGAAAATTTCCCAGCCTTATAAAAAAATTAAAAAAGCACAAACAAATCTAAAATAAATACTTCTAGCCCTCGAATATTCTAAAAGCACCAGGGATGGAATTGAACAAGATTTGGTCAAGAGAGCCGATAAGAAAGATAAAAGAGAAGGGATCTAACCCAAGACTTCATAAAAGAGTGTACATCCACCAACATCTTTTAGAATTGCCACTCCAGTAATCACTATTGTAAGCTCCCGAGAGAATAATATGTTTAATTTAAGCCCCTTCTCAAAACTAAATTATATAGTGAATTTTCTAAGTGGAGAGTAAAAAAAGATAAAGAACGAATTCCAAATGGGATCGGAAACCGCACTCACATTTCTTTAGTCTACACACATTAATCATCGACGTGCATGTCGCTGGCCCGGCCGTGTCGGAATTTGTAAAAACTAATTATGCCAAGATTTAGTACCTATTTCGTACTATTTAGTACCTCCAATCAAAAAATTAGTACCTCTTCCCTAACCGAGTAATCAAATTTTTTAAGGTGCCGGGCCAGCGACATGGCTCCCCGGCCATGATCGAATTTGAACTCAAAAATTACACCAAGATTTAGTACCTATTTCGTACTATTTTTTACTTCCAATAAAAAAATTTGTACCTCAAAAGGTAACTGAGATACAGCCCGTTAAAGGTAAAGGTCAATGACCTCTCTGGTTGGCCATGTCGGAATTTGTAAAAACTAATTATGCCAAGATTTAGTACCTATTTCGTACTATTTAGTACCTCCAATCAAAAAATTAGTACCTCTTCCCTAACCGAGTAATCAAATTTTTTAAGGTGCCGGGCCAGCGACATGGCTCCCCGGCCATTATCGAATTTGAACTCAAAAATTAAACCAAGATTTAGTAAATATTTCGTACTATTTTTTACTTCCAATAAAAAAATTTGTACCTCAAAGGTAACCGAGATACAGCCTGTTAAAGGTGGGGGTCAACGACCCCTGCGTGCATGTCGCTGGCCCGGCCATGGTTGAATTTGAGAAAAATAATTATGCCATTATTTAGTACCAATTACGTACTATTTCATACCTGCAATGAAAACATTAGTACCTAAAAGGTAACTGAGATACAGCCTATTAAATGGATGTTTTAGAAAAATGCCAGAAAATTATGATTTTGGTTTTCTATCAATAACTGTATTCCTCAGCCTACAGAGCAAATAAAAATAACAGTAGTGTTATTACACTTTTTGCCCTAACTCTAGTTTATATTTTTAATTTGAATTTAACTTTTTTAAATTGTCTCTGAATACGCCTTAAATCTTGTACTTTCACAACTTCTAACCTGTTAAAGATCGGGAAAATACCCAAGAATGTCAAATCTTTATATAATATGTTTTATCCAAAATCGTCATAAAAAATAGGGGTTCCCATAAGAAAATATAGAACTGACCTCCATATTGAAAACCTAGTGGGTGATATAAATAATTTATTAATACAAAAAACCCTGGGGTTAACTTTTAAAATTTTATTACAACTATTGTACTTATAGAATAAAACAGTGGTACACTTGTTTCAATCACCCTGTATTTTACACCGCTAAACCCTAAATATTTTAAAATTGTTTAAACGTCATGTCACTCGACACTATAATTGTATAAATCTATCAAGAGTAGAACTTTCAAAAAACGAAAAAAATAGATTTATGATAAGTAAAATATGAAATGAATCTTTTGGAATCTGAATATCTATCAAATACAGCCTCATTCGAACTTCCCTACTGTACCGAAAAGAAATCAATGATGAGCGTCTTCATGGTACATACCCGTGAAGATCTGTGAAATAACGTAGGTCAAAAAAAAAGTAAAGAAATACTTAGAAATATTATGGCTAAAACACATGTCCATATCAAAATAATCCACTAATATATGCTGTAGATAGATCACTTTACAAACCACATACATGATTGCAAAACAATTTTTTTTCAATTCTACGAACATTTTTGACTCTTTTGACTTATTAACAATGGCCATTAGTCCCAACGACTCCGGATCGGTCGACATTTCCCGTATATTATCTTGAAATTTTAAAGTTATTATTATGTTTTATACACATATTATTAAATATATGTATAAAATAAAATAATATACATATACATATTATATTTTCAATTGGATTGACAAAGGTGATATTGTAGTACATACGTATACATATTAAATTAAAAATTCCAGATATTGTAAAACTAATTTTATTGAATCACAATGGGACTCTCATGGGACAAAAAATATTTATATTGAAACGAACAGCTTCATTTATTCATATTATATAGAAAACAGCTTCAAAATATACATCTATGAATAAAAATAATTCTGGATTACATTTCTCAAATCAATAATTATAAAATTGATTCATGTCAAAGCCTCTACAAGAAAAAATAACTCTTCTTTGAATATTTACTCTATATGAATATAATATGAATATTTTACTCTATTTGACCTTAGATCACAATACAATGATAGTTAACAAAGTACTGGCAAAATGATTCGTGGGAAAAAAGCGGCCCATCAAACGTTTTTTGGGTGTATGTCTGCTATACCGACGGGTGCCAATGTCGCGGTGTTTTTATGCCGCCGACAATGGGATACCGCTATCAACAAAGTTGTTTGACTCGCCGCTGCTTTGGTGATTCAATTACAATTTATTTTCGGAAACTCTCATCCAACCAGTACACTACGATGGTTAATCCGAGGCTGGTTAACAGAGGTTCTACTGTACTATAGGCCCGATGACACAAACCAAAACACATGAGACAAAAACCAAAACATTCCACAAAAACATTCCTTCGGCCAAGCAGAACAAAGCAGGAAGGTCGAATCAACTTTCTCCAGACAACCCCTAACAACTCGCAAATTACAGGGGGAAATTGTACAAACTACAAACTACGTGAAGTCAATAATTATACGAAATAAAAATTTGAGTTCAAATTCGATCATGGCCGGGGAGCCATGTCGCTGGCACGGCACCTTAAAAAATTTTATTACTCGGTTAGGTAAGAGGTACTAGTTTTTTGATTGGAGGTACTAAATATTACGAAATAGGTACTAAATCTTGGCATAATTAGTTTTTACAAATTCCGACATGGCCGGGCCAGCGACATGCACATTAATCATCGCACATTTTGCGAAGTAACACAATGGACAACGACCAATTCTGTAATTATAATTACTTTAAATAAATGACAAATATTAATATACAAGGATTCTAAACGTGGATAAAATTATTTTACATTGTCCGTATACAATGTTCTACTTTTAATAACATGATGAATTCAAAACAGTAAACTGAGCGCCAGCCGTTGCTAAGTAAAGAAAGAGTTAATATTCCAATTATCCTATGTATTCCTTACATTCATAAATGTTAAACTCCTACACTGGTTTTAGATAAATTCTTAGATATCGAATTAATACTAGCCTTGGTTGAACTCTACTTTCCACTTCTCTATTCAAAAATTATAAATAAATATATATTTACTTAATGAAGTGGTAGATATAGTTAAACACATATTAATGATATTGTTTAGGCTGATACTACACATTATTTGTGTACAACGAAATTTTTGTATGTGTTTATAAAAGACGTTTTGTGATTACAAATCAACTGACGTTATCAAGTGATAAATCAAGAGCAAGAAAAAAGTGTAAAACAACAACATTGCCTACCTGATAAATAAAATTAGTAAAGTAAGGAAAGAACCCAGGAAGTTGCTAAATATAATTAATAATGTAAATTGTGCATAGAAGCACTGCAAATTCATCGTAGGAAAAGTGCTTGCATGAAATATAAATAAAATATTAATATATAAATAAGACTGTACAACAGTCTCGTTTCCTCAGTAGTGCCATACTAAGTACAGAGATAACAGGTTGTTAATGTCGATATTACCAGACACTGTAACAATGACTGACTGTATCTCAGCTTGAGGGAGATGGGATAATTTCTCCTGACTAAATCATTACAGTTAATATATTATTATCATTGCGTATCTTGAAAGGGATAATCGTAGTTTGTGTACCTCTCATATTTCGAAGCAAAGAAGTAGGAAGGCAATAGATTCATTGTTCAAATAATTATAGATGAAATTTATGATTTAACATATTTCGAACTTTAAGAATACCCAACAATGAAAAATCCAATCTTTTATTATTCTCACTTTTATAAGATTTGAAAAAATTAGAGTTCTCCATATTTATGGGATCCTAGCCAACGTTATA
Source organism: Aphrophora alni (assembly GCA_963513935.1). Classification (NCBI taxonomy): domain Eukaryota; kingdom Metazoa; phylum Arthropoda; class Insecta; order Hemiptera; family Aphrophoridae; genus Aphrophora; species Aphrophora alni. The sequence continues at coordinate 119,212,589 of OY740767.1, read as the reverse complement.
TCAACAGAGTGCATTATCGAAAGATTCCCAAGGAAATACTGCAGTATAAGTCTAAAAGGAAGAGACATTTGCTAGACAGCCTCAGTCGTTCCAACTAACACATGACTTAAAACCCCAACAGACCTATTACGGATAAGAAGATAATAGTGATAAAGATGAAGAACACATACGCGTATATTTTTAAAAAGAGTGTGTAAGTATATATTCTAAATACAACTGAAACTGTTTATAAATGTTGGGAATTATAACAAACAAATGTTTGTCTGCAAGATTTATAACAGCCATTCACTCAATTAAACGGTATTCAATTCAATTTATTTTCCTTGCAAATTTCTTTATGGTTTCTGAAAACGATTGATTTTGAACTCTATTGTGGGCGAGTAGTATAACTATTTCATATTGGCGAAAGTTAAAAATTGAAATGTAAAATAACATAGGCTTTAGATATAATTAATCAACAAATTAAGTTTATCGTAATTAAGAAAATTGACACGTCTATGGACTTTTGGTAAAATATGTTTTAAAAAATTGCTTAAAAACTAAAAAATAATTATGAATTAAATTTTATAATTTACTTTATACATATTTTGGTTTATGACAGTTAACATAATTTTACATACATTTATTTAACTAATGTGGAAGTGTTGGTCCCACCAAAGGATACGTAAAAGGATAGAATAGAACACAAAACTATGATTACAATTGCTAAGTGTGATCCCTAAAAATTTACATTTCTTCTTTAAAATAACATTTATTAAAAATTTTTAAATATAATAGCTGAAATCGTAAAAGATCACAAATAAATATCAATTTAAAAACATGACTCATAACAGTTAAACAATTTATATTCTGTGCTACAGTTCCTTAAAATTCTTCAACGGATTTCAACATCAATAATTATAAAAGTGTGTTTTGCACGCTGTTTACTCCATCATATAATTAGTGTAATAAAGTGGTCAGAAATTGTGGGTAGATAATAATTTGAATCTACGATTTGTTGCTCTTGGTGTGCAGCATACAATTTTCAAAAACTTTACGTCTGTGCTTTATTTTTGAATGCGGTCAAAGAACAAAAGTGGTTTTTTTGTAGCTTTCCGTAAATATTAAAGACACAAATTATTGAATAAGCAAGTTAAAGAGCGTGACATTTTATACACACAGTAAAGTGAATATCCCAAAACTGTGTAAAAATTGTACCACGGAAAATGAAATTGAAATGTGTGCTTTAGACAGGCTATAAGTTCAGTGCTCTGTTCTAAAGACTCTTTAATGCAGAAAGGTAGGGCAAAAAAATGGCTATAACTTACGATTGGACTTGAATACAGAAAATTACAACTAAGAAAAGAAAATTTAGTTCGAGCAGAAACAACCATAAACTAAATGGTTTGTGACACTTTTTATAGGTTGTTATTATACTTTTTTGCAATCTGCAACTTCAAATTATTTCCTCATTATAGATTTGTGAAATAAAAAGTTTTTTTGGTGTTAGAGTCTATAAGCAATACTCTTTCAACTAAGTATGCTTAAATTCCTTGTATTAAATTAGGATCATTTTTATATATTTGATTTTTTAAATTTAATTTTTAGGTATATATATATGTAAATTTATATTTATTATTATTTTTTATATTTTTTTTTCTTCTTCAAGTTAATACAAGATGACAAAGTATTGACCTAAAAAACTCTAAAACTATATCATAAATCTGAAAACTATACTTTCCATTAGTTTTTACGTTAGTTTTATATTAGTATATGTCCATCTTTATATACACTAACAAATACGCACATTTTTCACTCAATTATTCCTATGTTTGTGCGCCTACTTATCTGAATTTGAGAACATTTCAGTGGCTAGCTCAACGTTCATCGTCAAGCAAACCTGCGCTTCCAAATAGCAATTTCCTGGAGCACTATTAAATTTACATTTCCGTATAGGAATTCATTTTTACATTTTTTATATAATCTTTAATTGACGAATTTCACGTTCTTTTACTAGGCTGTTTATTTGTCCGTGTAGGTCCGAATTTTAACTTGGGCTATAATAAAAATGAAAAATCTGCCAACATATAAGTTTATAGGTTTTTAATTCAATTCATTCTACACAACAAGACCTAGTAAAAAAATATCTTAAATTTAATCTCAAGAGTTATGATTCTTGAAAGAAATTTCCCCAAAATCACAATAAAACACTAACAACACAAAGACTGTATACTTATGTTTACTCTACCTTATGTATATTTCTGTCTATGTAATACTTCTGAAAATGATAGCAGTGCTATGAAATGTACGTAAGGTAGAATAAACATAACTATACAGTTATTGTGTTTGTTAGTATTTTGTTTTGGTTTTGGGGAATTTTCTTTCTTTGTATATTCACTACATTGCTCTTGTGATTCATATGATTGCTGTCGTTATCTTTCCTATGTACTATTTTTTGTACGCAGATGGCCTTTTTAAAATTAATTTCACTAGCTACCATTTACGATAATAAGTAAGAGAATATGTTGACTTATATAATTTTAAGTTTGTAAGCAACCAAAAACCGCCAACAGTCACAATTTCAGGCCAATTTCATAAATTGAAACATTTGTGGTCAGTAAAATAACCATGTACAAGGAAACAAACTGTTATTTAATTGCTACCTCTAATTTCATTTACAACAACGAGAATAATATTAAAATTTATGTTGTGTTAAATTGTTATAACTTGATCCGTTACTTCGCATTTTTAAAGATTATTTTCTAAATTTGGTAAAACTCTGTCCACAATGTGATATTTTCAATCATTATAAATGATATTATACACTCATTTTATATTACAAGTTACCTTGCCTAGGTCTGAGTTATCATTGAAATGCAAAGCAATCATTTCACAATAATAAATAACAAGTGGCATAGACTAAAGGATAATCTCTTTCTCTCTTTTACATTCAATTTTATCCCTATCAGGAGAGAACAGACTGTAATACATGTTTGATGTTATTGCTTTTCAATATATATAATCATATTTTCTTAGAAATATAGACATGCTATTTTATATTTTAGAACTACTCCAGAATCTATTAACCGCTGGATTCAATAAAGCAGATCGTAGGAAACATTATGGTGGTGTGATCTTAGGTTTCCTTCATGTTTTAGGACCTTCTGAATATGAATAAAGTGGTAGTTCTACTTTTATACATTCCAAGTGCTATAAGTTATTAGAATATGATATCAAAATCATATTGAGTAAACGGATACAAATATATATCTACTAAAAATAACAAATTCCTTTAAAACATCGTAACCTATGTTGCTGATATTGGTCAGATTCCTATGAAAATTTTGTCTTTATGTAGTTGCATTTTACTCTATCATCAGGATCTAGGAAAAAGTTAGAATAATGGAACAAGTGGATGTAATCTCAAAAATTTTATAGTCTCCAAATGATGTGAGCATACACAAAAACATACTATGTCCCTCCCATTTTAATTTTTCAATCAAGATAAAGAAATGAGCACATAGTAACTAAGTCCAATCTCTTTTGTTTCAGACATGTTGAATAATTTCCCTGGTTTTCTAGGAGAAAGACAAAACTATCCTACATATTGTCCTGCTACATGGTGTCCAAGAAGAATTGCCTATTGTACTCGTTTACAAAAAACACAGTGTGGTTGGCATTACCAAGCTCAGGACAATATTTTGATAAAGATAAACTTTGTATCTGTAATAATACAAAATTTTATATTGAGCAGCATTCTATAGTGTGGTTGTATTATATAAATGACTTAAACAATAAAGAACAACTCCTATGCCCACTTATCCCGTAAGTGGAAATCATGCATTATTTGCTCAAATTCACAATTTCATTACGCTAACTTTAAGTTAAAACTAAAAGTTGAAATTTATACTGAAGTTTTATATTTTATAAAACACACATAAACACACATGTGTGCAATTCTTAGTTTTTTATCTTAAACATCAACAGAGATATTACAAATCAAAATTGAACAAAAAAATCAAAAATTCAATTTTTAAAACGGTGTAAAATTTTGAGATTTAGCTACTAACCATTCATAGTTTATATGTATTAGTAACTATACTCATATAAATAAAACCAAACAAAAAATTGAGGCTGAGATACTGGATCTATTTGAAAATTTACCATACGAAAATTGAATTTTGTTCATTTGCAGTCTATAACTTTATGTTAGAAAGAGTAGGGTACAGAAAAGAAACATATTGGCAAGTAAATAGAGGTTCGATTGGTAGGCCAGAATGTTCTTAACAGAATGCAGTTTATTTACAATGATAGGACAACCCATTGCTGAGTATTAAGAAAATCGCCTATACCTACAATCGCGAAAAAAGTAAAAAAAGGTCTAAAACAAAAATGGTCACCATTTTTTAACCACACACAATAAAATTGTTTATTAATTAGTTTTGAACTATTAAAACATAAGGGAATGTACCGACAATATATGATTTTTTTTCTAAGATGGTTAAACAACCACTTGGCATGGATTGACCATGACAATTAGATTGTTCATTTTTGTCATTACGTTAATAAAATAATAATTTATCTTGAACTTCCTTGAATTTTTCACATTGACGAATCTTACTAATAATATCGAAGTAAAAATAACTTAATTAGTATAATAGCAAGTTGTTGAATTTATCAAAAAATTACCTTTATTTCCTTTTATTATTAAAATATATTAAACGGTGTTCAAAAGAAATTTGCAAAATAGGGTTGAGCCATAACCAAACATGGCAGGTAAATCAAATGTGAATACACATTTTCTGATACAAAACGACAGTCCTTAAAATATTGTCATTCTATTCAAAATGTATTCAAATGTATGTAAGTAGATGTTAGTAATATGAATACAGTACATATAGTTCAAAGAAATCAGAAATTTTTAAAAGAGAAAACATGCATACATTAAGTTACATCACGTAGGTCGCAGACAGTTGGAAAACCTTTTCTTCTTATCTTCAACGTGTGCAATGTTACATATGCCAAGACACACAACAAAATATTTTACTATTACCATTTCAAGATAAAATATATTGTATGAAATATTTTAAAGAATATTTTGTATGGAATAATAAGACAGTATTAATTGTCTTTCTAATAACGACAGTAATGATGGATTTTGTGTTGTTATTTTATTTTTCTGTTTTTTCTCTTCTTTTTTTTATTATCTTACAATTTTATATATTGGTTGAGGTTTTGTTTTCGTATTTCCGAACGATTTATGTATAAATTTATGACATAATTTGAAAATTTAACATATATTATTACAAACAATAATACAAGTTCCTTAGAAGATCCATATACACTTTATTCAAATAGCAGTTGTTTTATCACCCAAAATTGTAATTTTGGCCAAAATAATAACCTTGGAACTAACTTAATTATTTTGAGTTATGTGAACTGTAAATGTAATTGTTATGTAATTCATCAATACCTCCCGAGTAGGAATTTTTCAACAAAATTGACTTGTGTTAAAATGATACTTGTAAAAGATTTCAGGTAGTGTTAAACGAATATCTATCAGTATTTTTTTTGTCATATAAAATATAATTTGGATTGTATCTAAAGGAAGCATGTCATGCTTGTCATGTATTGTTTTAAAGTCGGAAAATATGTCATGTATTAATTATGTTTTACTTTATGTTATAGTTTCAATCGATACATAATTAAATTAGTTATAACTGTTTTATAAGGAAATGTACTGAATAGTTTCACAACTATTAAACATAGCAATCTCTAAAAATACATTCATCATTGTACGTTCAGCTTGTTTTATGTTTTAAGTTAAGAAAAGGTGACGAAACAGATAGTATTTATACATTTCTAACTGGCCTATATGTTAGTTTTACTTTCTAGCTAATACATTTTATAGTTTATAGTTTAACTATAATTCATTAATCAAAAGATGTATATTATAAATTAGATTTTTCTAAAACAACAAACCACTTTAGGTCTGATTTGTGCAAACCAGAGCCACGGGCAGATGACCCTTCTGAAGACCATTTAATTAGTCTAGAGATTAATTTTCATTTTAGACATATTCATTTATAATATTTGTTCAGTATCATACACAGAAGAACTTTCACTGAAACAATATCTAACAGCTTAAATGGTGTGTTATTTATAATAATTAACATTAACAGGTGTCTTAAAAGTCACTCCCCCATATAAATTTGGAACAACTGAATAAGGAAAAATGCGCAGCTTAAACTTATATGAATAGAGAAACTAATATTTTGTTTGGGATAGGGAAATTGTTGGATTTTCTTTAGTTGATCTAATTAAAAATAGTCACTTGAAATGTGATTACAACCTTAATTATAAAGAATAAGCTACAACCTTATCACTGTCTATTCGGCACTGCAATACTGTATTCTATTTTAAATCATTTTCAAATGAGGTTTAACACGATAAATTAAGCTCCCACTCCCATATACCATATACCATAACACAGTAGGTCATGAATCTCATTAGGCGTTTTCTGCCAAAGACTAATTGCTGATTATTGTTCTTGAATTAAGTTGTCTCCTATTGTTACTAAATTTCTTTCAAGTTTGAGTAAACAATAAGAATACCTAGCTATATTTTAAATGTATATACGCTGCCATTTTAGATACGATCTACGAGTACAAGAACCTCAGGTTTTAGCGGGTTTTCTCTACTCGTTCTTAATTTTGAAATTATTTTTCTTTTGATTGGAGTTACTGTTACTAACCTAATTTTGTCACTAAACAGTAGGGTGAAACTGCCTATGTCTGTATCAAAAGCCACCTTCTCTAAACACTTAATGTTTTCCTAAAACACGTTATTTTTTGTTAAAAAATATTATTAATTTTAAAATTATTATTAATACTTACGCACAGAATTATGTGGGGGTGGGCGAAAATGTATAGACACGTGGTATCAAATAATTCTACTGGTTTATTATTAGGTTAATATATTTTCATCAAAGCTCGCTAAGAGTAAAGTTCGCATAAAATATTAAATAGACACAGATTAGTCAAAAAAACAATTGTATATGCACGCCTCAGGATAAGCTTTGCAATAGATATGTTAAGCTGTAACATATTGTCTGATAATAACACTATGTAACTTCGAAGTTCATTCCATATTCTACCCATTTAGGAAACAAAATGATATAAATAAGCAGATTACCACAATTAACATTAGCAGACATTTTATATCAATATGAGTGTTCCACCCCAATCTAAACTATAACCATGAAGTAACAAACATACTTTAATATGAAATTTAATTGACCATTTTAATCAGAACAAACTTCCAACGGTTGTTAGTAAACAATAATGATACTATAATTCAGAGAATTCAAAAAATATGGTAATGTAATCACGTTTACTTGTTTATAAAATTATTATTTATTGTTTATTAGTCTAAAACTGTAGTAGAAGTAAATGTTTCGGAAAGTATGTGAGACATGTTGATAAGCGTAAAGACTGTTTTATCGATATTGAAATCGATTTCCCCTTCTGTTGTAAAACTAAAATGAATGTCGTATTTACTTCAAACCTTGAATAGGTTAAGATCCGCTTTGTTATAAAACCCTTTCGCTATTGTATAAAAAAGTAAGGTAAAATACAACGTAACTAAAACTGATTTATTATCCATTTATATTTATATATTTACAGTTCATGTATTTTTATGTCACTTCTAGGCCCTAACTAAAACAGTATTAACAGTTACCTGAAATTAACAGTAGTTTAAATATGACACTGTGAAAGTAATGATTTTGTAATCTTAAAATAAAAGCAATACGTAGGAGATAAAGAAAGGTTAAACAAATACGTAATATTAGTATACCTAAATCTACCTTATATTTAGTAGAAATATTTTGTTACCCCAAATTAAAGGTTAAATTAACCAAATACCATAACTTTGTAAAAAATGAATGTGGACGTTATATTTGAAAATCCCATAAAAAAAAAAAATAGTAAATGTATCCCTGTTTAAAGTTGTAAATTTAAGTTATATTCATCTTCAGTTGAACACTGTATACAAGGATAAATAAAGCAAAAGCTTAAAGTTTCAAATATTTTAATAGTATGAATGAGCTACAATTGTTTCGCCTTGCGGCATCTACGGGCAACTGATGCCCGTAGATGCCTTAGTTGCCCGTAGATGCCGCAAGGCGAAACAATTGTAGCTCATTCATACTATTAAAATATTTGAAACTTTAAGCTTTTGCTTTATTTATCCTTGAATATGGAGTTTCAACAAGAAATATCTGCTATTACATTAAAGTTGAACACTGTATATATAGACTATGCCGGGGACACAATAAACAGGCTATGTCATAAGGACTGATCCGATTTTTACATAATTTGATATATAGTGGATGATTTTAGATCTGGGAATATGCTTAAAATACAATTAATTTACTTTAATTCCTTATTTTGGAGTACTTGCAAAACAACAATTTTCAGCTTTCTCATAATAGTTTCAAAGGACTTTTATACATTTTATTCAAATCAGATCATAAAGTCCCAAATTAGTCTTTATTCCTCCTATTACATTTTCCCTTTACGATTACTAAATTTCAGCTCTATAGTTTATATGCATGTGACTCAGAACTAAACATTGTACTTCTTTGAAAGAGGTTCTTTTTTATGTTCCCTCCTTTTATAGATTCAATCACTAGATAGGACAACGCTTCAAGAGACAAAGTTCTATAACTATTTACTGTTTCATGCTTTGCGAATCAACATCGGTTATAACTTTCTTTACTTACAGTTAATTAAAGATAAGTTTTGTAGAATTATTAATGAAAACAAGTTGATAGACGCCATCGTGGTGCTTCTCCAACCTCATCATACAATGCAATACAATCAGATCCACTAAATCTAATGCCCGAAAGTTGGTCTCGTAGGCAATTATTTAATTGAACCGATAATCGAAGGGGTTTTAAGCAGTGTACGTAGTATACGGTATGTTCGTTTAAAAACACAATAAAGTAAGTCTTTAAAACTATTAAAAACTATGTAAACAATTAATATAGTCACCGTTTTGTGACTAAACTTTGTGGCATACTCATTGGTTCCAATTACATTTTTCAAATGATTAGCTTGGAAATTAACTTAACAATTTCTTAAATTTATTTTCAGTTTTGTTTGTGTTCATATAACAAAGGTAGTCTATCTTTTTACTGAAATACGTACTGTAACTTTGTGTTTATCTTGTGACCAACACTTCATTGACTTAAAAGCTAGTCGTTGTCCGAGGCTCGCCCAAGTCCATCAATTTCCATCCTCTCACCACTCTATCCCGCCCTTGTTCCAACTAACTTATCTTCCTACATTGTGGCAAAAACGAAAACAGCAGTCGACAAAAATAAAGTAGTGTAGCGCTAAATTATCATAATAATTTAACAAATTGTGTTTTAAAGTTACGATAATATATACTATAGCACTAGGAACAAAATTAAAAAAATAATATTTATTAAATTATAAGAATACTTATGTCTATATAAATTGATTAAAATCACTTCCAGACTGATATTATTATTTTTTATTTCTATACAGTGAAACTTCTTTCCGTACTATGAATTGGATTTATAAGGGTAAATATTCGGTAGAAATACCCCCTCTCCTCTTACAGTCAATGAGACTAGATCCTCCCCCCACCACACTGATAAGATTTTTGTAAATTGTGCTTGTCAGTAGGACGGATTTGTACTACTCAGTGCTCAGTGTGTCCTAGATAATATCAGGATGATTTTCATGATTACTATATACAGAGTGAATGGTGAACAATGTGCCAAAATATCGGGGTAATAGCACACTTCATTTGTAACAAAATTGACCATAGTAAGTTCCATCCCATATCCCTTCTTTTTTGAAAGATAAATATTTTGCTGTTTTTTAGGATAAATGTGACACACTTTTAGGAAAAATTATTTATTTTTCACCTCACTTTACGTAGCAAATAAAGTGATTTCAAACTACATTGAATTTCTTATAAAAGACAACACCAAAATCTTTTCTTTTTTTTTTTTTTTTTAGGGAAATATGCATTATTTACAAGACTAAATATTTTATAATCTTTATTAAAATTCAAATTTGTTTTCCAAGCAAACGACAACACCTATGGATGTTCAAATTTCACAAAACAAATTCATAGGCATTCAAACTGTATAATCGAATAGTTAATTTACTTATTCGTACATAGAATTACTGCGTCCAGAAACTCAAACGTCGTGATTAAATATAAAGGTATTTTCATTTTTGGTTCTCTAATTCACACTCAATAAGTGGTCAACTATAATATTTTTTTACAAATATTTTTTTATAAACTAATACTCAGAAATGAATGTAGGTTTAATAATAACTCTCTACAAAAGAAAGAAATTGTCAGCATTACCCTATATCAAGGTTATTGATCTTATCACATAATTAATTGTCAAATACCTATTTTTATTGCTCATCATGAATGTATTAAAAAATGTAACAAAATCTAAAATAACTTCATATTTATTCACGACTTTTGACTTTCAGGATGCAATAATTCTTATAAACGAAAAAATAAATTAGTGATACCCATATAACTTTAGAAAGCTCATAAAAACATTAGGTTTGTGAAATTGAAACACCTATAGGTGTTGTCATTTGTTTGTAAAACAAATTTAAATTTAAACAAAGATTTTAAAATATTAACTTTTGTCGTGTTTTGGGGCTTGTAAATAATTAATATTTTCAGTGTCGAAAAACGATGTTGGTTCCGTTGTATAGGATATTTAATGTAGCTATTGTGGAAATGGGATCACATTACTTGCTAGGTAAAAATAAAGTGTGAAAATAAAGCCTTTAACTGAAAAGACTCGTTTTCCTAAAAAATTATATACACACATATATATATATATATATATATATATATATATATATATATATATATATATATATCAGTAACTAAGCTATATAGAATGGGGCGTACTATGATCAATTAATTGACCATACTATGACCTTGATTTTTTTAATACATTGTTTATCATTCATCTTGTACATATCCAAATCAAGATTTGTCTAAAATTATGCGGTTCATTTAACAATATTTTGTCTTGTACTCTAATGAAGTTTCTGATAATGAAAGTTTTGATAAAGAAGCTTCTCATTCATTGCGTATGGCGATTTAATTTGTAAATTTTGCTTCAAAGGAGAGCAAAACATTCGATTGGTTACTTTTTAGACTTTTTAGGTTACTCAGAGTCACAATCTTGACAAGATATTTTATTGTGACTCTGAGTACATAGGTCAATCAGGTAGATCTATAAAAGTTAGAATTAAAGAACATGTAAATAGCTGGAAACAAGGCTATAGAAACTCTAACTTTGCTAACCACCTTTTGGACTCGGGTCATAGTTTTGATCCGAAATCGAATGTTAAACTCTTACATATAGAAAATAAAAGCAATAGATTAAATAATTTAGAATGTTTAGAAATAAATAGATCTATTTCTCTTAGGCCTATTCTCAACTTAAATGACCAAATTGTATTAAATTCATCACCTCTTCTAAAACCCATCCGTAACATAGTTCATTAACCTTTACCTACCTGCTAGGTCATCCCCCCTACCTTTCCCGATTTCTCTATTGTATTTCAGTTTCCTGTTACTTATGTTTATATAGTTGTCTATACTTGTAAATTATCAGTTGCCCGATGATGCCGCAAGGCGAAACAATTGTAGCTCATTTATACTATTAAAATATTTGAAACTTTAAGCTTTTGCTTTATTTTATACTTGTATTTAGAATTTAACCAATTGATTGGTTATTTCCACATCAGTGCAATATTCCAATAGGATGTCGAAAGATGGGTTTGTGTTAACAGTCTATTTTTATGCGTTTAAGAATATAACCTTTGGAAAGGATCTCCCTTGATGTCCTTTACGTAAACCTTGCTCCATTTAGAACCATGATGGTGAGACACGCTGACACTTCAATTTCCAGGATACGTGTTTCCTTTACTTAAATATTTTTATACTCCCCTATTTAAAGCTTACGTAACCTACATGATAGTAAGTGATGCCAAAAACATATTTTTGTTCTTAATAAAATAATTAGTGCTGACTTTGTGTTTTCGCTAAGAGTTGAAGTTGGGTTAACATATTTCAAACATATTGGTTCCTGTAAAAATAGGCGCATCTCTTAGATTATATATACGGAATATTACCATCGATTTAGCTTTATTTATTTTTTATTTTGTTTCTTTTTTTCTCTTAGGGTGTAAGATCATGCAGGTCATGATTGCGTTAATATAAAAGACTATAAAATGCTCCTCAACTTAAAACCCAAAACTTTTTTTTCAACAACATAAAAGATACCTGAAACTATATTCTAATCATTCATCTGATTGGATATAAAAACAAAATGAATTTAAAAAAAAAATTATGTTGTTTTTTATTCATTTGAAGAATATCCTAACTGAATCTTCAACTGTAAGCAGAATGGTTAGGAAGTCCATTTTCATTTTAGTTTGTTTATTTTTTTAAATGTTTGTTATATTTTCGTTATCCACTATGTACGATATATTTTAACATATATTTTGATCCTTGGATTTATAATTTCAGTTCACAACTTCTATATATTTTCCCCTGTGATTTGGACTATTTGCAGAATTAAAATATAAATATCCAATTAATTTGTTTGTTATTTTTTTTAGTCTGGGCGGGGGGGAATAAACTCGCGCCATTTGGAAAATGTTATCCCACTATTTCTGACAAATGAGATTATCCAGAATATCTATTTCCACTGAATAATAAAAAAGCTATATTTTTATAAAAACTATGCAGGAGTTTTTGCACATTTAGTAGACTCAGATCAGTTTCTTAAATTTCATGAATATATTACAGTATCTTATTAACTAAAGCCCTCAGGGAATCACATTGGTTATTACAAGCTTGGCAATCCCGAAGAACCCTAGCTGGATGTACAAACAGTTTCATGTAGTCTTGAGTTAGATCCCTCTCTTTCAACTTTCTGTCACGTCTCTTTACTAACTCTTGCTCTTCTCCAACCGTGATGCTAATAGAGGGGTTAGGAGTCTTTATTTTATATTATTTACTTCTTTATTTTTATAAAGTGATGATGACATAGATTTTTTCGTCTTTAAATAAAAAGAAAAAATATATTTAAATAATACAACGAATACCAGTTATTATTGAATGTTTAAAGTAGTCCTTATGGTAACAAAGACAAAAATTTTATAAACTTAAAATATTTTCCATTAACCGATCTAGAGTTTGAATTACATTTCAACTATACAATAAGTAGTACTTGATCACATCTGTTTTAGAACTTCAAGTAACATGTTGTTTAAAAAACTGTTTATTTACTTGTCTATCAATTGCAGACCTAGTTAAAAGGTCAACTCAATCATTTCTATACTTTCACTGTGTCAGTGTTGATAACAAAGTCGTAATTACGTACCGACATCTCTAAGAAGGAAAATATATATTGTTGATTCTTCTTTTCAATATTTTAAAATAGATTTACGGAAACTCAGTGACGTCATATTTCAAAATAACTTTGTGACTGCGATAAGATCTGCAAATTTTTGATTGCATTAAATAGATATTTAAGCAAACATTCTACAAATTGTATAGATTTAATTAAAAACTATTATTCTTTAATAATGTTTTTCTCAGACGGGTTAAAACAACCTTTTAAAAATATTAAAGATAACGAAAATATGGTTTTATGTATATATTGAACTACCGCCATTTTGAAACTTGGAAAATGAAATGATTGGTTAAAGATCTTAACCATTATCTTTTAATACAGTATTTTCACTTAGTTAAAAGTAGCAACTTTTCAAGGATCTTAAATCAACCCAAATTACCACATATACTTAAGTTAAACCTATGTTATTTTCGGAATCCTGGTGCCATTCGCATTAATAGAATATGTGCTTTAATTTCGCTAATATAATAAAATGAAATTGTAATTTAATTCACTTAAAAAAAGCAACACTGTGAAAACTTAAATAGGTAGATATTATTAATTTTATTAAAAAATATTAAATTTTACACAAACATAGAAATGTGGAGTATAACTTTATTTTTGGTATCTAAACCATTTCTTCTACAATTTAATAATTCTATGATATATTATTCCTCGCTAAACTGAAATTTGAATCATTAAGCTGTCTGTCCGCAAGTCAATGGTGACAATCACTTTGCACCCTTATCGTATTTTCACCCCGACTATCGCCCTAACTCTCCCACTTCAAGCATTTAACATGTTTATTCAAGCAGACTTTTTATTATTTATAAAATGGACAACAAAATGTAATGAGGATTGCCACACAGACATACAATTATGAGTAGTACTTTCTTAGAGCTCAAAACATATCCATTACAAAATTACAAGACTCTGTAGGAATGCTATATTTGTTGTAATTAAAGTGTTCTAAGAATGTATTTAAATATTGATGAATAAAAACAACCAGCTCAGTGCAATGAAACAAATTTAATTCCTTTATAATAAACGTAATTCATTACTTTAAATTTTCAAATCGAACTGTAAATTTTCAGTTACTATTGTAAGCCAAACTTCTCTGAGAACTCTACCACTAATACCGTTTTCATCACCACAAACATATATATTAAAAATCTCTTAATAAACATAATGGGGTTAACAAATTGATTCAAGTTATGATATTTTGAATTACATCTCTAATTAGCTACGTAATAAAATCTGTTATTATCCGTAGTAAAAATCTCAATTATACTGTTATTGGTGTTAAATGAATAACTACCACAAGTAGGATTTTAATATATATTATATTTCTTTCTACGCTTTAATAAAACCCATCTTCTCTCCTCTTAGGATACGTCTCCCCAGAGACACAGGTTTAATGACAAGGGAACGGTACACGACTTTTCATTAAAAAGTTCATCAAACAACTTGTTCTGTCCTGTACAAACCACTCCCCCTTCTCTCTCTCTCTCTCTCTCTCTCTCTCTCTCTCTCTCTCTCTCTCTCTCTCTCTCTCTCTCTCTCTCTCTCTCTCTCTCTCTCTCTCTCTCTCTCTCTCTCTCTCTCTCTCTCTCTCTCTCTCTCTCTCTCTCTCTCTCTCTCTCTCTCTCACACACACACACACACACACACACACTCACACACACATATATATCACACATTTGAAAGAAATATATATCCTTGAGTTTCTTAAATCATAATAAAATTATAACAAACACATGGTGACGAAAGGAGAGTCAGCGAAGTATTTACTACAAATAAGTAAGTGTTAAATAAGTCCCGGAACAACTTAATATTTTGTAACCATTACAGATAGAACTACGAAGCCTTGCATATTGTTAATGGACACAAAAACCTATTTTATTACGTATTTAATGGACCACTGCTTTTCCATGGAGACAGCCCACAAGAAGTAAGTAGTAAATCTTAAATGAGAGGTCGATCAGTAGGTCGAACTAAAGGTCTTTATGAGTAGAGAAGAATGCTGCAAACCCGACCTCAAATGGTTCACCTTAGCTAAAATATCGTGGGTTTAAGTTCATATTAAATCAAACAAGGTAAATGGATTAATCATGAGTGGTGTAAAAGAGAAAGTTAGGTTAGGTTATTCCCACAAACAGGAACCATACTTGCTTTAGATGCAAGAATCATCAATTGCTATAGTTTTGCCTGTGAATGAATAATCTAACTGACATGGACTTCAAAATTTACTTAATAATTGCAATTTTTAAAGACCTTTAATTTAATGTACATATCAACCTATGCTTACTTTTAAGATTTCCTTTTAATTCCATGAGGGCCGTCCCCCATTGGGGGTAAAGAGCCAGTGAACAGTCTAACATATAGTTTGATTATTACAGTCAGATATTGATTTACAAAGTTTTCATTGTATAACCTATAACTAGTCGGCATTATTAGGCTGTTTTCAACATACCTGAAGTTGTAGCTAATATGAACCCACGCTACTTTAGGTAGGGTGAACCTTTCGAGGTCGGGTTTAGCGGCATTGTTCTCTACTCCTAAAGACCTTTAATTCGATATACAACTCGACCTATGCTCTCATTTAATATTTCCTACTTACTTCTTGTGAGTCGTCCGCCTGGAAAGGTAGCGGTCCACTGAATAAATACTAAAATAGGTTTTGGTGCCCATTAACAATGTGCAAAACTTTGTAGGTCTATGTGTAATGGTTAAAAAAATAGTAAGCCGTTCCGGAACTTATTTAACACGCTGTATATAGGTTACACTTGTATGTTCATTTTAAACTCACATACACATTTAGAAGTTACTAACTTTTCTTCCGAAATACTCTGTAAATATTATTGGCAAACGTGGCTGAATTTTGCTTTAATAAATCAAAATAATTTGAACAAAACGACTCAAGCACAACGTCCAGTTAAATAATAAATTAGTCATCTTTTACACATCTTTATTTTTTAGTTTTTTTAAAAATCTTAGCAATTTGATTCACATTATTCAATATAGCACTATTTTCAAATTTATTTAGGATTTATGTTCCAGCACTGAGCACAGATTTCAATATTCGCTTAATCGTATATTTTTTAAATACATTAAATACCTAAATAGAAACAGTTTTACGTTTTGGTTATATATTTTCGTAGATATTTAAATATTCTGACACTATGCCAAACTTTATGACTATTGTATACTATGTAAGGAGTAACATCACAGTATATGTAACCATATAGTAGTTTCCTAACTAAAAAATAAGTAGGTTGTCTGCTTTAAACTATTCAACTTATGTTATTTTAATCTGGTCCTAGAACAAGTTTGGATGATTTAAATGAAGTCAACCTGAAAGTAACTGACTGAAAGAAATATTACTTCGCAAACTCTTCCTAGCGCTCCACGTTTTTTGAGACGTGACTGTACACCGGTATTGTTTGTTAGATAATGATAAAAGAGGATTCGGCCAGTATAGAGCTTTCACTGTTAGTTGGTGCAATGGTATCCGTACAAGAAAAATCACAATGTGTTTTTGGTTAGCCGAGTTTAAAACCGTAGTGGCAGTTTAAAGGAATTTCTAAGGCGCTAATGGCAACGACTTACCTTCTGAGAATAGTTTTAAGTTGTGTTTGAAGGAACCGGCAGTAAGGAATTAAGAAAATCACCTGGACTCCTAGAAAAAGTGATGAAAACTATGATCGTATACGTCAAAGTTGCTTAACGTAGCACATCTAAATACAAAACATAGACGTATTTTTCCGCTTGGTATTCCGAAAACTGTTAATTAAAACTTTTTGTATAAATGCTTACTCACACATGCGAACAAAATTCAGTTGAAACACGAAATTAAACTTACAGACCTCCTTAAAGATACTGGATTCGGAAACAATATTCTCAATGAAACTAATTAGTTAGTCCGTTATTAGCTGATCATCGGTAACTTATCATTATAAACTTATATTATGAACGTATTTATTGTTTGACAAGTTACTAATATATTAAGATAGCTGAAATATGTTCTTAATATCAATATATTCATGATTATTTCCTTTCCAATTTCAAGTGACCTACAAACCTTGGCAATGGATTTAGTTAAATATTTTGCGAAAACAAATCCATTCACAAGTAAATTTCAAACTAAAGGAATTGTATATTTTCTAAATTGGAACATACTGAGATATATAAGTTATCCAATAAGTTTTAGACTAGTAAATTGGTGAAGCTGAACTGTATAAAGAATATTTTATTATTTTAATCAACTGAAATAGATATAATTTCTTGATATAATTTGACGTTTAAAATAAGTTGTGATGGCTTCATGATAATCGATATAATCATCGCCGTTTTACAAATCACTCCAATTAATAAAATAACGTAATATAGTTTTTATTGGCTACAAAAAACCAAGATTTGTGTTTTTTAATTTACTTATGAAATGTTTATATATATTTTACTGTTGACATTTTACTGTTCAAATAACCGAAACGAATACTAATAAAGAACACCATTTAATAATTTGATGTCTAAAATTTAATCATAACGTTGATTGTTTGATAACTTTGGCTGTTTTAAAATGCAACTACTTCCAATTTTGTATATTTTATTCCACCAAAAAGACAATGTATACTAAATTATTTGCGTCTTTTTTCTAGCATAAAAATCAAGAGTTCCAGATTGACTGTCTGCACCGAAACTGAATGTTTTTTAATGTAAATCAAAACTTAGAAACCTTAAATATGACATTTCCTTCTAATTGTAATAGAAATTCTGTAAATAATAATAATAAATAAATAAAAAAATTACCTTTTGGATATTTTAATACACTGAATAAATAATTCATGTTATCCCAAAAATATATAACGCGTCACGTGATGAACAAGAATATACATGGACCGAAAAGTAACACTAAATAGTACATAAACATAACAACACCTACAGAAATAAATAATATAAATAAAATTATTAGTTGGTGGATCGCTTCTTCCGTCGTGATTAGTAAATATTATCCTGTACTCATAATAATAGCCTAAAATTCTGATTTGCTTACATGAAAAACGAACCATTAGCACAACCATGGTAGACCTCTGGAAGGTGATCCAATTCTTAAGAAAGTAGATCCGACTACTCTTTATATTTAAAACTTTAATTGATATTTTTTAAATTTAGATTGACGTTGTTATGTTTTTACCACTCCTCTTTATGTCTTTTTACCACGTTTTTATTAATTCGGTTTCCGTCATATCAGTCAGTCTGTCCGGGTGGAATTTTGCAATCGAGTTTAAACTAACTTCCCGATAAGCTAGAAATCTGAAATTTTGAACATAGGTCAGAATTGGATGACAATAGTCCTACAATATTCAGTTGGTTTCATGTCTCTACATTTGTTTAAACAATAGTTATTTAAACAAATAAAAATTAGCCAATGAAATATAGATTTTTTTAACCGCATTACCGCTTAACCGATTAACCGCGTTATCGCTTTTGAATGGTAACCGGAATATTGAAGTAGGATGAGGCAAAAATTGTCAAAATAGCTTGTGAGAGTTATTGGATTAATAATAAATCAAATAAAAAAAAATTTAACATACCACGTTTTAACAAAACGAACTGAAAAGTATATTAATAAATCAAATTTTTTAAAATGAGCTCTATTGCTCAAAACTCACTGGCAAAACACCTTGCAATGAAGATGCCATGACGGAGATGGGAAGAATGCGTCAAATAAGTTTATGATACATTTACAATTTGTAATGGAGAAGGATCTGACATTGTATTGTTTTAATTCACGTGCATGAAAAAAATATAATACATTTTGTTTACTTCTTTAGTTTGATTTTCTGAGTTACAAGACTAATAGAACTTATAGGTAGTTTTTTGAATTTCAGACATTTGCAGCTAAACAGGATGTGAAATGCATTGGGAATTTCCTATATATGTCCCTGTCAGAGTCTCATCAGTATATACAGAACCGATTGAAATCTTTCACCCGGGCATAAGACTAAAAACAGAATAGATATATTAAATCAAATACTTTTTTTTTTAACATACCACGTTTTTAAAACGGACTAAAAAGTATAAAATAATTTTTCATGACCCTTCTACAATTTTGAGGGAGGATTGTTAGTGGCTATGGATATTTTGGAATACTTAAAGAGCAAAACGTGGGACGCAGCCAGTAAATAATACAAGTAGACAATCCGAATGAATTCACAGCTAATTTCAGTGAATCGGAAATGAGATTCACTGTAATTTAATTTATTTACTCCTTCTTAACTACTATCAGAGATTGCCTGCGCCCCACGTTTTTCTCTCCAAGTATTCCAAATATATCCATAGCCACTAACAATCCTCCCTCAAAATTGTAGAAGGCTCATGGAAAATTATTTTATAATTTTTATTCCGTTTTAAAAACGTGGTATGTTAAAAACTTTTTTATTAGATTTATTATTATTTAATAATACTTTAGATGATCACACTCGTATCCTCCGAGCGATACTACCATGAAACCATGCACTACCTTTTTCTGAGTAGCTGCGGTTATAAAACAAAAATTAAATGTTAATAACTAGTTCATAAATTTGACGACCTAATTACAAAAAACTTTGGTTGCATAACGACTGGTTTGTGCGTTTAATTGTAACAACCTAACAAACACATATATCCATAGTTGAGTTAAAACAATAATATATGTTCCTTAATTATGCCAATAGTATTAATTTACCCATTTTGTCTGGTTGTCTTATAGTGAATTTACGTAATGACATCAGATATTGTTTTTGTGCTCTGACAGCATAAACAATACTTGAGTAAACTAAACCACATAATAGAGTTTCTCTTAATAATAAATAAATCTCTGGTTAACTATCTATTTTAATGTTAATGTTATCTGTGTTAAATGTTTTCCTTTGAATTGTAGCCATAATTTGCACAATAGCTAATAAAGTACGCATTATTTTATTTAAGTTTAATTCAAATAAATTGAAAGCCATTGTTCTATGACCAGCTGAATCAAATATAGAAAATATTGAAATTGTTATATTAGATTCAATACAACATTTTATTCCTATTATTAAATGTTTTGGGAAGTATATAGCCTACGAAATTAATTAATCTAAACAATAACGTAACAAAGTTCGCACGCTCACTTTAACTTTTGTTGCTGTGGATATACCGCATTTAATTAGATATTTCGATTTGATTTTTGTAGTGAGTGGTACAATAATTAATTACAGTAATTTGTTACCCGTTCCAAATGTAAGTAAGGGTGGGGTGTGTACAATTCATAACTGTAAATACCTAGAGACTTTTATGGTGAAAAGTGGATTTCTATTAGTGCCCCAGTTCAAAATATTCCATATGCCCATTCAAATATACCCATTCATGCCAATCTTAACAAGTTTCTCATTTATTTATTTAACCAAACATATTAAATATTTTTTTAACAACAAACAATCTGAACAAATACTACTTTTACAATTTACTTAAAACTTCCTAATAACAAATCAAGGATTTCAATGAAAACATCTTAAAAAATAGTGTGTATTATATATAAAAAATTATTGAACTTAGTTTATGAACTTTTTGCAGTGTAGACTTTGCAATAGCGGAAATAAAGAGAAAAATATAATAAACTTTCTAAATATTTGTTACGATACGGAACTCTCATACTATATGTTGTTAAATAAAATTAATGTCATATCACTGTACTTATTGTAAACGGAATTACTAATACGAATCGCTATAACGCCAGAACTCAATATACTATATTAAATGTACACTGCATTTTCTATATACAAATTCATGATAATGAAGAAGAAATTACTTGTTTCCATTTCGTCATAATTAAATAATAAAACAAACAAGAAATGTAAACAACACTAAATTGAATGAAAATATCGTAAGTTCGATTATCTAAATTAATATTAGATATTATTATTATTTATTAATATTATTAATATTAGCTGTATTAATATCGTTGTACATCAGTTAATATTTGAATGTCTCTACAAATATAAACACCACCCGATCTACAGTCAATTGTAATACTTCTTTATTTTAAAGTCTAAGGAAGCTTATAGTGAAGAACAGCTCCTACCAATTTGGTATTAGAATATCTTGAAAACTACAGTTAGTATTACAGTTTCAACTCTATACATTACTTTTCATTCTTGATACACTTTTAGCCATTATTTTGTGTAAAAAAAAAAATTAATAAATAAAAAATAAATCAATGTAGGGTCGTTGATTTTTTAATGGAAATACATTTATCTGTGGAGCTCGAAAATCAAATTTAAACTAAATTGATTTTTTATGTAATAAATACCACTTAACATTCTCAATACTTTTTAATTAGGAATATAGTATTTAACTTTTATCTCCGTAAAATATTAAAACATATTTTCTACAAAATATACATTTATTTTTATGCATCTCATAACTATTATATTGTCTGGTACTATAGATTTTTAAATATAAGTAGAAATAATAAAGGATTCTTTACTGTTCTTTGCAGATTGTTCATCATAATTTGTTCTTGGCACATTGGCGATAAAAAGTACTACACACACAATCAGACGTCAAACAGAAATGCTCATTCTGTAAATGGGGAAATATGTTTTTAATGTTCAAACGTCGATATTATTGAAAAATATATATGCAAATATAGCAATACTTTAATTAGGTCGAAAAAAAAACAGCAATGACAAAAATAAATCAATAATGATTAGTAAAAACAATGAATAAATGTAATGTCCGTACAATAATCAATCCACTATAATTCACTGTTCAACTCATAAATAATTGCAAAAACTATTTTTCTGATAACCTAGTCACTAAATCCAGTTAATTCCCACAAATTTTACTTTAAATTGACTAAAGTTAAAGATGTATTATTTTTCTTTGTCTTTAGAAAATAATTATTTAACGAAGAAAGACGTTTTGGTTTGGCTTTAATTGAGGAAACTGTACAAATTTAACAATAAAGTGTTACAACAGTCAGGCTGTGAACCAATCGTTACTCAAAGGTTAGCTTTTTAATGAACTATTAAATGGTTTCCATTTCTATGTTTTAAACTATTATCATAAACTGGATTTTAATTCTTTTTTTCTCTTAGTTTAAAGGCAAAACACCTCTCGAACATCATTACCTCATAAAATGAGAACAAAATACGTAAAATAAAGATCACTAGTCCTTAAATAATTTATCAGCGCCAGGTTCCGAAAAGAATAAAAGTTGACCAATATAAACCTGCTATAAAAAAATAATAGAGTGGAATCCAACCCAAGACGACATATTACATGTTACTTTCAACTCATTGGTGAACACAATCATCTATACATCTAAGAAGACTCCATAAATGTGGCTAGAACACTGGCGGGCTTTACACAACATTTCATTAAACATTTTTAGAACATTTGGATCTCAATTCTTTACTGTGTCGATACATGGTAAGTATAAATATAAATTACTAAATTTCTTCAGTCTATAATTCATTTGTAAACAATTAAAATTGTAGTGACATAAAATTCTTTTTTGTACTTGATGAATTATAAAAAAAAATAATATGAAGTAATTTTTGTTTTTAATATCATTTTCTTGTAAAACAAATAAATATAGATAATTTTCATTACTGTTGAGACCGAAGGTTCTTGGTGGAATTCCGTGTTTAAAGATAATAAAACACAATTTTTATTTTTTATTTTGTATCATCCACTTTTTATTAAATTATAATACTTAATAAAAAATGGAATTAATAAAAAGTGGATGTTACAAAAAAAAATAGTGTTTTATTATCTTTTAACTTATTGTTTACTATAAAATATATAAACTTACATTAATATGCCTCTCAGTACCAACCTGAAAAAAATAAATTACCCATAATTAGTTATAAATTCGTCAAAATTACCTGTAAGGTTTATCAGATATTTGCCATCTTTGTGTATATAAAAACTGATCCATGACGTTTCGAGAGTATAAACCAACTCTACTAGAGCATAAAAAGAGAGAGAATTTGAATTGTCTTCAATTGTCTCGAATTGTCTTTGGGAGCGAGGTTAGGACTAATAAATAATTAATAAAACGCAATCAATATTTAATTTCATTTAAATGATGTTCCAAAAAAGTTTATAAATTAAGTAGTTTCTTGAATGTCATTTTTAAAGCAGTTCTTGAAAAATATAAAATTATAAGCAAGTAATATAGCAATAATATATTACTATAAGCAAGTAATATAGTAATATAGATAAGTTTGCACTTTACTTGTAACAGGGAGATCTTTATGTTTAGTAACAATTCATTAATTTAATCTAATTTCATTAAATTATAAAAATAAAACGTTTATATTTATTTTTCAGTTCATGGTTAATAGCTACGTAATTGTATTTAGGTATCCATAAAGTATGAGATTAAAACAATAAGATATATAAATAAATATAGTTTTTAAAATAAATAATGTATTAATCATGTAATAAGATAAAAATATGAAATGTTAAATTTGTATAAGTTTATGGGATACGAAACGTAATCAGTTCCCTTTTACATTAGTTCCTGGATTATATTTAAATATTCGACTACCTAAATGAGTATTGAGAGTGTTACATTATCTTAAAGAAAAAAGTATGAAATATTTTTATCACTAAACGTCCAAACAAATAATGTACTATAATCGGTAGTTAATTTACGTATTTTTAAATAACTTTAAGTTAACTTTTATTTTAAACTAATAACTTATGATTCAGTAATTGATTTTTTATTCATAAATATTTTTGTTGTGTTTCTTTCTTCCTTTCGTTCATTTATCCGTAAAATAGTAAAATTTTATCAAGATTTCTCCTTCACGATACGTCCTGGAAACCAATATCATTAATTGGCTTACTCAAGAGTATTTCTGGTATTAAACTGAATTTATACAGAAAATGTCACGAGCAATATAAACAGCAGTTATTTAATATTCTCCGTTAATTATAAACGAAGTAACATTATCTGGATGCAGAGTAAAAAGTATTTTTGTTAATTGTGTTACCAAAAAAACATTGAATCTTATTTTACAATGAGAGAAAAATTATTTTGAATCGTCTAAGTGTATTACAAAATTAATTGTACTTATCTGATCTTATTACAATATGTTATCACTAGTTTTAAAAAAGCTAATTTTTATTTTAAGCAGAAATAAATACAAATTTAAGACTATAACTTAAGTTGTGTATACTTTTAAAAGTTAGTATATATTAACTAAATATATATTACGCGTTTAGTCGTAACTGCGTAACAAACACAAAAACATACATACCATCATACAGAAAAATCAAATTTAAACTTCCTTTGACTATGTCAATAATTTTAATTCATACATATTGATTATTTCTCGAAGTTAGTTAAGCTGAAATGTATAACGCCAACAGACCTCATTTATATGTTCTGATAATGGAAACAATGCATAAGTAAACCAAAATCACAACTGGTGTTAATTTAAAAAACAAATAAAGCTCTGCACATATTTTAGTGCTTGGATTAAATGTTTTCACTAGAATTGAAATAAACCGTATTTAACACAATGGAGAACAAAAAGGAACATGACTATGTTAAAGTTTATTTCAAACAAATAGCATGTAATTAGGTCGTTAGATTATGTCGCTATGATCATGGGAATAATAAATTTACAATGATAGCAATTATTATTATATTGTATTAAATAGGTTTAACTTGAATTCCTGTTATTAAATGTTGTTGACGATTAATTTAATCTAAACAACGAAATTTAATAACATGTACATTATATGCTAGAAGTGTTGCATACTCTCATTTGTTGGGGTAAATATTTCATATATAATTTGTTTGTTTTTCTTAATAGGGGTATAATAATTGCAGTTAATTATTTACCTGTATCGTTCTTAAGGGGGTAGTACACAATAGAAAAATGTAAACATCCATTAATTCATATCTAATGTTTTAAAAAATATATTATTCGTGAAAACTGAATTTCTATTGATGGTCCAAAGTAAACTTTTTGGCTTGGTATATAAACCATTTTATACTGAGTACAAGTGAATATATTACTAAGTACTACAGAACATTTGTTTTAGAGGAAGGAAGGATATGTAGATTAAATGTTGCAATTTAACCATGGATTACTACCATTATACAAAACTACAAATATATGCAAAATTATTTGAGGTAAATAATAGTTGTTTTCAACTTTACTTTTTCTATTATTTGTACATTTGTATTAAAAATTATGTCTACATTATTTTGTTTAAGGTAATAACGTATTAAAGAGATATGATTATTTTTCTGTCATTGGTATGCTTATAGAATACAATAGAGAGTTGAAATAATAGGTTTACTCACTGAATATTAAAACTAAAAAATAGCAAGACAAGGATATTCAATGAACATTAGTCAGAAATTAGTTGAACAATCACTACTGAATCATTAGTAGTTAACGAGCCGACAAATCTTGTAGATGACAACTAAATGGAGTGTCGGCCTACTACTTAAGTGACAGTTCAGTAATTAGTATTGATCCTAAATACAATTCATTGCTTTGCAAGATTCAATGCTGGCAATAACAAATACTGGTGTTTTAGAACATTGGATATTTACAAGATCCATGCAAAGAAGATCAAACTAGTTCAAGTAGTGACCGAAGATAGAGACGGAAGTAAAAAATACTAAGTTATTTTCCACATTAAAAATGTTATTTAGAGGCTTAGCGTCAGCGTAATGTATAAATAGATACAACTGTTGATATTGGGATAAAAAATGTATACTTATTAATCTGTTTATGTAAACGTAAACTTGGAAAACACTACTTGAGCAAAAGAACTGACCAAAATCCCCTATTGGGTGACCAGTAGAAATAGGGAGCCAATAAAAGGTATTTGGCTCGAAATGTATTAAGAACGGATTCTCTTATTACTTACAATATTGAAAATTGGCAAAGGTCATTCGAGTATATCTAACAGCGTGAATTATTTAGTGATGAAAATAAGGTTGCATTATATATTGGTGAATCGAAAGATTAATGATTCAATTGATTAAAATGTTAAATTTCTTTTACGAATCAACATCTTTTTGATCAAAATCTCTCAAGGAACACTTTAGTAATGTCAGGATAACATCCCTAAAGAAATTATTTTCTAAACAAGTTCAATAAACCCTCATCACTTAAACGAACCTGCATAGGATTTACAGTTAGTATTTCCTCACATTCCTTCTACACGTATCTCTTGTTAATCCTTCCGCCAACTCGAGTCTTATCTTCTTTCCTCCCTTAACATGGATTTACTTTTAAAAAGATAAACCAACTTACTTTAGTCGCAATACGTTCTTGTTTATTGGAAATCATTGTTTATGCGTTATCAAAACTGTACCACAACAAACGTTCTACTTCTTCTGATATTTTTTATTTGTGAGTGATCTCATTTCACCTCTTAATTGCTAAAGTTAATAAAATTTCTAGGGCTGTTTTCTTAAGTTCATAAACAATTACTCTAACTGTTTACATATAGCGTTTTAATTATTATAAACTCTATAAATGCAAGTCATAAGATGAATGGGGAAAATAATGTTACATAACTTGATGGAATTGAATATGTAAAATTTAAAAACTATGTTTATATTGAATATAGTGTACAAATAAATCAACGACATGACAAATTCTTTTCAGTTTATTTCTTAGAACTTTGCAAATTTAAAGGATAAGTTACCATTTAAATTTCAATGCTACACTTACTTTAGAAGTAAAGGCAATAATTTCTATAAATCTTAATTTCACATATAGGTCCAAACACAAATATCTTTCACGAAAGTATTAAACTTTATTTTAGCTCTGTTAGAAGTGTGGGTTTTTCAATTAATAACATACATATCCCACATATCACTTTAAATATGATATCCATATATTGATCAGACATACACGCTATTATTGTTTTTAAGTTACAATTAAAAGGTAAAAAATATTTATTTCATAATTTTGACTGTCAATAATCTCGAAAAATGTAATATTACAATCATTTGACAAAATAACTTCTTTTTTGTTCAACGATAAACACAGAGTTTTTAAATTGTTATCTCATGAGAAAAATATATAACTAATATCGATTTAAACACAAATAGTATAATTACTATATTTAGTCATTTAGTCATTAATAGCGTACAAGTGTATAAGAATTTAAACATTAAAACTGTATCTTTATTATACGTTTGTGTAAGTGTACAGTGTATATTTATTGATCATTATCAGCCAGACAATGTTGTTTTTGTAAAGGTGAAACATATCTTATCGTATATGATGAGGACTACTGCAGATTAAAATATGGTACTTATAACCATTTCCATACTTTTGTCTTAAGTAACATTCATATTGTCTTCCCCGTTTTGTCGGTATTATAATTAAATTTTAATGAAATACGTGTTAATTTATCATTGTTTGTTATTTTTAAATTATTTAATTCAATGATATTTTATACTTGTTAAAATAACTAGGATTTGTCAAAAATAACATTTTTCCAAACATGTAAAGTCCATTAACTTTGTAAATCTCAGTAAATATTTTAAATAGCTGAGGTTTAATTCTATGATCAGACGTTTATAGAAAATTTTATTATTCAAAACAACTGCAATAATTACCATTGTAACTAATACAAACTACCGATTTTTTCAATAACCAAATTAAGTTCTATACATCTGTTAAGTACTTGTAAATGTTTACAATAGAATTAAAATAATGGACAAATAAACCCACATGCTTAGAATAAAGTTTAATTAAATCATGTAGCATGCTATCACGTCGTTAAACTATCAATCTACGATCTGAATTAAATATAGACAATAATTACAATTATTAAATTCGATAAAATACATTAATATCTTTTTTCGTTTTTCTATTAATAAATTTTGTAGACAATTTATACAAATCAATAAGGTAAGGTAATATACAGAGAGTATCATAAGTCTTGACACTTTCTTTAACTTTTTTGACGTTGGATGTATCACATTTAACCTTGTTTGCTGATTTGATTTTTGTGTTGAAAATATATGATAATAGCAGTAAATTTTTATCTTTAATCCTCTTAAAGAAGGGAGGAGTGAAGGATAATATCACAAACTTTTAATAGTAAATATCTCTACATACATCTATTTTTCAAGATTATTAAAATTAATTCATTGGAAGATTTACTACTGGTCGTAACCATTTTTAAACAGTGTAAATGTCAATGTGTGTATGGTATATATGCTTTTGTGTGGCTGTTAAACAATTTGTGATTTGGTGAAATAGCCTTCATCACAAGTGGTATAAAACCTTATACAAAGAAAAGGTGTAAATAGAAATACGCGTTTCACGAAACTGAGGACAAAACAATAGTTCAATTCAAAAGGTGTAAAAATGTCATATAATAAATAAGGATTGTTATATACTACCGCAACATTGCTATTATTTTTGTATGGTGTAAGTAAGATACTTCTTTATACAATTCCATTTAATAAACACATTTCCCTCAATTTGATTAAATTTGTTCAGTACTAAGAGTAGTTATGAATGTGTTTAATTTACTTGATTATTTGTCTATCACGATATTCAAAATATATTGGTATGCTTCTGTCATTGAACAAAAAGTTGAAATCAGTTTTACAAAGGGGAAATTAAAACTGACCTTGGCACGGCAAGGATATTAATGAATTTATTTAAAGAATAATTGAAGTATGGCTACTGTATCATTATTAGTTATAAAATGTAGAGGAACAAATAGTGTAGTAGACGACGAATAGATAGGAATGCCATCCTATTAGTGTTGCCCTCTTACAATTTGTTACAGCAGTTCACAAGATTCAAAATTCAGAATAACAATACCGACCCAGGAATGACATGTCCAGTTTTCCGGACATAGGACAGTTCGTATTCTATTTATACAAAAATCAAACTCGTTTTAAAACTGTCTGAAGACGACATTGACAAGACACAAAACATATTTGATATAATTACATAAATAACAAGTACTAATTTATTTTCCTTCTTTAATATTTATTTATTACTCTTTTTGCTGTCAAAAATTATACAATGTGTGTAGCTTGTGTCTAAAGACTATCTAATACTTAAATTCTTTATATACGATTTAAAATTGCATACAAGCACCAATATATTCAGAAAGTTTCTGCTCAATCTAAGAATCAACATATATAAATTCACACCATCATGATGTCACTTAACTTACAATGATTAAAATTTCAATCATATATATAATTATTACAATAATACTAAAGACACATGAATGAATACAATTCAGACAAAATAATACATTATTTATTAGCGATGTATTATTTTAATTAAATACTTACATAGATAGGAATAACATTCACAACACACTTATTGGCATCTAGGTGGTGATTGATATATTGTGCCCACACATCAGGAACACCTACTAAATGAATAACTAAAATAGTGTTTCTTTGACGTTACCTATAACTCTAAGAACATATTGCTATCCCTTTGACTTAACAAAATAAGAAATAGACCACTGATTATTATTCAGTGTCCCATAAATCAAGGTTAAAAAATTATCTGACCTTTTTAAATCTCTAAAAACATAAACATGAGACGATGACAGGTATTTTAGGCTCAATCAATGAAATCGCTCATCGAGAAAATGATAAAAACGTGATATTGTAAAATTATCACATTGAGAAAAATAAGAAAGTAGCCTATGTAGAAGGGATATAACGTCGTAAATATTCAACTAAGCTGTAACACCGTGATCCAATTAAGTTTAATCAGGTAAAGTTTAATATCCAACTGAACTTTTATTAAAACCTGTTTGTACACGATAAACCGTTAGAACATAAAAGTGAATATATCACTCGTAAAAAAGAACCATCAGTTTAGTAGCCTCATACTGCTTGTAGACAAATAAGATGAAATTACTATACTGTATAACAACTGTTCTCATCTTGTATATAACTTCAAGTTATACCCTATAAATACATGTAATTTATAACGATAGTATAGATTAGGTGGTTAGGCTACCATTAACTGTTGAGATTGGAAATCGCGTAATCTCTAACACATATAAATCATAATTTCCCTTATACGCCCTGACGTATTATACTCCCTTAAGTGAGCCAGCTGTCGATGAACTTATAAATTTAATTTAGCATAATTGGGACTATATTAACATTGTATAAACATAGCATTTATAACACAACCAACAGCCACGACTGAATCCCAGTTATAATATAAATACCCCGAATTTGGGATATTTGGTCTTTCCGAAATACTCGCCCATGCCATTTCCTCTACATGGCATTACGAATTCTAAATAAATTACTAAATTAAAGGAATGCCGGTGATAACGATCAAACACTCGTTTAATAAGTTAGCCAGAGTGTCTGCATATAGGTCCTCACTTTGTGCTGTTCACAGATTGCTCCGAATCAGCTGATCCACTGCCAATAGAATATTGTAACCGTGGGAGAGATATGTCGATAAAATTCCAGCTTGACAATTTATATGTCTTAGTACGATGATTCCTGAGTCAGATAAGGTGTAACAACGTCATAAATTTCATACATACTCTATCATTATACTTGATCCGAAACATTTTTTTCTACGGTTATTATATATCATGTTTCTATTGTTATAATGAAGTGTCAAATATTTAAGAGTAATAAATAATGGCAAACCTATAGTTGAAATAAAAATAAGAATATAACTAAAAATGTCTGGCTAAATTGTATTTAGCATACGTTCATCCAACAAACTTTGATCTTTATATATGGTCCAAGTAAATTGTGTTAATGGGATGCATAAAAAAGAGCATGTTGTTAGTTGTAGATAAAGTAGTCTCCAGGCCAAACTGCTCTCTGTGGACATTTGTTCAATTACAGTACTGCAAATGTCTATAGGTTAATCTTCAAAGTAAACATTCTTTTTCTGGCTCCCGATTCACATAATATATAAATAAATGAAAGCTGATGTTTTTATTTGGTACAGAATTAAATAAATAATATTTAATACACAAATAATTTTGTGTATTAGACTAATTTAGAAATGTTTAGAAATCTGACTAATTTATTTAGATTAGACTAATAGTGTGGCTAAAAAAATGGTGAAATATTTCATATTGAAAGTAAACCTGGATCTCTGTTCTTGTAGTTTCACTATTTGTGAAGTGTTGCGAGAAATAATCTATAGTTATAATTTTATAAGTCATAACGTTATTGTAGTTATGACATATTTTTTTATGAAACCTGAATATTCTACAATTTAAATCGGTATCTCTGGCATTTTTACATTAGTTTTTTATCACACATGTTATTGTAAGATTATCATTTACATCTGTATTTAACTTAAAATGCGACACTTTAAAATCAAAGAATACACATTTTTCTACACAAAAAATATTCGAGCAAGAATAATTTTCTAAGTATTTCCATTGATAGGTGTACATAAAGTTACATAAATATAATTACAGGTTATGTAGTGATGAGTTACCGACGAAAGCAAAGCGAGTGAAAGTTTTATTAAGTAATAAAACCAATTATTTAAAATAATTTCTGTGTAAAATTTAATACGTAGGCCAGCTAGGGTAGAGTCTTTGAAACAAATGTAGAAAATAGAAACTCAATTTTAAAACGGGAGCGCTCTGTTCTAGAATGTATCTATACTTTGTTTAACATCAGAGCACATGACTGTACGAATGAGAGAGTTTGTCCAATGTTAATAATAATGATATTTATTGCTCCTTATCTTTACACATACAAGTATATACACAACCTTACATATAAGGGAAACAATAATAACATCCCTAGGTTAAAACCTGTTTGGGGTGTATATAAAAAAAGGAAAGCACTTAAACATAACAACTTAAAATACACTCGGAATGAAAGAAAAACCCGGCAACCAACCGCACTCCTCTGAATCCTACACACTACATCAGTCTTAGCGTGAAGTTACAATAAAGGCTTCCAAATTATTAATGAAAATAAATCACGAATATAGACTTGGAATGTTGGAAGTATATATTTGACTCAAAAGAATCTGAAAACTCCCACAAAAAAATGAAAATATGTGGGGAAATTGTAAAAACAAGAACGAAACACAATTTTTGTGCAATACAAAATTTCAACGACTAGTTTGACATTTGAATCACAATTCAGTCAGAGGTTTGTGTGCATGTTAGAACAAACTGTTAATGATGACTTAATCATTGAATCGTCATCTTGTATTTATATATCACAAATATAGTGTTTATTGTGGGAAATTGTGTTATCATTATTTTTTAAATTACTTTTCCACAGGCATAGCTTTTTACAGTGAAGAATAATTATGTTCAATTTTGTGTGGCTAGATATATTGGTTTTGAGAAAAATACTTTTATATTGTACCAATATTTTATTTAAATAGTTAAAAAAGATATTTGAATTTCTATGATGTCATATACAGTTCATTTTTACTCATTAAAACCAAAACCTGTACGAAATCGATAGAGCCGATTTGAAATATATATTCATATTTATTAGTAAATTATTATGTGTAATTTTCTAGAAGAAAGATATTTCGTTGTTCAATAGCTTATCAGAGTCAAAAAGGTTTCAAAGAATACTGTTGATGACATTTATATTGTGAAATAATATTTAAAAATCCACATCTTCTTGAACATTAAATCACACTTTCCTCTGCCTATAACCAATCACTTATATGTTACAGTGGTTATGGAAAACACGATAATCACGGTATAAAGGGCTAAATACAAATTATAAACTTATAAATCTTTACATTTTTAAAATTTCTGTTAAAATGGTTAGCCATAAAATACTTTATTTTTTTAATAATAATCGTGACACTTAAAAGCTGAGAAAACAAACCCATGACTTTATTTACTCATACACTGTATTATATGCGGTTTTCCCTCATATTGTTTAAATAGAGATGTAAACGCAAGCAATGTAGATACAACAATGTTTACGTTCTTTTCTTTTTTTTCTCTCATAAACGAAGTAATATTTTCATAGTATATGACGGGATTAGACACGGTTTTTATTAAAAACATTCTAATAACATATTGTGATTCGGAATGATAACCATTTCATAATCCGGGAGTATTACTTTGAATTAATAAAATGTTAGATTTTGAAGTAACTGTTTTTTTAGAGTCCCAGGGAACACTTTTTGAATAACAGCTATGTTAATCTTAAACATTTCACGATGTTAATCCTAAACCAAAATTGTTGTTGCTTTTAAAAAGTTACTAATATTGATCCAATCAAATGTCATTACAAATTTTTAGTAAATATTATACATAGATTTATTTAGTAATTGTAAGTTATGAGAATCATTAAAACTATAATAATTAGAACTTTATTACAGATAGACAAAAGCAACGGTGAATTCAATATCAAATGCGGAAAGTGCTTATATATTTGGCTTGTATCGGGTGTATATTGGCGTGTATACATAACCTAAAATATGAGATTATTTATATAATACTAAATAATGTAAACTGTATTATACTTCATGTTTAATTTTTGAATATTTAATTAAAGTAGGTAACTTTATTATTTTTATGAAGACGTTATTATTCCATTGCCCAATCTAACTAATAATGTGAAATTTATAAAATGAGTTAAAAAAAAATCGTTGTTGCGTTTTTGAAGAATCGCAGTTTTGAAGTCCCTTGAGCTCATGAAAGATTTATTTAAAAAAAATATATGAATTGTACCTATTTTATGTAAAGACTCTAAAGTTCTTTTTTTTTTCTTTTTTTTTTTTTTAATTTCTAGTCTAAAAACCAAATGTAATGTATTAATCACCATGTCTGCATTATTTCGTATTGTGAGATATTGGTAGAAAACAAGAGAAAAATATTTTCGAAGTATTTATTATATAATAACGCATTTCTAAAAATCGGTTTTTTCCCAATTTTCATTAAATTTCATAATTCACTTATAACAAAATTAAGGATCAGAAATAAATATAAAATGAAATCCATCTAGACCATAGTTTCTTCATTATATCTACATAAATGTCTTACTCAAGTTCAAGGTAACGTAATTTAATAAATTTATGTTTTGTGGGTGTTTTAATGTTATGGTGGGTAATAACGCAAACTTATAAGTGCTCCATGAAAATTTATAATAAGTTTTGTATTGTTAGCAATGTGATACCTTGTGTTTAACCAAACTGTAACTCCAAAAAATTGTCGGAATTGTCGCATGGTTATTTGTTTTTACAGCAAAAATGTGTTGGGATGAAAATAGGAATAGGGTCATCTGACACATGTTTACTTCATTGAAAAGTTATCAACTAATACAACTACAGAACACATTTAAAATCTTAATTTACAGGCAGACAAATGAGTTGGGTAGGCCTACGTACCTTTAAACACGTACATGGCGTAGTTTTTAACCTGTGAGTATGAAAGATGTTCAAATTGTTGCCATCTGGGAGAGTCCTAAACTGTTATAAAATTCACCAAATACTTTAGAAATTGTCTGATATGTCTGTTCGTATTTTGTAGTTCATTTAGGTTTTCTGGTTAAAATACATCTTACTTTTTAAATATCCAAATAGGAAGGAATTAAGAGCAACAAGATCAAGAAAACTACGACATGTACGTGTTTAAAGGTAATTTACCCAACTCATTTAACCACGTGTAAATTATGGTTTTAAATTTTCTGTAGTTGTATTAGTTGATAACTGTAATATAAAATGAAGTATACAAAAACGAATACCACCGTAGAACCCAGAATAATATATATATATATATATATATATATATATATATATATATGCAAAAACATGAATCACATGACCCTATTTCTATGTAAAAAATCAAAGTTACTTTTCAACATGGCCCATACAAGATGTCCGCCAAGAAAACTATTAAAACTGTAGGGAAATGATGTCTTATAAACATACCGACAACGAACTTTTTATATTCAACCGATTTTATAAATAGTCCATACTTTATAAACATTGTGTGTATTCATGGTTTTAAATCATATTATTTTTACAACTTTACGATTATTTCTATATACAGTATGTATAAATAGAACCTAACAAGGTTGTGACCATCTGATAATGTATTATCTTATTTATAAATTGTATGGTTATCATATGATTGACCAATTGAATGTTTGCTCCATACATTTTATTGAATTGCTTGTTTATTCTAACTTTAAAACAAACTTTCCAAGCAATATTTCTTGAAATTTAATATTATTTCCCTTACTCACGAAAACTTTAATTTCTACGAATACATTTTTAACTTTCCTAAACAAAGTATTTTTCAAACAAGCGCAATTAACCCCATATTATTTAAGCGTTTTGTGGGGATTTACAGTTAGTCTTTCCTCACATTCCTTCGACACGTATCTCCTGTTAATCCTTTCACAAACTCCAGTCTTATCTTATTTCCTCCCTTAACATGGATTTACTTTTAAAGAGATGAACCAACTTATTTTCGTCGTAATATATTTTGTACGTTATCTAAACTGTACCACGACACAAGTTGTACTTCACGGAGGTGTTCTATATTTTTGGTTTATTTCAATTTTCGTTCTGAGTTGTGGAATTAATCAATTTTGTTACAACTTAGTTCATAATTTTATTACTAAACTTATCCCAAATAATAAAAAAAACTATACCTTAATTTTCCGTCAGTGAACCTCTTTTTCTTTAATCTTGACGCGTTTCGACATTTTTATCCCATCATCAGAAATTCCCTCTATGGATGGAGGTCGTCAAAACGTTAAATACACAAACACATACACATAACACACAACACATTTAAAAAACACAGTCTGTAGATGCGCATCTTACGGCTCCCGGATATGCACTGGTTGTCCGTTGTTAAACAACACACAAAAACTATAATATGCCTCGGGCGTTCTGAATTATTATTGATGCGTCATATAGGATATTCAGCAGCAATAATAATTCAGAACGCCCGAGGCATATTATAGTTTTTGTGTGTTGTTAACAACGGACAACCAGTGCATATCCGGGAGCCGTAAGATGCGCATCTACAGACTGTGTTTTTAAATGTGTTTGTGTATTTAACGTTTTGACGACCTCCATCCATAGAGGGAATTTCTGATGATGGGATAAAAATCTCGAAACGCGTCAAGATTAAATAAAAAGAGGTTCACTGACGGAAAATTAAGGAATAGTACTTTATTATGTAAATTAGTGACCTGGATACTGGAAAAATGAATTCATTATTATCGCAAATTGTTATTTTTATGATGGATGACCTGAAATATTGACAAAACATGATACAATTAAAACTGATACCTGAAAAACATCGTTACATTATGATTTTTTAATTTTGGTAAAAAACTTTATGAATATGTTTTTACAAAATGTCCTTTTGTAGTGTTACAAATAACTGTTACTATTTATTTACTTTACTATGTAACACATAATTTTTTTCATTTCTATAATTTCATACATTGAATGGAGTAACAAACATATTGTCTGAAATTGTTTATTTTCTCCTAATA
This sequence comes from Aphrophora alni, assembly GCA_963513935.1. Classification (NCBI taxonomy): domain Eukaryota; kingdom Metazoa; phylum Arthropoda; class Insecta; order Hemiptera; family Aphrophoridae; genus Aphrophora; species Aphrophora alni. The sequence goes on along the minus strand of OY740767.1, from coordinate 119,175,618 downwards.
AACTGTAAGTTAAAATAATCCTATCAACAAATGTTGGAATCTGTGCTATTTTCGTCAACCTATATAAAATACTAAAGTAGCAAAATATTATTACGAGGTTTAGCAGTCATTATTTTATGTACTTTTATTCCTTATTTTCCTTGGACAATGATGACCGTGAGGTTTTTGCTAGTAAACAACTAATTTAAAACTTGCCCAGATCTTAATTTGTAAAGTATCTCGCGCTTATATCGCTACTATCAATAAAATTGTTTATGTTACTTTTCCTTTTTAAGGTCTTTAGTTAAACATAATTATAATATATGCAATTTAAAATGACCTTATTGTAAACATGTGTTTGATAGGCCTAAAGCTCGTTTTCTTAAAAAATATTGACGCCAAGGTTCGTGACTAAACTAAATGTTTTGTTAACAATTATGTGAGTAAATACCATGTTTTATCTTTGCTCAACATGGTAATACAAGTTATTCACGATAAGTGTTACAGAATATTTACTTTTTAGGAGAGGGAATTAAAAATTTTAACATGGTCTACGACAAATTTAAATGGTTGTACAACAAAATTTGCTTTTAAGATAAAACATTCATTAATATGCGTTCGCTGTTAAGGGAAGAGATGTAATCACAGTTTCACACAGGGGAAATTAAAACTGACATTGGCAAGTCAAGATAGCAATAAGCTTCTATCAGAGAATAATTTGAATAACTATGACTAGTGTAACCTGCTGTATATGTAAGGCGGAAAAGCTTATAGAGCAAATATCTAAAACGAGTTCAGGTAAAATTGAAACATACAGTAAGCCATTTGGCCTTTTAGTCTTTTCAAAATATCCACAGCCAAGTTTGGACTTAATCTTTGAAAACCCTCGTTGGACGGGAACCGATTACAACCCGTATGACGTTATAAAATTACCACGAAGATAAATAAAAAAGTTATGCAAACTATAGAACTAGGTAAATATCCAACTTAGTTGTAACACCGTGAACAGGCTAAGATATTTCTGACTTAACTTTTCTGTAGCCCTGAGGTAAAACCATTACACGGATAATACTGACTAATTGAATATAAAGCCTAACTAAGTGGACTATCGAGACCAAAGAACCCACAATGCCCCTACCAAAAACATATCTTTATTTTATACATTTCTATCCCCATCCAGTTTAAACTTTAAGGAAGATATTGTTTAAATAGGCACTAAACGTCCCCAATTATAGTACCGACCTACCACAAGGACTTACGTTGAAACTTTGTATCCTTTCAGTTCAAAAATAACATATAACCTAAGTAACTTATATATCAAAATTCATTAAGATGCTAAGTATTAAGACAATGCAGTAACAAGACCGAAGATTGGTTTTTCTAGAAGAATTTCATTTTACTTGTTTTAACTTGCATTTACCATCTAACTGTCACAGATCAGACATCTTTTATCATTTTTATCATTGACACAACATAAAAATATAAGCTTAAAGACAAAAATTATGAAATGTGTTAAAAAAATGTATTATTAAAACACTTTAATAAAGTTTATAAAAGTAACAGTGATTAAGAATAGTGAAAAAATTATTATTAGGATGTCAGTGTTGTTAAATTTCCAATCGAAATGTTGTTAAATCCAATCATGTCATCATGTTAATAAGGTAAACATCGTTTAATAAAGCTAGTATAAAGACATGTGTTAAAAATATAACCTATTTGTTTTCTTTAATAATACTTCATCAACTTTTAACAAGTTCCACAATTATTAATATGATTTAACTGAAGATTTACCATTATTTGTGTTCATAGAAAACACGTCATTTTTACCATTATTTGTGTATGGTGTTTTATCTGATTACATTTGTATCCTCTAGATTTCACACTTTTTAATGGGAGTTGATTTATACTCTCAAAACGTCATGTATTAGTTTTTTCATACACAAATGATTGGAAATATCCGATTAACCATATTAATAATATGGAATAAATTTGATTACCTTGTTTCCGTCAAGTGGCCTCTTTTTTGTATTAGTGATGCGTTTCGGGACTTTTATCCCATCTTCCGACACAACATAAATACATTACTCAACTGAGGACGTCAAACACTAAAATTATTTACACAAAACACACATATCACATAAAAAGTACGTTTAGGTGTACACCTTCTGGCTACCGGACGTCAACTGACAGTCTGTTATCTCTCGCACTCGGCCTGTTCTTACCGCGGGAGGTCACTTAACGGAAACAAGGTAAGAAATAATATTTTAAAATAATAGTGACCTGGATACTGAAAATGAATTCAATAATAATATGAACCTTTATTATCAATTTCCACCTTGTCGTTTATTTATGTATTATTATTATTTAATCTCGTATTTTTGTATTTATAACGTTTTCACTTTTTTTTATTAACTCCAACTGAAATTTAAACTAATTCTGAAGTAAATCCTTTATGAACCCCCAAAGGTAGAAATAGCAAGGCGTCAGATCGGGTGACCGTGGAGGTCATGCGAAACAAACTCTGTCTTTGGGCCCTTAGCGGCCAATACAGTGGTCGGGTACAGTAGCGTTCAACCAATCGCGTACTTCGTTGTGCCAGTAAGGCGACGCATCATCTTGCTGGAAAATGAAGTTCATCATCTTTCAACTAAGAGAAGAGCGATAACTGTAGAGTATCAAGATAAGAAGTACCAGTTACAGTTGCTTCGCCAAAAAAGAAAGACCCATAAACTTTCTGCCGGGATATAGCACCATCTATGGATGTTTTTATCACCTGGAGGATCACAACCGAACTTAATATGGAACGCACGTTGCACAGTAACTACAGAATCCGTCTTTGCAAACTGTAAAACACAAAAAGCTTTCTGTTCATTAGTCGCCATCTTTGCCACTAGCGCTTTATAACGGATGGCGGCGAAAACATTGCGTGGTGCCATCAAACAAAACTGTTTGAGTTGCTGTTTCATTTGATGTATCATTTATAGCTGTACAGTAATTGTAGTGTAATAAAAATTATAAGGCGTTAAAACCCGGCTATTCATTTTGAAACTCCCGGTACATACATTTAGATTGTACATGATTCGTACGTCCACATAACAAACATTTTACTTGAGAATAAAAACTTTTGCCACACAAACGTTGATCTTGAACCACCATTTTCTATTATGACCACTCTATATGAACCAGCCCTGTTCCAACCGTAACCAACTTGGAATTGTTCCTATTCCCAGTCTTATATGTCTGAAGTGAAATTCTAGAAGTTACAGACTTGAAATTCACAGTTGAAATTGAGATGAATTTGTCGGAACATGTACAACTACAACATTATGCTCTAACGTCTACCAAGAGAAAGCTATTTGAACTGCCTATTTAGATGTTAATGCAATTTCAGTAAATAAACTCTTTAAAATGTTACTAATTAAGCTTGAAACAAACTGATGTCACATGGAAAATATCTCAGTTTTGAAAGCCACACTCTTATTACTCAGGAACTCATGATAATACATTAATTTGTAAATGGTATTAAATCTTAAGTATATATGCATACCATTTTGGACACGATATTCTGGACAGTTTTGTGCATTTGATTGCAGACCTTGGTAATATCATCACATCTCCAAGCTGTGTTATATATAGACTCATGTAAAAGCAGAAACAATCAAAAAATCGTTTCAAACAGGAGTTTATAAATATATTTCTTCTCATGCCGTATTCAGGAATAATAAATTATTACAAATTATTATTAAGTTTTACTATAATTTCAAATATATTTGCTGTTTTTTATTTATTTATTTTTTTTATTCTTTGCCCATAAATATATTTTAGATTTTTTCATTAATTGAGGTTTTATTGAAACAATAATTCACATTGTACACCCTTATAAAGTAACGATTATTAATCTTTTAAAATCCAATAGGGTAATTTATCCGACGTTCAACAATTATCAAACAACACACAATTCCAAAACGAATATTAGACTAACAGCAAACGTCGACCAAAGTTAATATATTTACCTCCACTATATTGTAAAGTGTTTTTTTTTTTTTTTTTAGTAAAAGTTTTTTTTTGTCGGAAATTATAAGGAAAATCATCTTCAAACTTAATTTTTTTTTAAAGAATAAGGAGCTTAACTTAAACTTTTAAACTTAACTCTTAAATAGGATTAAGGAGGTGCATTCTTTTACGATTAGATACCAGAGGTTTAAAACCCGAATTCAACAATAAATAAAATTTAAAAAAATAAAAAAGTACATAAACTAATAAGTGTTTAAATGGACACTTTAAATAAAACTTCATTATTGAATTAAGTCGAAAGTACATTCCACACATAATTTGCGCATCTTAATTTACTTCAAAATTAACTTCCATATAACTAGTATTAAACTATTGACTTTTCACTATATCAGGTTTTTCTTTACTCACCTATATTAACACTTATTTTATTCATTGCAGCTAACATTAGCCAACTATAATTATAAATTGTTAAAGGAAAATTTAGTACTTCAAAATATATTTACATTCCATCTACAGTTAAACTTCTAAAATGTACACCAAAATATATGGCAATAACCTATTCAGTCTGTATATTAGAGGGAATGAATCGTGATTGAAATAGCTGTAATGAGATTTTCATAGATAGGCTACATACGTTTTGGATCCCCAGAACCCCAAAATGTATATTATAGAAAAGTATGTCCGTCAGCTTTAATTTCTCAGAACCAATAATGACGGATTTTGTTTCAAATTGATTTCTATGTGTTTTATTTTTGCACGTAAAATATAAATAACTTTTTATAATCAACCAACAAAATAACACAAATAAATGATTTTCTCAAAAGAGATTTTTTTTTCAAATAAACCTACTAAATGTTTCAACTAAACAGTTTCTATGACATAATATAAAGTCTTACAGACCAGTGTGTCAAATAGTAACTAAAATTACATAGGGAATAATTTTATATGTGAATGTTATTACATTGAGGTAGAATAAAAACAACCTTAACCCATGACATTAAAAACATTCAATAATTTATAAATCCGCCTTAGAACCATTTTTTTGGAATAGGCAGGCAGTTTGTGAATTTCCCAAAATATGAATAACTACGTGGATGTCTAGCGCTGACTTTTATAGTTTTATATTATTTAATAACATATTTATGTGTGGGAAAGATTGTGCAATGTAAGTTTATGTTGTTTGTGTTTTTATTTTATTCGCAGGTGGATATTAATATTATATGTTTCAACGACTCAAGGCCAGATGAGTCTTATTTTTAATCTTATATCACAGCAAATCATAACTTTAAATCTAGTGTAACGCCAGTAAGTTATGTTGTTACGTGAGGTCTAAAAGCATTTTGACGAAATCCACAAGGACATCCTTTTTGATTTAATATCTCACCTTGAACACATCTGGATACATTTAGATACATTTGAGCTACTATATGTAAAATTTAAACAACATAAAATAATAATCCTTTTGCGCAAGTTCTGCTAAAGAAATACTATTTAAAAATTAAACAATCATTGTCACTCATATAACTCCAAGAAACACACACATTTACAGATATTTTGATAATTGATAGAACGAACGCTCTAGTGTTCCTAAACTTTAGTCTCTAAACACTGCTACATGAAACTCGTACTAGTAATTGTAGTTAATAAAATTAATAAAGGTAAAATGGTTCCATTATTTTTTAAATTATTCCCAAACGTTACATTTTGATAACTTAGTATTTGTGATTGGTTAGGATAACAATACTGCATTATGCAATACATTTTATTATATATATATATATATATATATATATATATATATATATATATATATATATATAAAGATAGATAGACAGATGGATAGATAGATAGATAGGATATTGTAATCTTAGTACGCAATTTTTCTTTTTCTTTAAGAAAAATAAAATTTGTATATACTACTAAATGCAAATCAAGAAAGTGATAATACAAATCAATAAACAAAACTTCGGGTATTAATATTTTTTCAAACAATCATTATCATAGTATATAAGATACAAATATATTATTAATCAATATGTTGAGAATTGTTATATAAATTTTATAGCATATTATAAAAAATTATATTATCTATTTTGTTTAGTTGTTCTTTTCCTTTTTTACAAAGGATAATAATTGGGTTTTTTTATTATGAGCGAGAGGTTTAATTGTAGTTTTGTTATTGTACTAGAATAACAATTTTAAATACAAGTTAATAACAAGTAACACCAAAGATATATTCATTCGCTTTTAATAACAGGAGCAATGGGTGTGGACGTAAATCAATGAAAAAGTAATAATAACAGTACTAAGTAACGAAAAATATATTTATATAACAATAAATAAAACCCATTGTCGCGTAAAAAAAAACAATAAAAATACTTACACTTGAAGAAAGTTGTTAAGTTGGTGATGTAAATACTTATGAAGTTTAATATTTGTTTTAAGAAGTTTCAATTTCCTTTACTTGACGCTCGACTAGAGATTTATATTACAAGTATTTTCTTCTATTTAAGTGCAAGTCCCTTTTTACTGAACATAAAGATAACTATAACGAAATTTGTTTGTTCTTTACAGAATGTCAATCTGCTTTATGAGGTTTTCTGTTCGTTCTTTTACATGTGTTAATTGGTTCCACACAATTTAAAAATGGAAAACAATTCTTTTCAAAGCTCAGATAAGGAGCGTGGCAGTAGACTGTTAAATGGTGTAACAATAAATCAAATAAGAAAGTCAGATACATAAATAACTTCTGATGTCTCAATTTTAAAACAAGGTTTTTATCACATTATCACATTATCATTGGTTTATCAAGAGTTTTGTTTCTATTAAAACTTTTTGTTGTGTATATTTCAATCTATGACATATAAAATATTAATGCACAATCAAGTATAATTTCATCCCAAAGAAAAGTTTAATACATATTGTATTAAATTAAAATTGAATATTCACCCTGATATCTTGAACTTCTATATTTGTGTTGTTTTGTAATTTGACACAAAATATTAATACATTTCCATGCTGGTGGTCTTACATAATTTATTTCATTTATGAACGTTCTAAAAATTTTGATTTTATTTACCTTACAAATTTTTCTTACTTATATTTAACTGTTTCTTGTTTAATTTTATTTGATAACTTCAAAATTTACTGGAAACTTCTGTTTCGTGCCTAGATAAAGACGACTTACGCAAGTGGATTACTAGCGTCTGTTATCATGTCGTGCAAGTCACAATGCCTATGAAACAGACACAATACTTCTAACGTATATTTTATGTCTTCAAATTACACCATAAATAATATATTGTTGGTTAAAAATAGACATCGCATGTCCATGAAATGATATTGTTATTTATAACATTTACTTTCATTTTATCACACAAATACAACCATCAAATAACTCTCATTTATTCACTCTAACATCATTAAATTTTCTCCTAAAATGTATTCATTCGGTGTTCGTCTATCTTTGAATCTCTTCAACAGTTATAAAACATATTGATTTCTATGCCCTTAAGTTTGGAAGAAAATTATTAATAAATAAAATTATCAAAACTATATAATTGAGACACCATTCTCTTAATAAAAAACTAGTAGTTGAGTCTTAATAAAAAAACTAGTAGTTGAGTGATTTGTTATAAATCGAAAAATCTTTTTAAAACTTAGTTTGGGGTAATTTTTATTCATTTTATATATAGGCTATATATTATAGTCAGGATACTAGATTGGACTGAAGGTTTCCGCTAAGACAAGTGTTTCTAAGAGTATTAGTTTTCACTATGAATTATGATGAAACTTTAAACTCAGTTTGGGTGTATGACGGTAGAGGTGTATGATTGAGTTGATAATGACATAGCGATATGTAAATAAACACTCTAACACGTGTAACAGATAAGAGGTGGTGCACATTTATTCAGGAACTAACGTTGCCATTATTACGGCTGCAAATTAGAACTTAAAGTAATTACAGTTCTTAAATTACTTACAGACATCCTTCAATCCTTCAAAGATATCAATTGTAAGAAAAATCTCTATAAATTTAAGCACTAATGTCTATAAACTATTTGTTTATTTTAATATTACTTAATTTAAATGAATTTTTAATCAACTTCCAATTTATCATTTATTCATCCAGAATTTTTTGACAATAATTTGACAAATCCAAATAAGTAAGTTAATTATAGAACTAATTCTGAAGTAATATTGTACTAATAATTAAGTTGAAACTTGCCAATATCATAACAAGTTTACAACTTCTTGGGCTATTGTGACAAGCATTTGTTCAATAACTATTAGTTCAACTTTATATAAAATCTGTGAATAATGTTGCAACTGTGGGATTAAAATCTTGAAAAACTAAATTGAATTTTATAAATATATATTACAACACAGACCTCTCCCACTTTTTTGTGATAATATTATGTATTTATATATATTACATTATAAAATAACTGTACTTATTATTATATATATATATATATATATATATATATATATATATATACTTAATACTTAATATGATATATAATATATACTTTATACTTAATAACCATCTGCAAATTATATTTTCCGTTATTTGTTATTTTTATATCTGTTATAGTGTAAAAATTTAACTACAGTTATTAAACAATTATTATATAATAACAAATAATTAACCTCTCCAATTTTCACATTAATAAACGCACCAACAAGACATTGGTTTATAGACTTACGAAGATATATCACTCTCAGTTCTAAGTAGCCGCAACTGTTTTGTGTAATGATTGCAACTCATTATTATTATTTATTTATTTTTTATTGAATAGGTTCCTCAAAGTGGAAATTAATTTCATTATGTAATTATTGCTTACGATTATTCTTCCCGTTTCTCTCAGAATGTTTAAGTGAACTAATTACATACTTATTAACACAGTTTGTACATTTGCCGCAAACACGGTTAATTCTAGTTTAAGTTATTTGGTTAGAAAAAAATAAATAAACTATTTCAATTTGCTATTTAAATATTTGTTGATGTGAAATTAATTTGTCCAAACGGTTTACAAGTAGTAAATACAAATCTCGTTTTCACAAAATCTCATTAAATCATTTCTATTCTGCTCGGTCCGTCTTAAGTTCATATTGGTATCACGTGCTGAGAAATAAGGTCAATAGAGCTAAATGACAGACACGAGAAAAGTAATTCCCTGACCTTTATAAATAATCTGGCTCTAAAGTAATAACTTTTTTATTACGAAGTTATTTTAATACACTTGGGATAACATAACAATCGTATTTTCTTTATTTATAAAAATTACCATGTTGTTAATAATATAATTTGGTTGGCCTTGTAGTTGCTGTATAATTTTTCAAAATTAACTCGATCCCAAAGTTTAACACTACTATTGGGGCTGCATTAGCAATTATTCTTTCCAATCAAATGAACAACTAAAATTATTCCCAATATTTAAAATATAACTAATACTTTATCCTCCAATATAAATTTCTTACTTTTTTATATTTGATTAACTAATTCTTTAAATATTTAAATACAAATAAACATTCGGAATGTAAAACTCAATTAAATTATTTAAAATCATGTTTATGAATTTCCCTAAGCAACTTTCTAAATAGACCACCACATCATTTCTAACTAAATACTACCAAAACATTTGTTTCCTTTCACCCTTTTTAAAATCTGCATTCTTTCAAGTCACAATAGTCTGAATCACTAGTACTGTACTTCTATTCACGTCGAAGTAAGATACATTCTTTTACAATTAGAGTTTTTGTAATAACTAGAGGAATTCCAAATTTGTAAAACTATGTCTATGAGGTGTTAGTATGAAAGTAACGTGATTATATTTTGTGTCAGAATAAAATAGAATGAACATTTTTATTAAACGTATTTGATACAATTATACAATGAATAATTTGTCACAGGATAAATAGATATCGTGGATACTATAAACATACTTTAAAACGTTTCTTATCTTTTAAATAACCTCTAACTTCATAAATAATTTGAACAATTCCATACACATGACTAGAAAAATAGGATTGTGAATGTTAATAATGCTGAAAGTTCCGAAAAAAATAGTATGAATATCAAAATAAAATCGATTTTCTCAATTTTTATTCATTAGTATATAAATAAATATAATGTTATAATTATATATGAAAACCGTCATGTAGTCACAGCCAAGTAGCCTATCAACAGAATTATTGCGGGTGCTGCTTAAATTACAAAACTAAACTGTCCCCTAAGGCTGAATGTCGGATAGGGGCTTAGAAAATGAGAGTTCTTAATTATTATTTTTTTAATTTACGAATTCGTTCAGCATCACAGAGTTAGAATGTCATGCAATTCAATACTTGAAATATTGAATTTTTATTCAATTCAGTTATTTGTTTATTAAGTTATTTTTATTCAATTTATGTCAGTTATTGCATTTAATTCATCTTTATATTATTAGTGTTGTTCTCGATTACTGTTATAATAATTAGGCATATACAATCAACTTAAATATATATTTTGCGATAAACAATGACATAAAATATTGCTTAATTAGATATATATGTATTATATATAAATACTGCATAATTGTTGCAAAAACAGGAACGACAAAATTATGTACAAACAGTGCTATATTCTAACCTTAAATAAATACACAATTATATAACATATATACGTACTAAAACACTAATACAGATACCTGGCGCGATGGGAGAGGTGAGAGAGAAGTAGAGAAAAATAACATTTCCTACGCCGCTTTCAATATGACTCATCCTTTGAACGTAAAATACCTCACCTTTTTTTTAATGTGATCCAATATAAGCTTTATTAACATATCAAGGTAATTATAATATTTTTAAAAAGACCTCAGATATAAGTTGAAATGCATACAATTGAATATGGAACTGGTTTATTTACCCCCCCCCCCCAGTAGTAAAGATGTTTTTAGTCAAGTTAGTACCGGTTTGCTATTGATAACCCATGTGCCAGCGTTCGCCCTGGGATCTGTACGTTCATTCACAGAAACAAGCATAGAACTACTAAACGTAAATTGCACCCAAATAAATAGAACATAAAATATGTATATTTAACTAGGTAGTTTAAACATTTATATACGTAGACTATATTTAAGTAAATAACGTGAAACAACAAATAGACCTGTTATCTGCTATTTTAATTAACAACATTTCCGTCTTTCGAAAACTTTATAAAATATAATCCATTAAGCCTTTGTACAAGACGCACCCGCAAGGTTCAGATTTCAAACAATAAATTCAATTAGAAAGAACTGTCATAACTTTACTTCCTACCAGTGTTTGGTCGACATATAACTTTTTTGAGATTTGTTATATTACAAAACTTTTTCTTTCTTGTAAACATTGCCTAAAGTGTAAGGTTAATATTGAATTTGTATTTTTTTTATTGTATAAATCTATATTTATATTTTTAAATGACAATATAATGCTCTTATCTATATTCGAGTAGATTTATATATTTTGGCATTTTTTTTAAATAGACTTTAATTTAATTTATTTTGAAGTAAATGTACTCTCTTTCCTATTCCAATTTAACTTTCCTTATTGTATTACCCAAAAACTCTCACGTTTTGCTATAGCAAAAGTTAAATCACAACTCATTTTTGATTGACGTAGAGAAATTTTCTAGTTTGCCAGACTCAAAAATTCAACCTAGGCTGTTGAATGAATTAATTTCAGATGTAATTATAAAACTGTTATTTTTGTCGTATTTTTTTTTTTTTTTTTTTTTTTTTTTTTTTTTTTTTTTCAAATGGTTTTAATTTATTATTTTAAAAAATCAACATATAAATACGTGAAGAGATAATAAACAAATTTGATTTTTATATTTGTTGGAGAGTACAAATGTTTAACTTATTTAATTTAATTAAATTTAATCTATAACCAGACGGACTTAGAAGGTATCAGATAAGTCCAAACTTTGATTTAAAATAGTATAATAGACTATAATTTACATTATGTTTTAAATGAATCCCAGCAATCTTCCTGAAATAGTATTATTGAAACATTATCAATTCTTTTTGATTTTTTAAGTCATCAAAAGGTGTAGTTTATTCCTATGCTTATTCGATGCATTATTTACATACAATCTTGATTATATTTGTTTTTTGTGAGGGGTATTCTAGGTATTTTATAATTTTCAATGATTTAAAGAGATTTGTTTTATATTTTGTACTTATAAAAAATTGTTTTAATTTTAACAGACTTATTTACGCATATAGGTAAACTTTGCTCATCCTTCATTTGTATACTTTGTGTTTTTTTATTTGTATTCTGATTAGTAAGAATGTGAATATTAACGAGAATGAATTCATAATCTGTTTTTTGTTATTTATTAGAAAATACATGCACACATGCATCTTTTGGTGATATATAATAAACTATGTGAAACCATATGTGTATGCACGTTCCTTTGTAAATTTATTTAAATGTGTAAAACATTTACTTGAAATTTCCTACATTTGAAATTTATTTTATAACATCTACATACAGATTTCTTTTACATTAAACGTAATTACAAACTAAGTAAACATTTTACATAAAATACGAGTTTTAGTATTATAAAATAAGTCTCGAAATACAGATTTTTTTTATATATTCGAATTTTTATTGAATTTCAAACATTGTGTTAAAAAATTTGTTAGAAATAAATTCTATCAACTTCATCCTGTGATAATGATGCTTATAACAACGATGATGTAATTAGAGATGACGGTTAATACTATACATCACATCTTTCCACTGGTATACAAGGAGGATTAACTAATAATTGAGAAGATGTTTGAAAGGAAAGAGACTCAGTATGTGAGAGTATACAACATAATTAAAATAATTAGTGAATAATCTATTAGTGATACAGTTTCCTACACTTATGGTGAATCCCAGATAAATACAAAGGTTTTGCAACACCGTAGATAAAGGAATACCCAATTTAGTCATCAATCCCTACAAAAAAGATAAATCTAACATCTCATCAATAACGCATTAATAATGAGCGTATCTTTCAAATTTTCCTTCGTAAAGTAAAGTAAATATTTGAAAATGTAGTGGTAGTGATACTGTAACTAGAGCAATAACATATAAGTCTACATTTATTTGTGTATATTACCTTTTTTATGAAACCACCTTTTCAATCAAAATAGTTATTCTGTCAGAATTATACCAGGCTCAACCGATCTAGATTTTTAGGTTAGGGTACGAAGGTTAGAACGTTATTTTACTTCTCAATTTTCCTCTCTTTAGTATCGCCATTACAAATTGTGTAATTCTGTATTGCAATGTAAACCTGATTGTAATTAAATAGATAATACATGTATTATGTTTGTTACTACATATTCACATACAGTACTTTAATATTATAATATTGTTGACCTTTCCATTTTACTTGATATAAATGGGGGCCAGTGTGGATATGGTTTTATTTTATTTTAAAAATGTGCTTTTAAAAGTTAAAATAAATTTAAAAAGTGCAAATATCAGTTCCTTCTACCGGTTTAGCACAGTTATTCTTATTTTAAATATATTTTATGTATCATGTAAATTAGTTCATAAACTATAAATAGTAATTCATTTTATAGCAAGAGATTGTGAAATTTAATTAATTGAATTAATAGTACGGAGTTGCTCTAATTACATTTGTTTTGCAGGCAGAACTTTTTCATAGTAAAATAAAAACCAAAAAGTGAAAATGACACAATACAAAGTTCATCTAAAATAGAAAGGAAACTTATTGTCAAACAAAAACAAACCCGCCTTCCTTCCATGGAACCAATAACTTTAAACAACCTATCGAAATGGATCTATCCACTTCCAATTGTCGCCTCTTCTTTTCTTATAAGAGACAATAGTATCATTTCTTAAAACACAATACCCAGTACTTCCCCCAAAGATACAATTTGGAACACCCGACTAGGCGCTGAGTAAAACTATCGCGTTTTCTTAAACTGTTCTATATGTTGACAAAAAATAAATTAAATAACACGATATTCACAACTACTAGCCTCAAGGTGATTGTTTTAATTTAGCGTGTTATTTCAAATTGTTGTATACGCATTCAAGGACCCTTAAATCAAAATTGGGTCGTCTGTCTGTAACGATCTGAAATTATACAACAGTTTTATGTATGGTTGGAGTATAGATTGCATATCGTGAGTCATTTTTTAAGTAAGTAGCGTTTTATGTGGAGTTACAGCAAATTTATTTATGAACATAAATTGTATCAAAAACTTAAGTATAAACATATTTTTACTTTTCTACATAGTCACCAAGAATATCTAAGCATTTGTTAAGTCGTGATACTAATTTTTGGATCTCCTCATCATAGAACTCTGCCGCCTGAGCATTTAACCAGTTAGTAACAGTTTCTTTCAACACGTCATCATTTTTAAATCGCTTTCCACCAAGATATTTTTTGAGTTTAGGAAACACATGAAAGTCTGATGGTGCCAGGTCAGGGCTTTAGGAGGGATGGTCCAGTAATTCCCATGAAATTTGGCCAGTTGCGTCTTGGTCATTGCTGCAGCGTGAGGCCGAGCGTTATCGTGAAGCAGTACGACGCCGCTAGACAGAAGTCCCCGCCGGCAATTTTGAATAGCGCACCTAAGCTTTGGTTAGTGTTTCGCAATATCTCTCAGAACTTATGGTCATTTCTCTTGGCAGAAAGTCACAATCGGCAGGTGTATTGATTAACATGGCGACAAATAAAGCAGTGTTACGATAGAACCAGCAGTGGCAGAGACATGAAATCAACTGACTGCATAGTTGGGGACTGGGAAAGAGTGGCTAACCTTGAGCGGGCGTCACGTGAAAGCCTGCGCTTTTGCTATGCGCAAACGGTTCTTACTTAAAAAATACTTCTCGTAGCTACTATAATACGTAAAAAAGGTTTAAAATTAATGGAAGATTTTGGTGGTATAGGCGCGCTGGATCGAAATTAAAATTATAATTAAGTTCAATGGGAAAGAATACTAAACTTAATCTCTAAATATTTGTATAATTACATAATTTTTGCATTTTGATTTTTACAAATTTGGCGAACGGTGAAAACTATAACTTTCGTTAAATTGTCATAACTATTTGTCTTGTCTTGTCTTTAATGATATTAAGTATTGCAACGAAGATTGTATAATAATAAGTTTCTGCATGCCTGTCTTCGTTAATATTAAATAAAAAGGTTTTCTCACTTTATTGTTGAAACCCATAAGAATCTTACAAATTTAGACAATAAAATGAGTCGACAAAAAAGAAAAACTCAGTTTGGAGCCGTTGGACATTTTTTTATGGGTATTAACTCATATTTTTGGCAAGATTCTTTTTGAAGAAATATTTTCTAAGAGAAAACATATGATTTAAGATAAAGCGTTAAACTGGTAATGAGTAAATAATTAAGCGAATGACACACGGAGGAGGGGAAACTGTTTTAAATGGTGTCATTTTAATAACACTAAAGCATGTGGTTTTGATCTCGGATCCCAATGCTCCTCCGATTGCATCTGTGTGTGAATTATACATTGCCCACCAAATTTCGCAATGAAAAAATATAACTCTATAATTTGAGTGAAAAATAGTATATCTCATTAGTAGGACCAAAAGTGAAGCTTTTCAATACAAGCTCAAGTTTATGGAAAATGAGCGAGGATCGAAAAGATTCTTTTGGTCCAAGTGATGAACTACATTTTTCGTTATACTGCAAATAATGTAAGAAGACAATTTCACAAAAACTAAAATTACCTTTAAATCGATGTTAACAGCTGTTTTAACCGTTATTTACAATCGATAGTATCAGTGTTTTTTATAGATGCTTTACAATCGTTAATTATATCGTTTAAACGAATTAACAGCTGATGACCTCGACCTCAGCTGATGTTTTTAGGTCTTAGGACTAAAAAGAACAACTTTAGCATCTCAATGCATGTATGGAAAATAGCTGTTTTTGAAGCTGTATGACGAAAAAGTATAATTTAATAATTATGCCTACAGTTTTTTATAGTAGTAACAAAGTTAAAAGTCGTAATAAATTCTAGGAGGTTTTAAAAAATTCTAAATTACTAGAACAAGATTTTCAAATTCAGTGTGTTAATCAATAATAAGTAATTAAATATAGGCTATTTATAATTAAGGAAAAACATAATAATTTAAAATTTACCTAAACAAACAGAATTTTTTTTTTTTTAATTTTAATGTAAATCTATCTGCATTTCGCTTTAAACTACACAATACAGAAAAAAGGAGACGGTATGACTATACTTATATTCAACGTATGTAAATTTATAAATTTATGAAAATAAAACTAATATAAACGTGTTTTTAAACTATACAAATCATTTTGATCGTAGTTGGCTGCACCACAAGTTCCTTAGGTTGTTTCTTTGTGTAAATAACAATATATTAAGTTATTAAAAAGAAAATCTGTAACTTTTTTTGACTAAGTAGGAATCCATTTATATTCCAACATTTTAAGTATTGTGTATAAAAGGCACTATGGTAAATGAAGGATTTCACATAACAACTTGTATCTGGGAGTCATAATTTTCTTTGTGAGTTATGATGAAACTCAAAGTGTAAGTGAGATTGTATGGAATTGTTACATGATATAAAGGAAGAGGGATTTGATTTAAAAGAACACTCTATCTTATGCCGGGGCTGAAGGGTGGTCTTTTATGTTCCCAGGAACCAATGCTGATATTACCGCAGCTCTAAAAGCAATAATTTTAAAATAAATTCACCAACAATGTAAAACAATACTTCACACATAAACTTACAGAAGTAAAAATAGTTATTTACTTCACTTCTAGCCTTGAAATGTTAATTCTAAATTAACTCCTCCTAGTTAAGAGCAGCAATTAATAATCGTTGAACTATAAGACTCTATACAAACGTCATCAGGATATCAATAAATCCCATACTAACACAAGAAATGGTAAACCAACAAGTTAAACCGAAACCATACACTAAAATATTTTACTTTTCAGTTGTTTTGGCGTTTATGTACATTGCAATAAGCTTCTATTTTTAGTTTATCATAGGTCTCCTAAGCTACTAGGCTATACGTGTATTGACTCTTTTATAATTTTATATGATTTAGTTTTATCAATTGATAACGAAAATTTACCAACACTCTAAATTAAAGATAATAAAACAAAATTATTTATTTTGTAATATCCACTTTTAATTAGTCTAGCCGACCAATGGTTTCGCCTGCTAAGGCATTGACGAGGCTGTATTACAGCCTCGTCAATGCCTTAGCAGGCGAAACCATTGGTCGGCTAGACTAATTAAAAGTGGGTATTACAAAATAAATAATTGTGTTTTATTATCTTTAAACATGGAATTCCACCAAGAACCATCGGTCTCAACAGTAATGAAAACACTCTAAATGTTGAATATAACTTTGATATGATACCTCTCTAATACCTTCTAAGTGTGTCTAGTCATTAATTAAACTGAATTTATATTCTTAAACATTAAAGGAAGGTGCCAAAATATTTAAACAGTTTATTTACTATCGTTTTACTTATTTATATGTTGATTTTCTGTTGAAATAATAAAATTAAAATGATTAAAAAATAGTATTTCAATAGTAATAGTTTCAGCTCTACCTCTAAATTTGATTCAACAGCATAGATCGATTGTTGAATTTGGTCCTTGGGTAAGTTTGGGTAATGCAAAAGGAAAGGTCTTATTCGAAAAGAAAGGAGATTAGCGTTACTTTGCAATAAATTAAATATAAGTCGACTAATAAAGATGCGAGAAAATAAAGCTCTTTTGTTTTTTACTCCAATCACGTTAAAAGCATTATGTTGTCATTTGAAAACATTCAATAGAAACGGTTTCTTCAATATACCAATATTTTAACTATATTATATTTTCAATTTGGAAATTTAAAACGGACGTTTAAAAACAAACTTACATTTTAAAATGTTTATTCCGGTTTTTTTCTGTGAGCATTTAAAAACATTATTTGATGTAATATAGGACTTATATGACTAACAACTAATTTAAATTTCAAAAAACTCTTTTATATAACAATAATTATTTGTGTATTAAAAATTGTGACACTTTTGTATTAAATGCAATTAAATTGAGAGAATGTAATTAAATCCAAAATATCGTGGTTAATACATTTTCATATAATCCAATATTGTTCACTATTACATTCAATTTACGTCAAATGACGCAGGTCTGCTAAACCTAGATTTGTATATGTGCATTAAATATAATAAAACTGTGCGTGGTAGTTATACCTGTTTCACAAAGAACTTTTTTAATTGCGTATTACACATAGAAAGTAATATAGTTACAAAAACTTATTTTTAAATCGTTTTAAATATATGAGAATTAGGGTTTGTGAGATTAAAACATTTTACAATGAAATTATCGACACTCATTGGCATCATATTGCATTCGCTTCGAACCTGGTATATTTTAAACAGCGTCAAAAAATCTTAATTAGAACCAAAATTTTTAAAAACACAATTAGAGTGAATTGTATGTTATGTTGGATTGAAACTTAGGTACAGATGTAAACCGATAAACCCCCTCTTGGGAAGAAATAACTTCAAAGAGCGTATGAAATTGATTCCATTTCTTTATATAGCTCTGCTCTTCCTTTCTCACAAGGGAAAATAGTTAATAGTGTCGTTTTTCTGAAACACTACTAAGTTCTATGTACTCAATGCTGCATAACAACTATTCAGCAACACTGAAAGTTTATTTTATATTTGGTTCAGGAACTTAGTAACACAATTAATTATTGTTGCACAATCTGATTTAAATTAAGAGAAAAGATACAACAATACAACATATTTTCAACTACTGGACCAACGTGTTAACGTTTTCTAACTTAACCCCTGTACTATTCTTATTATTTCTTCACACACACACACACACAATCTATAGAGAAACGTTTACAGATATATCCGTTTGCAGGTCCCCTGAATGCGAAAACAAGAAATCTGCCTGTGTTTCGCTACACCCCAAACGCACGGATCAATTTTTAATAGAATTGATATTTGGGTATATTTTGGCCATGTCTCAGTACTTTTTAATATTTTATTTATTGAAAACTCAAAAATCCTCCAATTTTTCTTTGACGCGAAATTATGATTTGTCGCAAAATTGGCACTATCAATTAATTTGGATCGAATTTTGCTCTAAGGACCCTAACAAAACGTATTGCTCGCCTTCTCTCGAAAAATTCCGGTCAGTGAGTTGTCAGTTATGAAAGATATAATTTTATCAAAATCAAGTATACTGATTTCGTTTAATATGTTGGTTATCATTGATTGCCCGATACACACGTTTACCTCTTCCACATTGATAACAACATCAGTACTAGTGGGCAGCAATCGTTATAAAGATAATACATAAACGTATCGTGTGTTTATATTTATCGTGTCAATGTGCCATTGATTAAACAGCTTTAACAAGTGTCTTATATGTGTTAACGATTTTTAATTTTTAATTGTTGTGTGTTATAATCATAATTACCAGTTTTAATGGAAGACGCATTTATATAGCTGAACGACTTCACGATGTTTTGGATCTGACGATAACGGTTTAACTGTCGAAACTGGTTATCCACAAGGACGAAATTTAGTTTGTCTGACTGGAATAGGGTAATTAACCTATAATATATTATTTGAAATATAAACATTAATTATCTAAATGTTATGGTTAACATCCCAAGTAAACAACTGTTAGGAATAAGTTAATATTAGGTTAATATTAAGGTTATATTAGGAAGAACACATATTCACAAAGCTCAGAATGACCCAACTATTGTGAAACAATAAAAAAAAATGTTGAAATGCTTGACTTGCAAGTCAACTAGGTTACCAGGTAGAACAAAAGGTATATAAGCGGTCAGCAGGATTTGGAGGGGGTCTCTTGTCTTTTTGGAGCTTGGAAGATACACGGCTGTGTTGCTAGCCGTGGTGGAAGATGGCCCAGGAAATCTACACAACAAACCGTAAGCAAGCATTTCTATACATAAAGTCACCAGTTAGAAGACTTGTAATTTCTTTCATTTAAAACATAATGATAGTTGGAATACTTCTGGGCTTTGAATAAATAATATTGTTTTGTTTTATTGTTTAATTGAATTCCTAGTTTTGTATTAAAGTTTTGTATTAAAGTTTTGTATTATAGTTTTGTATTAAAGTTTTGCATTATAGTTTTGTATTAAACGTTTTGTATTTAAGTATTGAATTAAAGTTTTGTATTAAAGTGTTGTAGTAAAATATCAGGGAAATAGACATAAGTTTCATGTCAAAGATAAAAATTAATAAAATACTGAACCACTGATCTTGTAATTGATTAACAAAAAGAACCCAGGCATATTTGAAGGGCCGTTCATAACACAACTATTACAGCTCAGGAACAATTGGCAAAAAACCAAAATTAACCTTAACTGTTGTCATTGAGAGGTAGATTATAAACAAATGGGATTTACAATAATTTTTAAAATGGCGTTCATTTTGACCTTTTTTACTGACAATTAACGAATTGATATGTTTGATGATAATTAATTTAAGTTGTTTTTATATTAGGTTTTGGGAATGGGTGGGAGAGAAAGACATTCTTAAAACGTTTCAACATAATTTTTAATTCATATTTCTTTGCGTGGGGAAAAACCAAACTCCTTACTCATTTATTTTATGTAATATTGTTACTATGTAATACAACGGTCAGAAAAATATAACGTTTGTCAATTCCTGGCATACATCTGTATAGTGTTGCATTTTGATTAAGCATTGGTCCGAAGGTTATACAAATCTTGATTATGTATAACTTTGCTCTTCAAGAGAAAAACAACAATAAACTGAGAAAGCTTTACTTTCCTCGCATACACCGTATAAACACATCAAAACGTGTTTTTGTGTCTTGGTTTGTCGCTCGTTTTGAATATCAATAGTTTTTTTCCCCTTATATTTTGGTATCTGGTTTTCTGAAAAAAAAACTTCTCAAAAGTCCTCAAATCGCTCAGTGGGAAAGGCGGGGTTTCAAAACTAAACAAATAGATTGAAGTGTGTCCCATGACTGTATTTATGGGCGCCACCTTGTTATTATATTATATCAGTTAGCAGTAATGCACCAAAACAAGGAAACAAGTTACAATTCAACAACAATGTAATGTTAAAAACATTCCGATGAAAAAAGAACACAGATTGAATAATGCAAATTCCGATATATTCACAAATAGCAGGACTATATCCTGTAGCTTCACTTGTATCAGTTCTCAAATTAAACATTAAAACTTACAATTTCTTATCTCACAAGCCGTGATTGGTACCATTTGTTGTATTAATTATTTCTGTAGGTGTAACCTGAGGAATACGACTTGGTTTATAACAAATCTTAAACATAAAATTCTTTTAAAGAGTCTGTACTATCCCAATAAATTCTCTACCTTAATCACATATTAAGAAAAGTGGCATACTATATACCAGTTCTTCGAGGCGTCTTGCTACTTTGTGCGATGTTACAATTCTCAAATCAAAACACTATAACAACGATTTAGTGAATGTATCCATAATAATGATTCCTTCAGTAGATCTAAATAAATGGAATGTCAGTGTTTTTTATTTCCTAATCAATTCGACCTATATATAACCTGGTTGTCAGTTTGAAATATACAACCAAGTATGACGATTTTCTTCATCTCGCGATTGCGTTCTAACGTAATAACTGTTGTGTATATTTTTTTCTTTTCGGATTCGCTCTAGCTGGAATGGTATACCTTCCAGGGGTCGACAAGATATGGATCGGAGGATAGGTTTTTGGCTCAGTTTCAGGGCGTTCGAGAGCGAACTAGAGGTTTACACTCTGCCCTTAATAGTTCATCATGGCCAAAAGGTCCTTTCTGGAGAGGTTGGGTGGAAAGTTTTTCTAACACTATAACTACTAATCTTCCCGATTTCAGATGCAAAAGATTTAGAAACTATCCTATAGTAAACGGTCTGCATACCTATGGGGCCCATGGCAAGGAAAAGTCTGAATATTTTCCAGCGAGGAACGGGAAGGCTGAATAGTCTCCAGCGAGGGATGAGGAGACTGAATATTCTCCAGCTGGGAGCGGAAGTTGGATATTCTCCAGCGGGGAGCGAGGGAGCTGAATATTCTCCAGCTAGGAACGTGGAGGCTGAATATTCTCCAACTAGGAACGGGGAGGCTGAATATTGTCTAGATAGGAACGGGGAGGCTGAATATTTTCCAGCTATGAACGGTAATGCTGAATATTCTCCAGCTATGAATGGGAAGGCTGAATATTCCCAACTAGGAACGGGGAGGCTGAATATTCTCCAGCTAGGAACGGGTATGCTTGAGATACCCATAAAAAATATTATGCTGTATACTGTATGCTGTATTATTATGTATGTGTAAATATGCGCGGGGTATGCTGTATTTTAAAAATATGAAAAATTACAGATGATTACAAAGGAGTTCTAGCGAGTCGTGGCATGGAGGGTTAAATAAATAAATATTGAGCTTGACTTGTGAAATAATATTAGATGGAAAATAAACTCGAACACAAGATATCACGAAAATTATGTTTACTTAATCAAACGCTTTTTAACAACAAAGTTGCCTTCCTCAGTGATGCATGAGCAACAATAACTAAACTATAACTAACTCTAATGTACTAACTAAAGAATGTTTATTTAATGAACCCACTAGAAATCCAGCCAATTCAGTTATGTATGTATTTGGGTTAGAAACAGAAGGAAACATATTATTGAAGCTAATGTTATCGATGTATCTATAACGGATCACCATGTGACAAGTCTGATGTTTTTAAACTCGATTTACCTTTGCCATTTGACAAATTTTGTGAAATACTGAATGGAGAGCAAATTGTCTTAAATTATAGCCAAATAATATATAACAACAAATGTGAAACTGTTGCTAATACATAACTTTTGTTAGATATATCAAAAACGAAATAATCTACTTAAAAAAATAAAGCATCCAAGTGATACACGTTTAAAATCACAGTTTAGTCAAATGTAAATTTCTAGGTGACTTACTATATGTTACTTAAAGATCTAACATTCATATTCAAGCGAAATCATTGTACATTCTAGTATCATTGAAAATAAAACTGAAACTACCACCATTTTCTTTTAACCTGTATAAATTAAATTAAATCGTAAACTAAATTAAGAACTTCAACTAGGTAAAGCTCGGGTATAAATGATTTTTATGCTAATATATTAAGGATTATTGGACGCATTACATCAGAATTTCTTTCTTTTGTAGTTAATTTAAGTTTTATTGCTGACATATTTCTTGAGAAACTGAAACACGCAATAGAGATTCCTATCCACAAAAAAAGGAGATTAAATGGAAATGAATCATTTGAGAGCCTTTTCTCTTTTACCTGTTTCTTTTTAATATTAGAATGAGCTATGTATATTAGAATATTAAAGTATTTTGAAGTACTGTAACTAAATTTTTTAGTAGTAATCAGTCAGATTCACATGTGACATCTGTACGGAAATGCACTCTGGATATTTGTTTATAAAATCTTTGAAAGAACAAATAGCGGAACATGAGTGAACAGGTTGCAAGTAAATATACACTTACATTTCACAAGTCCTGTCAATAACATACTTAGGTAGAGTGATTGACTCTGGCTGTACCTGGAAGTATCATGTTAAAAATATAAAATCAAAAGAAAATCAAAGTGTAAGAGTGTTTTATCTTAAAGAAATAGTCCCTACTTCCAGCCTATAAAAGAGTTTATTTATCTCTAGTTAATAGTAGGCAACAATAGGAGATAGCTTGTTTGGGGGAAGGGAGTACTATTTATTTGGCACCATTCAAAAAAGGATATTCATATTATTTTTAAAAAATTGAAGATCAATGTACTATGTCGCCACTTTAAACATTTTAAAATGTTCCCTTTAACGTTTCTAAAACATTTATGCTTAACATTAAAAAAATTTCATAAGTACAATTGGAATATACTGGTTATACCAGACAAATATAGTGAGGTTTTGAGAAATTGTATATAATTATTTTCCAGCTCCCAAACGAAATTCACAAACTTTTATTAAATTGAATACGTTTATTAAACTATGATTTTCATTCAAATTTCAATGAATATTCAATATTGTCCTAAAATGAACATTTTAATAAAATTTACAAAGATCTGGCTTTTACGTGCGGGTGAGGTAAACTATTTAACACACATTTTAAAGTATTTTAGTAAGTGTTTGGGTACGAAATTATGAATGATAGAGAAAACCAGTGAGTTGCTCATGTTTGTTTGTTTATATTATTCCTGGCACTTTTCTAAGAGCTATCTTCTAGTTCACTTATCTTGATAATAATCATTATATAAGTAGCTACTGAATATGTTATAAATATAATTATTACATCTATAAATTAAAATGTGTTATTTTAATCCGACATTATTCCATGAGACAATTCAATGACAAATTACATAAACACTCGCCAATCTCAACAAGGCGAGGTGCCTATATATATTTCTTATAGATGTAATTTGTATATTATGATTACCGGTAGTTATGAGAATTTATGGAGAAAATAAATCTATTTCTATTTCTTCTAATTGCTATCGTTTGTGCTCAGCAATACCTAAATATCACTAAACTTATTGTGGTTCAGTGAGTGCATGTTGCATATGGTGTAATTTAAACGTTCATTCGAATCTATTGGTAGATTATGCGTACTCCTTTTCGGTTCTTCGGTGCTAAAGTTCCCAGGCAAAAACCCAAACTAGAACAATAATTGCAAGCTGAAAAGTATAATTTATTTTTCTTTTAATGAAAATAACGATCCTTGTTAGTCATGAATCAAATTACACAAGTTATGAACAGTCTTTAATAATATTCCTACAAGGAAGCGCCACAGCTGTTTTTGCTATGATTTGCTTTGTAAACAGATCAGTATCAGTTCCACCTAATTGTTATACTGTTGATTCAATACGAGAACAATGCTAATGATATTTGTTATTATAAGAATGGTTATAATGACTTTAAATTGTTTAAAGATTAAAGAGAATATTCTTTAAACTACTTACTGTCAAATGCGGATTATGAATGACATTATGTCATTTTAATAAGAAAGACATGCATAATAAGTAAGAGGCTTGCATAATCTTTAGGCGGTATAAAATTATAACGTACGAAATCTTTTAAACAGGTTTTAAGAGAGTGTTGTATGTTCTCAGAGCCTAAATTTTATCAAAGATCAAAATCGTTTGAGATAATTTTGAAAATATCGTATATTTGGATGTTTGTGGGAGATATATGTTCGTTTCAAATTTCGATTTAGTGATAAAAATAGAATCAAACTCAAGATAATACTAAAATCTATCCAAAATCTGTCCAGTGTTGGGGGGTTACAGAGAAGTGCGCGGACAAAGAAGACAGACAGATGTAATTTTCAAATTCTCTTTTCTAGGTCACGAGTTTCACCATAAACCGGATGTATTAGCTAGCGAAAAAATCGTAATGTCAGAAAGTAAAACTGAAGTGAAAATAGTATGAGTATTACATAATTTAATTTCTAGGAAACTGTCAAATTCATGTTCCATAAAATGCTCGTATATTACTCAGGTATCCCATACCATGACGTTTCAACTTAATTACAACACGAAAATTTATTTGTGACTAAAAACTTTTACATGTCACATGAGTAAAATTGATTATACATATTACTTTATGAAAGGGACAAATAACTTAGTCTCTATGTTACGTCTGATCGCATTTCATTCCAGTGAACCATTGAAAATTAATTTCCTCGTCTTACATTTAATCTCATATCGTAAATTTAGATTAAATATTCAATAAATATTTAGTAATTTGGATTACTATATATATATATATATATATATATATATATATATATATATATATATATATATATATATATATTTCTGAACAAAACACGAACAAACTGAACAATACAGTCATGATCATTATTTGTGTTTTAAATTTATTTGATAATGATGATTTTACATATTATTTATATACTTCATTCGGCCATTTACCATAATTTATCTATGAAAACGTAATAACTGTTACTCTAGATCTTACTTGGTAACGGGAGTTATACATATTCCTCAAACGTCGTATATTATTTTGAATGTACACGGATAATATCAAATGTCCGAATACACTACATCAGTTGTTTATTTTAGAATAAATTTGTACTATCTTATGGTTCCCTTTTAAATTGCCTCTTCAAAAATAGAAATATATGCATAGAGTGATTCTGTATAAAACGTTATTTATAAAAGTGATATAGATTTTTTTAATAACAAATTTTGAATTTTATTATTACATATTATTTCTGTTCATTTATTGTCTCAATAAGATATGTAATTTTACTTCAATTTTTCTTTTTCAAAGGATTTATTTATTTTCAATTAATTATTACATCAACATGTTCTTAAACAACGTATTTTTATTCATTTTGCGAAAGTGAAAGTGCAGTGTTAATTTGCAGATGTATTTCAAACAAAGATATATGTTTTAAAGAAAATATTACATTGTGTAGTTTGTCATAGTTGTGGATGAAAAGAATTCTTTTAAAATTTATTGGATTTTCCTCTCTGTTCGATAACTTATCTCTCACCATCTTCTATTGGGGTGGGGGGAGTTATTTATGTTTCACAGTCTGTCATAAAACTGTAGGATTATAATACCAAAGATGAAATCTGAACTATACACGCAGTACAATCAAATATAGTGATTTATTTTTATAGGCCTATTCGAAAAATTTAAGCTACCTTTCAAAACTACACTTTGTTCATGAAAACACATAATTTACAACTTATTCATGTATATTTAACATATTTTATTATATAAATCATTAAAAATTTAAGTTAGGCGATCATTAGAAATGTTCAAAAAAAATTTGATTTTTATTGAAATTTTGTTTAAATTTACGAAACAAATCTATGTAATTATTTTTAGTAGCGACATTTAAAGCCCTGCTTTAAACGAAAAACGTGGAGTTGATTTAGTCCACGCTACGACATTACTATTTATAATGTTTTACAATAGTTGCTATCAATCTTATTCACATCATTATTACCGTGAAATCCTATTTTCAGACGAAATGAATCTTTAAAGTTTAAGATAATGTTAACAATGAATTCCGGAAGTAATATTCAACGTAATTGGTAGGCTCTTCATTTATTAATATGCGGGTATACGAAATTGATAAACTGTAAAGGCATTTCATAGAAAGAAGATTCGTATATTCGCTAACATAATAGATTATAAAATAAAACTATAGGTTAAAAAAAATAGTTTCGTTTCTTAAAATATTCTCCGATCAAACTGAGTTTTTTAGGTTTATTTCTTATTATTTTCTAGTAGCTTAAAATAATAAGGCATTAGATTATTCTCACTGAAATATAAAGAATATTTGTTTCCATGGTAACTCTAGATCAATGTCAATATTTGGGAGCAATCTTTGTTTGCAGCACTTAACAACAAATGTATTGGAAACAAAAGTCATTTAAAGTTGAAATAATGTCAACTTTCACGCTAATTAAGAGTAAAACTTCGTTTTATTTAAGACTTACATTATTTTATCATTTTGTAGAAAGAGCATTGCTTCAAATAAGATACGTAACTTTTAAGATAATAATACCTCATACAGCCGATAGTGAAATAAATGATTTTAAAAGTTGTTAAAATGAAATCAAATAGTACAGTCATTTTAAAGACCATTGCTGTTATGTTTTGAAAAAGTTTTGAAAAATTTAACATTTTTGAATATTTATTAATAACTAATGGTTTTATGTAGTATCTAGTACAAACATAAGTTGTTATTAAAATATTCGGTTTAAAGTAAACTATCAGTCTATTTGTGACATTTTATGTCTACGCGTAATGAAGCTATTAACTCACTTGTTTAAGTTGGTTCTACGCGTTAACTCTATTTAAGAAATACAATATTCCAGCCAGAGTTTTCAAATTAAATTCAAACTTAAAATAGTAAAATTAAATTGTGAATTATATAATAATTATTATTTTTCTACATAATTGGTTGAGAGCACTGAATTCTGAATGGCTGGAATAAAGTGATTTGTTAATGAGCTCTTAAAAGGTAGTTAATTTATAGAGAAATTATTGTCTTTTGAAGTATGTTTTTATATCGAGTGAAACTATATGTTATGGTTAGTAAGGTGATATTTGTATGATTGGGTTTTGACAGTGAGTCCAAAATATCAGTAAATTCAGTTTTCAATATTTCAGTAAACAAGGTAGCCGTTGGATTTTGATTGACAGCGAGGTGAGTTGACTGACCCTTAATTGAAACTGAGCAGATAAGAAGCAGCACTAATTTTTTGAATTCTAATATCATATAACTCTCAATGCGTGTGATTTTGTAAATACTTTATCTGGAAGTATAAGGTTTGTAATTATAAACACTATTAACCTCTTAAAATAATTATATGATTTTTTTTTCTAATTTAGGTTCCGATAAGTATAATATATATATTACAAACGTACACAATTTATAATCTGAATTTTACCATTGAAATCTAGTTATAATTATATTTTGTGTAAACTTGAAATTCTGAAAGAGTTGAAAATTAACATTTTAAGAAAGAAAATTCGTTACTTAAGGAAACTTTAAGAAAGCAGCAGAAAATAATTAGGCGAGATGTATAGTTCTAATAAATTAATACTTTAAGGGAATGATAAAAAGGATGGGCAAAACTTGAGATTCTGAAGGGAAAATTATTCGATTAGTCCAATAAGGTTATGTCACTGAGGTTAAGTGATGTTGATGTCAATTGTTATTAATAATGATTAGGTTTCCCTGCTAACAGTAAACGCAGTTGGAATTAAATATAAAATGTGCGACAAAATATTTTAAGGTGTTATGAATTGTTTTTATTGTTTCAGGCATGTTTGTACCATGTTTAATTTAATACTATGTTTAATTGTTTATTGGTATATTTAATTATCATGACATAAAAGACAAACCTACCATAAAATCCAGCACTTTAAGGGAGCTAAAATAGGCTGCTGAATTTGACTAATAAAAGATATATTTAAATATTATGGTGTATGTATATTTAAACGTGTTATTGTAGACTAATGTTGGTTAGTTATGTTAAGTAGTGATATATTTGAACTGTAACATATAGAAACAAAACTTAATATATACTAATAAACTTAATATATAATAATAAATACAAGACTGCAAAACATATTTTATGAATATAGAAGTTAAATTTTTTTTTTTTTTTTTTTTTTTATTACAACTGAGGCATGCCTCATCTAGCAATTTTCCTTTATCATATGTGTTCGCTGTGTGCTGGGGTGCAGTCCGACGGCTGGTCCCAATGTGGTTACTGCCTAGTGAGGTCCATTGGCTTGGTCCTTTTCAGCCTTCTTGTGATGTTGTCACTGCGGTGCAGCAATTGGACAATCTCTGTATTCTTGTGCTGCTCTAGCCTGCGACGATGCTTAACAGAGAGCCTCTTGATGACTTCCTCAACAGGCTCAATGCCTAGGTCCTTATGTATGTTGTCATTCCTCACATACCATGGGGCGTTGACAATCATTCTCAATACTTTATTTTGGAAAACTTGTATTATGCTACTGTTGCTTTTCTTTGTACATCCCCAGAGTGGTGCACCATAGGTCCATATTGGTCTTAGAACTTGCTTGTACAATAGTATTTTGTTGCTTATTGACAGTTCGGAATTCCTTCCAAAAAGCCAATACATTTTATTGAATTTGAGCTTTAGCTCGACTTTTTTCTTTTTTACATGCTCCTTCCATCTGAGCTTTGCATCGAGTGTCATCCCGAGATACTTTCACTGTTTACGTATGTTATCTTCCTTTCATTTAATGTTATTGGTGCTGGTTCGTATCTTCTATTGGTAAAATTAATATGAACAGATTTTGATTCATTGAGCTTTAATCTCCAATTTTTTGTCCATGGACTTACTGCGTTGGTAGCATTCTGTAATTTCTCTGTGGCTTCTAAAATGTTGTCACCAACTGTTAGAATTGCTGTATCGTCGGCAAAAGTCGCCACTGTGGAATTTCCATTAACTGGTATATCTCTGGTGTACAGAAGGTACAGTACAGGGCCAAGGACACTTCCCTGGGGTACTCCTGCTTTGATTGTTTTAATTTGTGAGTAGTCATGTTCATATCTAACACGAAAGTGTCTCTCACGAAGGTATGACTTCATAATTCTGTAGAACTGCTCCGGCAAGTCCCGTTCCAGTTTATGTTCCAGCCCACAGTGCCAGACTCCGTCGAACGCCTGCGCCACGTCGAGAAATACACCCGAGCAGATCTGTTTCCTCTCCATAGCTTCCTCTACTATCTCCACCACTCTGTGAACCTGCTCAATGGTCGAGTAGAAGTTAAAATAATATCTTAATGATGAGAGATATGAAGGGTCAAACTAAATCCTGATGATTTAATTTCTCGAAAAAATTATAAAAATGGAAAGATTCGAATTTAACACAAATGGGCAAGAGCTGTTATTATTATTATTTTTTTTTTTTTTTGAAGTTTAAAGTTTGATTTTGTTGAAGTGTGAACTGAAGGGAGATTTTTTTTATACATATTACAAACATATCCAAAAACTGTAATAGAAATAAAATGGTGGCTGTTGACAGCGAACTATGGTTTAAAAGATAGCAAGCAATAAAATAACTTTTTATTCTTTTATAGGCTTTAATAACTTTTTAATTTAATTACCACAATATAACAAATAATAAAATATCTTTGGATGATAAAACATGTTTCTTAACCTAAGAAAAATCATTCAAATTGAAACACGTCTACTGTTACGCACTGGTAGCATCGATGAACAAAAGCCTCAAAGGCATTTCTGAAGAATTCTGTAGGGATGTTAAGCATGTCTTCTTCGATTAACTTTTTTTAAAACATCGTCGGTTTCTATATCGTGGGAGTACACCTGTTCTTTTAGATACCCCCACAGAAAAGAGTCAGGAACTGTTAATTACAATGGTCTAGGTGGCCAGTCCATAAAATCGCTTCCTCTTCAAATCCAACAACCAGTTAACTGAGTGTTTAGTAGATTTTTCACTTCTCGAACATAGTGTGGATTGGCTCCATCCTACTGAAATATGCAAGTCTGCATTTCTTAGACGTGAGTGATTTTATGTTACCATGTTGTCCGGCGGCAGGCGCTGTCGTTTAAACTGCATTTCTATCAACATCCGCTATTTTATTTCTATTGCAAATATCAGCGTAAAAATTTGTTGGTACGCTTTTGGATATGTTTCCAATATGTATGAAAGAAATCTTACAATTTGGTAGACGCATATGTACTTGGTGGTTGGTGGTTAATTATACTGAGTCTTGTGTTTTAATGTTAGAGAATGTTATTTTGGTAATAATGATCTTGGTATCGCAGTAGTTTAACGTTTCCCTTGGGTAAAATGAAATGAGCATCGTCAACTACAGCACATGTTTGGGGGTTTGTTTAAATGATACTATATTACACCTCTGCCTCTCATGTAGCACTATCCTGCTCATTCCTCCCACTCAGGGATCCATTATAGTTCACAGGACAAATAATTACACCAAGAAAGCAATGTTTCGTTGTAACCCTTCTTCTATAGTATTAGGACAACGCCAGATACAGTTATATAATAGTGATATTCAAAATAGTTCCTAAACCAAACCCAAAAATATATTGTTCTTATCACTCAACTACATGTGTGCATTTAACACCTGAGTATGATAATTTGATCATTTAAATGTCGTTTTGTCACAAATACATTGTTAATTGTGAAACATTGTGTTTTCCTTCATTTGGTACCAATATCTGTTACTCTAAAGTGTTATTCTCTTGTATAAGATAATTCAAAAAAAAAATAGATATAAAATGTAATTATAAATTTAATAAATTTTTAGACGTCTTTAAGGTTATAATCTTATTATTAAAGGTTTAAAGCAAGCTATTGTCTTATTCTATTTCAAACGTGTCTCTTTCTTTACAGCATCGTCGACATATAAATGTTCGTATATTATTATCATAACCTTCTTAAAGCTTTCTCCTTCTAAATCCTTCTTTCCCTTTGTTAGTTTTGAATTTAATTAAATCTAATTATTATTCTGTAACACGTGTGTTTCGTAATATTTATTTATTAGAATAGTTTAAAAGGAAAATTCAATTCAATATTCAATGTGCGTTTTTTAACATCTAACTATCCTCCTATTAATCTCGATAACATAGTAAAACTTAATCTCACATTATCAAGCTACAAGTCGTCACTGGCTCATCAATGTGCTTTGGAACTTTCAGAATTATTATAATACTTGTTATATTTATAGGGCCTTCGGTTAAGTCATGAAATGTGGGCGGAGGTGAGAGGAAAAATTTTTTTATTCAAAATCGAGCACTGAAATAAGAGCTGAATATTTGTGTCCTGGTTCGGAACAATATGTAGTTTAAAACAAAAATATCTCTATAATTTTAAAAGTAGAGCCCAAAATGTTAAACTTTTATGTTTAATAACCGATACCGATTATTATCAAATTTATTTACCATTTGTATTTTACGGCTGTGGTTGTCGCCTTTTCATTAATACAGTTTTATTTTAGTTTCCTGGGCTTTTTTGACACCAGACACTTAATACAAATACCGACTAAGAATTCATCAAAATTTTTAATAGGAATCTATACAACTGATTTAAAATGTATTAACAAATACTATGCCAGCCCTTTAGTGCTTACAACATAAATGGTAGTTAAAACTGCAAGTTTTTTTTCTTCTTGGTTCGATCAATCTATTTTTATTTGTTTTGTAACAGCTGTACTAAATTTGTTAATGTAATAATTTTAAGTTAAGTCTTACGAAAACACCATTATACAAAACGGATGAGCTGCATTTCATTGCCGTATCAGGTAACAATAATAATTCACGATTAATGTAAACATATTTTGCTCAAATTATATTCCAAACATAATTCTAGCGTGGTAAAAATTTATTAATTCTTTTTTTTCAGCTTTTGTTCGAACAAAACAATATTTAATTATTTCTAGTTGTTTTATAGATGTATTTAATAATTCTGGTTCATGTTTTTTTTTATATATATATTTATTTACTTGTGCTGGAAACCTGTGTTTTGTAAATAGATTAAACTCTGTAGAGCCGACTTATGGAAGCGGGTTAATAGCTTCTCTTATCATGATTCAGGCGACATAAAATGACCCATCTTATAAATAGACCCATAGTTTACTGTAATCGGAAAATATCTAGCTTTAGGGATATTTAAAAAGAAATTTATGTATGCATTATTTTGCGACTGTATTTGCTTTGATTTAACATATGTGCCTTTTTATAAAATAATCAGACGTGTTGGATTATTTCTATATTATTTATCTCCAATATGTTTAGGTTTATAAAACAGCAGAGTAACAATTCTTAACATAGCAGACTTAAGATCAATCCTGTTTTCTGTGAACTTATTAGTATTAAAACGTAAGTGTTTACTCATTTACATCATTTTCGCCCAGATGTTTATCAATGATTTTTGATAATAAACAAAATCTCATTTCAATTTAATAATATTAATTATTTCTAAAGTTTTAAAATCATTAAGTTTTTTATTTATCACAGAAATAAAACTCACGTAACACTCATTAACTTAACCCATTCACTCACTGTATCAACATATTCCCTCCACCTATCCATAAGTGTGATTTAGTTTATCTTTCAAATTAGTTTGTCGGTTCTTATACAGAACATGTTGATATATGATTTGTTCACTTTTAGAAAAAAATCAACAATAAATTAATCAGGATTTTCTTGTGTATGGAAAATGTTCTTATCTTGCAGAGAGACTTACACGTACTCAAAAGGCCTATTTTGGATTTCAATTTTTTTTTCTGGAAATTATGTTACAAAGAACATATCTATCTATGGGTAAACGTATTCCATATGAAATATAATGGATCCCTGAGTGAAAAAGCAAGTCAAATAGTGTTGTATGACTTAGGGGTTGATCTATTTATTTAAACAAACACTTAAACATGTGCTGTGGTTGACGGGTGCTCATTTCGTGACGAGAGGATGTAATGATGACATTATTACAGCAGCAAGATCAATATCGCCAAATGAGCTTCGCTAGCATTGTGAAACACTCAGTAATTACAGTTCTAAGAAGAGTAAGTGTAGTAATTAATAATCTTTCCATTAGAGAGAGAAATAAATGGCTGTTGGTAATTATTATTTTTGTTAATGGTATTCATTTTTAGTAATGGGGGGGGGCGTGCCTTATCGTCTTAACTCTTGCCGTTGATGTAATGAAGTCAGGTGAACAAACAAATACACGTAGAAATGCATTCCTGCAACTAGACTGGAACCTGTCGATATAGCGTTACCAAGTCTTAGTAACAGCGAGCTAAGCTTATTCATAAATATTCTCTTTTTTTTTCTCTCAGAAACATTGTGTGTTACTTTAGTGATTATTTTGCAATTTACATATGTTAGCACAGTATTTTTATTAATATTTAACCAAGTAACAAATATTTTTTTTAAAAACCTCGTTTATCAATACCGGATTCTGAATGAGTTATTATTTCATTACGATTTCAAATTCACCATAATAAATAAAACCTAGCATAATGTTTGGAATAATACAACACGATTGGAATGTGTTATTTACCTTTCCACAGGTTTTCTGTTTAATTAATCAATTTTATGACAAGGATTTCCAAATGTCCGAAGTCACAAATCAATAATATAAAAACATTTAATTGAAAAATAGATTGCATAACAAATATAATCAAAATAATAATCGTGTTATTACTGGTATCTAATAACAAATAATTTTAAACCTCAATATAACACAAATCGACATAAGCCTAACGAGGTGCCTTATCACCTGGGTAAACTTGAGTGTACATTATACACTATTTGTTACAAAAGTGACAAAAACTCAGTTACTGGGCTTTGTCTAATTTCGTTTTATTCCTGCTGAAAGTTTAAATGAAATTTGTTCTTTGATATCTTATTCTACAATTGATATTAATTTAAATGTTAAAATTAATCGTAGGATCTAATATTATCAGTTTGTACAATACCATTTCTTAAACAAAAATCTTCACTAAATATAAATACGTATAATGATTATTATTGATATTTGTATAACTTTTTATTAACTTTCTAACGGTTGTTGTAATTTCTATTTTGTATTCTTCTTTTTACCAGTCAAACAATTTTAACTTCTTGATTTCACATTTATGAATTCATTCAACTGTTATTCCCCTACAAACTTTCCCGTAACAATTTAAATAATATCAATCATGATATTTAAGCATAAATAAATGTTTTGAAAATTATTCAAAAAGAGTATATTTTTATAAAGTATCTTAAATTTCACTTTCATAAATAATAGAAGAATAAAAATGAAGTAGGCTATTAAAACATTTACAACTGCAGTTAAAAATATTTTTTAAATGATTGTGCATAAAAAGTTATTTAATACAATGTTGTCAATAGTTTATTAAGTAATTCGTTGTAAACTACGGCCGTTTCGGCTATTCAGCCATTATCAAGTTTCAGTTGGAGATTTCTTCTCCGTTGTCATCAAACACATAACGTTCAAAAATAAAGACACAAACAAGAGACAATAATGCATAAATTATGTAACATTACAGGTAGAAACATACTGACGAAATTAGTATGATAATATTTTTAGTTTGAGACTGTGGCTCTACTAGGCATGTTACCAAATCATTGATTGTCCGTGTCATTTATTGTAATTTATGTATTAATGTATTTTGTGTTGTGTATTTATTTTATTAATGTTATGTGTTTGATGAAAATGGAGAAAAATCTTCAATTGAATGTTGATAATGTTGAACAGCTGAAATGGTCATCGTTTACTATAAAACGTCATGTAGACTACTTGCAACGGTAAGTATAACAATAGTCGGAAAGGCGATAATTATAATCAGTAACACGTATTTAGTATACATGTTATAGGTATCTGAAGATTGTATTTTATTAAATTTATTGGTTTTTCATTATACATCTTTTTACAATTATTATATACAAACACAATTAAATAAAATATTTTAACTAAATAATATGATCTGTTTTAGATGTCTTTAAGTTTTATGGTTGTTTTCTAGTGATGTTTTAATAACTAAGAATATGTGAATCATTAAGGAGACCATTATTTTTACCGGTTTAATAAGATTTGGGACTAACTATAATTTAGAAGCGAGCTTACATTTATGTTAAATATGTTATCTCAACCTGAGGTTAAATAGTTCAACAATTGACTGTTCTCAGCTAGTGTCTTGATGTCTGACTTTTAATCCACGACACTAGCCAGCTTTGATAATGCCCAACACTTAATACCAAACCACCGAAGCATATTTTAATTAACAATTTACAAACAAATGACGGTCGAACGCGTTATTTGTAAGGACGTTAAAGTAACTAGTTCTTTATTTCAGGAAATTCGCGTCTACGCATATTCGCGACTCCTCAAGATCACCAGACCCGTCTAAACAAGGTTAGCTGATCATTTTCCAGAGAAACAGGAAAACCAATAAAAATATACAAACACCAAAATACCCAACAACACACATTCCCCTTTCGTTCACCACACTCTGCTAGGTTACTGAGAAGGGCGTTCGCACAGCTTGCAAATTTTCAGAACATACTAGCTAAGCGGTAAGATATGTAACCCACAACAAACAAATGTAGCATAGGTAACCTAGTTAATAAAGGTGTGAAATGCTCGATTCTCCACATAACAATAAAATGGTTATTGAGAAGTAGAAATAAACAAATGACATCGTTATTCCACATAAATGAAACTAAAATAATTTGACTGATAAGTGTAACGTAAATCACAGAAGGGAAAGCTTCCCAGATAGATGGAAGAAAGAATTTATTGGTTATAGTTGTTGTTGTCTTGGTTAGAGCTAAGCTATTTCTTTTGATAATATATTCTGATATTCAATCCGTAAGTTATCTTTGACAACATAAGAAGGGGGGGGAAGCCGATATTTACGTTTACATGCCTTCATAAAATTCTAAGAATTTAATACAAAAGTAGAAAAAGCAAAGTGAACACGCAGGTAGGTATGTTATAGTATTTTTTTATTTTATTTTTAAAAAGCATTTAAGTCTACAGCTTGTTGATATAAATATAGTTAATAATCGGCTCTACATGTATGTAATATGTTTAACTTTTAACAATAAGTTACAGCTTA
This sequence comes from Aphrophora alni, assembly GCA_963513935.1. Classification (NCBI taxonomy): domain Eukaryota; kingdom Metazoa; phylum Arthropoda; class Insecta; order Hemiptera; family Aphrophoridae; genus Aphrophora; species Aphrophora alni. Next base: position 119,138,374 of record OY740767.1, on the reverse strand, counting down.
ATTTATTGTTTATAGTTTACCAGTATTTAATTAATTTCTAATTCGTTAAACTTTTAAATCATACAATCTAGTCAAATAGAAGACAGAACAATTATATATTTATTCAACATAAACCAATTTATAAAAATAACATAACGAAAATGTTTCCTTATTGTTTTAAATTAATATTTGGAACTGATTACGAAAAAATTGTAAATTAATTTCAGAGAATTAAGATTATCTAAAGAAAACGTTTTATGATTGTACATTTTTTGAAAATTGTTAATAATATATATTTATATTTGTTTAATAAACACTAAAATCAAGTAAATGCAAAGCTAGGTAGGCTATTCTGTTCAATGATAATAACCTGAACTATGAGTATTGATTGAAATAAGATATCAAATTAAAAATTAAAATAACCCTAACGCTAAATTACTAAAAAAATATGTATATTAAAATATATCTAAAATCGACTGTAGTATAATTAAGAAAGCATGAACTAAAATACCGTTAAATGATAAAACTGTTAATGTAAATATTTATGATTTTTACCGGTCGAAATTTTGCTTTGCCTTAAAATTGGTTGATTCCACCTACAGTAAATGTTAAAATTTGATATTAGTTCTTGATAAAATAATCAACAACTTCCGAAGAAAACTCAAATTTTACAAATCTGTAACCTGCAATTCATTGAAATTTGTTTAATTGTTCATAAGTATAAAATTACATATTAACCGAGGTCAAACTTAATATGATGTTGAAAATATATTCAAGTGACGCCACCCTTGTGGGCACGCTTCTGTTTGGTATTGAACTGAATTTTAGATCGAGTTTCTGAGAATAGAATGCTAATTTAGTACTCTATTTTCATTATTTTCATTACTTTATATAAACTAGCTGTGACCGCTTGGTAATCGGAAATAATACAAAAATGGACAAATAGGCGCCAACTAAGCATTTACAGAAACATAGTTTTATTATTTTCCCACATAATACGTATTAAAAGAGATTTATTTGATGGATCAAAAATGTATGACGATTTTTTCTAGCTATGTCGGTTTTGAGGCATATGTCGGTTTTCTAGCTATGTCGGTATGAAAGAGATTTTGTGAATGATGTTTGTCTGTCGATGAGAAAAGCTGTTACAACCGAAAAGTGTATACCGAGTATAATCAAATTTTGTAAGTGGAAAGATGTTGGCCTCATATCAACACTTTTTTCTATAAACTGAAAACTTGCTTGTAGCTGCCATAAGACTAAATACAAATAACGAATTTTATTTCAATTTTAGACTCTAAGAACTAAAAGAGGGTATTTGTAGAATCTTTTCCAAAAAAAAAAAATCATACATGATGCTTGTAAAAAGAAATAACTTCTCAAAACCTCTAACTGATTTCCTTCAAATTTTAATAAATAAATCTTGTCTACCGGACTGATATGTTTTGTGATAAATAGTTTTGATTGGTTATAATTTGATTTTGGGATGGATAAGTAGATAATTTGTTCAATGATTTTGCTCCGTTTAGTTAAATTACGACAGTTTAATTTCTAATAAAAAATTAAGAAGTTTTCCATTTAAAGTATATTGAATTTTTAAAAGTTGCAGAAATAGAAATAATGACCATTAAAAAAACACACATACTATAACATATTGTAACCAATTAAACCAGGAAATCTATTATATTTAAATTAGTTCTCTCAAATGTTGAAATAAATGTAACACTGAGCGTCTTAGTTATAGAAGAATGTTTTTAAAAATACATTTAGCAAGTTAATTAGTATTATAACTGAAAACGTTAAGTCCTTTTTAATGTTTCACAAAAGGGAATTAAAGGATTATGAAATTTAAACATTGCACAAGTTAATAACTTTTTATTCAAAGGTAGAACATGTTTAACAATAAAATAAATAAGAACTACAAATGCAAAAAGCAATAAAAGCTATCTTAACCTTCAATTTAATTGTAACTTACGTTCAAACAAAAACTGATGAACCCCCCTAAGGAAGCAATAACTTCCAACTCCCTAACGAATTGAATCTATCCTTTCATTGCACGACGTTTCTTTTTCACGAAGTCAATTTCCTACCTAGCCTATCAGAGCTGCCTAAAGGTTTTTCTGTACTTCCGCACACTCAGTACACCATTTTATGTCAATGAGTAAGACTATCAAATTGTTTTGTTGGCCAAACAAAGAGAAGTCCTGTTTTACCGCGACGATTTAGTACTTAATATGTTTGTCTATTTTATACGCAGTTACAGACAACATACTCAGTTACTAAGTCCTTTAATGAAATTAATCCGTTTTCATTTCGCCTGCATGTTTTTTGTTTGTTTATCTATTATGGTAAAACACGTTATGATATTTGTAGAAAAGTTTCTTTGATAAGAGACCAAACTAGGTATAGTCAAGGTTGTTTATTTATTTTTCGTTTTAAAACGGCTACTCAAACTCAAAACAGTTACTTTGCAGTCCAAAACATGGATGGGTACTGATCCTCCGACTAGTGACACTGCACGAACTTCAAAATATTAAATAAAATTGTGCAAACTGTGCATAATGAAGAGGTAAACAATATGCAAATTTTATACTTTTATCAACTTTTAAAAAAACTTTATCAACTTTTTTATGTTAACTTTAAAAAAAACAATTTAAAAGGAACTTTTTACCCAAACAAAAAAAATCCTAATTCAAAACTATTTATTTTTTGTACTTCTATGTTATATCAATATCTTCAAATTTTTTATACAGAATGATTATAAATTATTTGATATAATAAAACAAGTCAAACGGCAACTCCCCTAAACCTTAAGGGTGTCTTCTTGTGTTTAAAGCATACTTTGCCATAAAATTAATCTTATTGTAAAGCTTGCATTCAATTATTGCGACTGTTTTAAAAGAATCCATAAGTATGGTTTTAAATTTGCTGGTAATTTTTATTACATTCTACTCTTACTTTCTTAACAAAGTTTATTGTTGTTTCCACTGTTTCAAATTCCGAAAAAAAAAGAAAAAAATAAAATAACCTCTGAAAACGCCTGAAATCTTGTTTTTTCATTAATTTCAGCATTTGTAACTCCTAATCAGTTGAATTTACGAAAATATACAAGAATAAAAAGTCTTAACAATATTGATAAATCTAGAACCGCCATAAAATATACGTATTTCTGTAAGAAATTTTATAGTTAGCCGTTACGTCGGAGAAATGACCGATGGTATCAAAAGTTTTAAAACGCAAAACGAGACAACATAAAAAGTTCAGAGGAAGTTGTCATTTAAAGTTTGTTTATGTATCATACGTTCGAAGCAAAACAGCAGCCACACTTATATTACAAACTCAAAACATTTCATAGGTTACCAATTCTAACCTATGAATGTATATTTATACTATTTTTTTCTTTAATATTTCCTCCAAAATTGTACATAACTTTCATACAACGTGTTCATATACAACAATTAGTGTAAAATATAACATTTGTCAGATCTTTTACGCTTCCAACTACCAATGGTGTTTAGTGAGTTCCATCAGGGGAGGGGGTTAAAATCCTTTTATCAGTGTATATGGTCAACAATCCGTCTCCATCAACGGACGGGTACTGCATAATATTGACTGCCACTATGATGCCAATGAGCTTTTAATATTTCTCCATATATGTTGTAAGAAATTTTTACGTAATTCACTACGCTTCTTCCTTGTCACACTTTACCAACTCAATTTATTAATTTAATTCAATTACTTCTCCACTTCCAGGGATCCATCTGATTCTACCATTTAGAATCAACTCGATTTGCTTGAGAGGTTATGCAGTCCTTAAGGTCAATAAAAAGAAAGACTATTTGCTTAAATAATAAATAAATGTAAGACTCACCGTCCACAATATTCTGTTTGTTCGTTTTTTTACAGGACGGCCGTTTCGGCTATTCAGCCATTGTCAAGTTTATTATTGGAGAAGCTCCTCCGTTGTCATGAAACACTCAAACAACAACATAGTTACACATTAACAAAAACACAAACACTGATTTGAAACGAATATTTATTAAATTAAATTAAAACGCGACTCATGAGTCGACACGATTGTTAGATGTTCCGGTACGTACTGCGTGAGGGTGTGCATGATTTAATAATCGGTACTGGATAATGTCTTATCTAACTGTGTCAATACAGTGTCGTACAATGCATTAGAATCAAAGTTCAATTTTTCATTCAGTAATATGTCACTATCTGTTTTATATTTCTTGTATATTTCAAACTGTTCTAACGCATTCATGAACTTTCCCTTTTTACAACGATGTAATAAAGCAAAAACATTGGTTATTTGTTTAAACTACATGTCCATAATTTTCAAAAGTTGTACAATAGATAGGTATCACAACTTTTCTTTTTTAATACAACTAATAAGTTTCATTCACTAACTCGATACATACCTTTTTTAATTTACTTTTATTACTTAATTACTAACAGAGTTTCTTTAAACATAATATTCTAATTATTATATTGTTTTCAAACATACCCTTTAGGACTATCCCTAAATAAATTGATTTACAGTTCCATAATCTCTATTTTATGTGTATAAAATACTTAAATACTCAATAATAGTTATAGTAACCTGATAAACCAATATACTAGTTCTTTTATCTCACATTATTTTACGATTTACCTCATGAGCTTTCAACTTTAATTTATTGGTAAAAATATTTGACGTACTGGAGGATATTCTTTAAGTCGTTTTGGCTAATTTCCCTTTTATACTACCTTCCCTTATATTAAATTAAAACAAAAAAGATGTGTATACTTTATTTAACCCCAAAATAAACTAATAGTTTTCTTTATCTTAAACTAAATATGAACATTTAAATATTACTTGATATTTTAAAATTGATTTCAATTTATTTTTATTTGATTTTAGTCTGACCTTTTGATTGACTTTATTTTAACTTCAATTTAGTTAAAGTTAAATTGATTTTGAAATCTATCCAAGCTCAAAATTTTAAACACAAAATTTTACTTAAATATTTGTTTTGTTAATCCATAAATTTCACTCAAACACAAATTAAATGCTTGTAACAATTTTACTCTTATCTTTTAGCTCACGGATTTAGAAACCACTCTTTTTAGATATTTCAACCCTTTTAATTCTTTACACCACACTCTCTTGTGTTGAGGTTAAGGTTGAAGTTTTACGTTTAAGTTTCTACCTCATTCTTATTTTTTCGTTTTCCCCTCTTACTTTTACTTACTTCACTTTAATTAATGACTATTATTTATTTTTATGTCAATTATTACTGAGTTTTTACGTGTTGAGGCTTTTCACTCCCTGAGCGGGCTGGCTTCTTAAAGTGAAACCAGCCGTTTGTGTGTTATATAATAATAATTAGTTTTGATTGTGTTTTATTGTACTTATAGATTGGCTATCTAATGGTTAATTGGTAAGCGTTTATTTCAAACCGGGAACAATGTCCATGATTTTACAATGTTAAAAGTTTACCAACATAACGTTTGAAAGGAAATGGTAATTCGACTCTGGTTTTAAACTCATAGTTTTGATAAAATAGGCTCAAAATTTTAGATTTTTTGTTTGAATATATAATAATTTTTATGTATGTAACATTGAAAATATATCTGTTTTTAGTTATATTATGACTATTTACGGGGAAAATCAATATATTTTTATTTCTACTAAGAGTATCCATTTATGCTGAGCTAAGTTGAATCATTAAAATTATTGCAACTCAGTGAGTATATTTTGCATTGAATATTCAAAAATGTTTGCTTGATTATGGGTACCCAATTGGGGTTCTCTGGTGCCAATATTTCTAGACAAAACTAAAATTAGAACAGTAATTACAGGCTAAAAAGTATAATTTATTTTTCGTCTAATGAAAATTGCGAGCCTTGTAATGTTAGTCCTGAATAAAATCACCCAAGTTATGAACATTCATTAATAATTTTCCCACTAGAAAGCAGCGCGGCTGTTTTTGCTTCGATTTGTTTTGTAAATATCTGGTAATTGTTGCCAGTATCTTGCGCACTTAACTGTTATATTTTTATTCAATACGATAATTATGCTAATATTACATGCTACGTTAATAGAAAAGTTATAATGTCATTAGTGCCGAATTATGTTGTTTAAAAGAGGATATTCTTGAAACTATTATATGTCAATTCTGGATTTAGCATGTTATTTGTCATTTCAATAAGAAATATGGAAATAATATAATGTCTAGAGGTATAAAATTAGAACTGCCGGATTTTCTCAAATGGTCTTTGAGCAATTTTTGACGTTCAAGAGTAATCTCATAGTAATAGTGAATCGTACAATTGGAATACATAAACAATTTGTGCTAGACTTATCATTCACTAAACCAATTTTTAATTGATCCAAAACATTTTCACCAAATAAACTAGTTCGATAGTTGTCAGCCAAAACTTGAATATTAACAATGAATGCCGACTTGAATTTATAAGGATATAATATTAATAATTGTATAATAGAGACTAAACTTAGATTGTTCTATCCTGTACGATGTTTTAATGTTTTAGTGTAAATATCTCTTCTTGGGTTAGTATTGCAACGAATACGTAAATTAATAAATTAGAAGTCCTCTAAAGAAATCAAAATTATTTAGTGTTATTTTTTATACAAATAGTAGTAAAATAGCTGCTTTTAATATGTTACAAAGTAAATTCTTGCTGAGAAAATTTAATTGCTTAAACTGATGAAATTTTATAGATCTAAACTGATGAAATTTTGTCATAGAATTTAAATCAAATTTCAACAAGGTTTTTAAAACTACAATAGCGTAATATGCAAGATTTTAGCTTTTCGAATGTAAGAATCAAATTTTTTTTATAGATCGTTAATTAAATAACAGTTAAATTAATATACTACTAATAAGGATATTTAGCAATATATTAATTATAATAAGGACAAAAAATTCAAGTTTTATATTTTATTGAAATCAGTTAAAATATGAATTTTAGGAGAAAACCCTGCTGTAAAATCTCCCACTTTGAGGAGCTACCCACAAAAGGCGGCTGCATTTTAGCAATAAAATATATAAGGATATATCATAATATACGCACATTTAAAATAATTTCATATTGTATTATTATAGATACTATTATTGGTTCACAAACTGTAAATATATTTCGCTATATTTGAACAATTGGGGACAAAACAGTAAAAAATATTTTATATGAATATAAAATATGAACATTTGAATTAGTGATAAACAGGTTATTTTTTATGATTTAATTCTTATCTTCAATTAGAATGATGATCCAAAAGATGATAATTGTGAATTTGCGTTCATTAGCCTTCGTGAATCTTTAGTTATCGATTTGCACGTTGTTTCAGCTGTGTTATTGGATTTTATCAATCCATTTGTGGATTAGCCGATAGACGTTAAGGTTCAGAGTGGTACATTCAGGAGTATTAATAAAGTTATATATTAAAATGGAAAACTTTTATTTAGAAAACTATTAACTATTATTGCAAAAATATTAAAGCTTGAAACTTTTATTTTATACGTATATTCCTCAGTTTTCCATACGCATTGGACAGTCGACCGATAACAGACAATAAACAATTGACTGGTATTATACAGGATTGAGAAATATTATTATAATCGTAGCAATATTGTTTTCAAACAGACCTAGAATGTATAAAAAAAAGCGCTCGTAAGTATATAAATGGAAAAAAAAATTAAAGAAGAGTTGAACTTAAATAATAAATGCATATATATATATATATATATATATATATATATATATATATATATATATATTTGGTCGTCTGTAAGGTGATGTTTGTTTTTATTGTAGATTTAAAACTCAATTATATTGTCTAATTTCTTTCTCACTTAATTCCAAACATGTTTCCCTCTTTCCAGCTTTGACAACATTTAAATGTGCTTATATTATTATCATAATCTTCTTAAAGCTTTCGCTTTGTTTTCCTTTGTTATTTCTAATTTTAGTTACATCGAAATATTCTCCTGTGAGTAACATTTGTGTTTACTGCTATTTATTTAATAGAATGGCTTTTAAGAGAAAATTTATTCCAGTATTTGATGTGCATTATTTTTACATCTTACAACTGCTCTCGTTAACTTTGTAAAACAAATCTCACATTATGAAGCTACAACTCATCACTGACTGACTGCCTTACTCGTCAAAATGCTTTGGTAATCTCAGAATAGTTACAAACTTGTTATATTTACTGTATAGGATCTTTAATTTGATTAAACCATCAAAATTTGGGAGTGGTAGGAGGAGAATTTATTTAACAACACAATAAGACGTACATGGGAGAGAGAGAATCATTCGAAATCAAGTACTCGACTCAAAGCTAAAAATGTGTGTCCAAGTTCAGAATAATATATTACATACGTTTTTAAAAAATATGTCTAAATTTAAAAAAAAAAAAAAAAAAAAAAAAAAAAAAAAAAAAAAAAAAAAAACACCCAAAATGTTTAACTTTTATGGTTCATAACCGATACCGATTTTAATCAAACGTGTTTGCCATCTGTATGTTATGAGTTTATTATCCTCTAGATTTTGGGACTCAAAACATAATTTTGGGGTAAAAGGTTAAAACATTTTTCATAAACTATTTTGATCAAAATACTCGTTCAACGTTTTCTTAAATATTAATACTCCTATCTTTTATTGTACCACACTCTTAAAACAAAATAATATAGAATGATAATTTATGAACTTTTTTTCTCAGTCTATTTTTTGCACACTAATAAATTATATATTAGGAATCTATACCATTATCTATACCAGCCATATAAAAACAATATGGTGAATAAAACTACTTAATTTCTTTCTTACAGGTTTGATTAGTGTATTCTTATTTGTTTTTTAACAGCTGTACTTAATTTCTTATTATAATAACTTTAAGTTAAGTGTTTCAAAACCATCACTATACAAAACAGATGAGTGGCATTTCATTACCATATCAGGTAACATTAATAACTCTTACTAAATATACACGTGCATGTCGCTGGCCCGGCCATGTCGGAATTTGTAAAAACTAATTATGCCAAGATTTAGTACCTATTTCGTACTATTTAGTACCTCCAATCAAAAAATTAGTACCTCCTCCCTAACCGAGTAATTAAATTTTTTAAGGTGCCGGGCCAGCGACATGGCTCCCCGGCCATGATCGAATTTGAACTCAAAAATCACACCAAGATTTAGTACCTATTTCGTACTAATTTGTACTTCCAATAAAAAAATTTGTACCTCAAAGGTAACCGAGATACAGCCCGTTAAAGGTAAAGGTCAATGACCTCTCTGCCCGGCCATGTCGGAATTTGTAAAAACTAATTATGCCAAGATTTAGTACCTATTTCGTACTATTTAGTACCTCCAATCAAAAAATTAGTACCTCTTCCCTAACCGAGTAATCAAATTTTTTAAGGTGCCGGGCCAGCGACATGGCTCCCCGGCCATGATCGAATTTGAACTCAAAAATTACACCAAGATTTAGTACCTATTTCGTACTATTTTTTACTTCCAATAAAAAAATTTGTACCTCAAAAGGTAACCGAGATACAGCCCGTTAAAGGTAAAGGTCAATGACCTCTCTGCCCGGCCATGTCGGAATTTGTAAAAACTAATTATGCCAAGATTTAGTACCTATTTCGTACTATTTAGTACCTCCAATCAAAAAATTAGTACCTCTTCCCTAACCGAGTAATCAAATTTTTTAAGGTGCCGGGCCAGCGACATGGCTCCCCGGCCATGATCGAATTTGAACTCAAAAATTACACCAAGATTTAGTACCTATTTCGTACTATTTTTTACTTCCAATAAAAAAATTTGTACCTCAAAAGGTAACCGAGATACAGCCCGTTAAAGGTAAAGGTCAATGACCTCTCTGCCCGGCCATGTCGGAATTTGTAAAAACTAATTATGCCAAGATTTAGTACCTATTTCGTACTATTTAGTACCTCCAATCAAAAAATTAGTACCTCTTCCTTAACCGAGTAATCAAATTTTTTAAGGTGCCGGGCCAGCGACATGGCTCCCCGGCCATGATCGAATTTGAACTCAAAAATTACACCAAGATTTAGTACCTATTTCGTACTATTTTTTACTTCCAATAAAAAAATTTGTACCTCAAAAGGTAACCGAGATACAGCCCGTTAAAGGTAAAGGTCAATGACCTCTCTGCCCGGCCATGTCGGAATTTGTAAAAACTAATTATGCCAAGATTTAGTACCTATTTCGTACTATTTAGTACCTCCAATCAAAAAATTAGTACCTCTTCCCAAACCGAGTAATCAAATTTTTTAAGGTGCCGGGCCAGCGACATGGCTCCCCGGCCATGATCGAATTTGAACTCAAAAATTACACCAAGATTTAGTACCTATTTCTTACTATTTTTCACTTCCAATAAAAAAATTTGTACCTCAAAAGGTAACCGAGATACAGCCCGTTAAAGGTAAAGGTCAATGACCTCTCTGCCCGGCCATGTCGGAATTTGTAAAAACTAATTATGCCAAGATTTAGTACCTATTTCGTACTATTTAGTACCTCCAATCAAAAAATTAGTACCTCTTCCTTAACCGAGTAATCAAATTTTTTAAGGTGCCGGGCCAGCGACATGGCTCCCCGGCCATGATCGAATTTGAACTCAAAAATTACACCAAGATTTAGTACCTATTTCGTACTATTTTTTACTTCCAATAAAAAAATTTGTACCTCAAAAGGTAACCGAGATACAGCCCGTTAAAGGTAAAGGTCAATGACCTCTCTGCCCGGCCATGTCGGAATTTGTAAAAACTAATTATGCCAAGATTTAGTACCTATTTCGTACTATTTAGTACCTCCAATCAAAAAATTAGTACCTCTTCCCTAACCGAGTAATCAAATTTTTTAAGGTGCCGGGCCAGCGACATGGCTCCCCGGCCATGATCGAATTTGAACTCAAAAATTACACCAAGATTTAGTACCTATTTCGTACTATTTTTTACTTCCAATAAAAAAATTTGTACCTCAAAAGGTAACCGAGATACAGCCCGTTAAAGGTAAAGTTCAATGACCTCTCTGCCCCGCCATGTCTGAATTCGGAAAAACTAATTACGCCATCATTTAGTACCTATTTCGTACTATTTCATACCTTCAATGAAAACATTTGAGATATTTTATTTCAAGCATTAATGACATGTAGAATTATACATAGTCTATTTTCCTATAAAATTAATTAATGATGAACTACTACCCTCAGAACCATTGTATTTATATATTTGTCTTTTTATTGTTTGTATTTTTATTTGATTTTATTGAAATAATAATAATATTATAATTTGACTGCTAATTAAGTATTATTTTTGTAGCAAAATGCTGTAGTAGTATTATTATTATTATGTGACAGTGGAATTCAATAGTGAAATGTTGTGTATAATTATAACCCTCTTTAGGACTTTTATACTTTGATTAATTATGGCCGTATGGGCTGTTATTGTTATTGAATGATATTCCCCAGATTGAAAGTAACAGAACAGAAAAGAAAGTACTAATCAGTCAATCTAGTCCTTAATTTTTAGATGGACTAACCTGGAACAAAGTTCATGGATAAATGATTATATTTCTAGTTTTTATATGTAGATTTATATGTATTATGAGATGTATATGCAATATCTATTATATAATAATTATTATATTACAATATATAATATATTATCTCTATTGTATAATATATAATTATAGAGATTACATATCCGATATTCGGCCGGATACTAACAATTATCCGGCCGGATACTAACAATTATCCGGCCGAATATCGGATAGGAAAAAAATGCCCGGATACAGAATTTCTGTTGGATCTCCACTAAAAATTCCAATATTTAGTATCTATATTTTACTATTTTATTGACGAACTTTTAATTTCGTATAATTATTGACTTCACGTAGTTTGTAGTTTGTACAATTTCCCCCTGTAATTTGCGAATTGTTAGGGGTTGACTGGAGAGTGTTGATTCGACCTTCCTGCTTTGTTCTGCTTGGCCGAAGGAATGTTTTTGTTGAATGTTTTGGTTTTTGTCTCATGTGTTTTGGTTTGTGTCATCGGGCCTATAGTACAGTAGAACCTCTGTTAACCAGCCTCGGATTAACCATCGTAGTGTACTGGTTGGATGAGAGTTTCCGAAAATAAATTGTAATTGAATCACCAAAACAGCGGCGAGTCAAACAACTTTGTCGATAGCGGTATCTCATTGTCGGCGGCATAAAAACACCGCGGCATTGGCACCCGTCGGTATAGCAGACATACACCCAAAAAACGTTTGATGGGCCGCTTTTTTTCCACGAATCATTTTGCCAGTACTTTGTTAACTATCATTGTATTGTGATCTAAGGTCTAATAGAGTAAATATTCATACTATGTTTGGTATCATTTTTCATGAAATGTTATGTAGAATCTGTATACATAATTAATTTTTAAATAAATTGAAGTATAACAAAATTAATGTTCGATAGACTAGGTGACTCATAGGGTTGGAAGGAAGGGAGGTCCAAATCCCTTGCGCGCAGAGTGTGAGGGTGCGTGCGTGCGAGGGTACTTGACCTTTCCTCCATCGGTGCTCCCGCTTTGCTATTACTGTACTATAGGTCAGTTGTTGGCCTAGTATGTGTAGCGGCATTTAATGGTGGATGTGCTTTGATCTTTTGAAGGCTATTTCTTGGATAGTCTATTGGTTTCCTGGAAAGTGCCTTTTCTCTAGTTTGGGCCTGTTTCTCTTTTAACTAAGTAATAAATCATAAAATTCCTGGTATCTGAATTTTTTTAAATTGACACCAGGTTTCGTCGCTCTAATGATCACTATTTTCACTCATTCTCAGTTTTACTGTCCTCACGTTGAGTTCGGAGTTCGCTAGCAATTGATAAGGTCTAATTTATAATAAATTCTTCTATTAGTGTCTCTTGTAAAATGAAGCGCGGTAGACCTCCGAAAGTAAACCCTGAGGAGGTATGTGATGCGGTCTCACTCTTTAAAACAAGCATTTTTATTGATGGTCGAATTGTGCCACCGACGCACCCTGTTTTCATTGAAATATCGAGTAGTTTAAATTCGCGGATGACACCGAAAGCTATTTATCTTTTTATTCGTAAAAATACAATTGCCCAGTTGAAGCACAATGAGTGGGGTCTTCAAGATGTATTTGAAGAAGAAGAAGAAAAAGACGAGCAGTATAAGACAGCAGAAGTTAGCAGTTCAGAAGTAACTTCAGTGGAAGGTAAGATTGAGTGAGAGCACTGTTAATATTTTAATTTTTATTATTAACTAATTTTTTTTTTCAATTGGTGGGACGGTAGACGGGTGATCCCGGGACAGCCCAAGATATTCTGGATATTATATAAAATCCACAGACTCATTATGTAGATTAATATGGTCCCTCATTCATAAATATAAACCTTCAAAATGCAGCATTAAAATGCTGTTTCTTTAATTTCTGGATGATGACCCCAAACCTACTTTATAAGGCACTAGTATATTTCGTCTGAATGTTTAAAAAAGTATGAAAGATCATATGTAGGCTACTGGTAATTTTTTAAATATTCATAGTAATTCTTCATAGCTGTTTATCCTGAAAATGCATATTTTTCTTTTAGATTTCGAACAAGTCCATAATGCATAATACATAATGTAGTTGTAATAATTTTTAGAATGATAAATTTCTATACATTGCCTCTATATGGAATCATTCATGTTTTTTTTAAGTATAAAATTCGTTCTCTATATTCAACAGAATTAATGCAGCCAGCTTAAAATCGGTCCAATTAAAAATTTTGTTTTTATTAAGATAAAAAAACTCTAAGAATACCATCATAGAATTTGTTTTACTACTTTAAAAAAAACATTACATTTTTTGTACATTCGTACAGAACAAACAGTTCAAACAAGGACATTTCATATGGAGGAGATAATGAACTATAAACTTTTAGAGATCTCATAGGAAAATATAAATGTCCTCTTGATTTTTTTCTTTAGGATGTTTTTACAATACTTTTAAATTATTAATATTATATATTTAAAAACAACACATTGTGGAAAACAATAACAAAATCAAATTTATATAAAATGTTATTTTAATCAATTAAAATAAAAACAGTTTCAAAATTCTTTAAATTTGTTTTGTTATAACAAATGAAAGTAACCCTAAATATATAACTAAAATTTAGTTATGTATCATATAATTGTAAAGGTTTATAAACTCATCAAAAAGACCATAATAATTTTTTTTTATTTTTTAACAGATCATGAACCTAACCTAAAAATGTGACATTACTGAAACCTATAACATAAAAATTAAAGGCTAATTAAAATTAACTTAACACTGCAGTTATTAATAATGAAATTTACTTTATACGTTAGTACCAATTAAGCCACTCAATAACTTTAGGAGACAGAATTTTTTAAATGAAAAAAGTCCCATTACCGTTTGATCGCTAATCGCGTTAATTCTTTGTTCGCTTCGATCACAATATCTCGAAAACGGTTATACTCAGCGACTTGTGTTTTCCACCATTGGATTCAGAAGGTTTCAATCTATAAGACTATACATAACAATTTTAGGTTCATTTTTAAAAAAATACCCAATTAACGTTAATTAATATTTGATAGGATTATGTAATATGTTAATTTTACTTTTTGAGGTCGTAGATTTGTTTCCTAAAAGATTGGAATGTTTTTTATATTTGTGCCAAATTTAATCCTCATATCTCAATAATTTTAGGAGATAAAATTTTTTAAATGAAAAAAGTCCCATTACCGTTTGATCGCTAATCGCGTTAATTCTTTGTTCGCTTCGCTCACAATATCTCGAAAACGGTTATACTCAGCGACTTGTGTTTTCCACCATTGGATTCAGAAGGTTTCAATCTATAAGACTATACATAACAATTTTAGGTTCATTTTTAAAAAAATACCCAATTAACGTTAATTATATTTGATAGGGTTATGTAATATGTTAATTTTTTTTTTGAGGTCGTAGATTTGTTTCCTAAAAGATTGGAATGTTTTTTATATTTGTGCCAAATTTAATCCTCATATCTCAATAATTTTAGGAGATAAAATTTTTTAAATGAAAAAAGTCCCATTACCGTTTAATCGCTAATCGCGTTAATTCTTCGTTCGCTTTGCCCACGATATCTCCAGAACGGTTATACTCAGCGACTTGTGGTTTCCACTATTGTATTCAGAAGGTTTCAATCTATAAAGCTATATATAACAATATTCGGTTCATATTTTAAAAAATATCCAATTATTGTTAATTAACATTTGATAGGGTTAATTAATATGTTAATTGTATTTATCAAGGTCGCTGATTTTTTTTCCTAAAAGATTGGAATGTTTTTCATATGTGTGCCAAATTTAATCCTCATATCTCAATAACTTTAGGAGACGGAATTTTTTAAATGAAAAAAGTCCAATTATAGTTTGATCGCTAATCGCGTTAATTCTTTGTTCGCTTCGCTCACAATATCTCGAAAACGGTTATACTCAGCGACTTGTGGTTTCCATCGTTGGATTCAGAGGGTTTCAATCTATAAGACTATATATAACAATATTAGGTTCATTTTTTAAAAAATACCCAATTAACGTTAATTAATTTTTGATAGGGTTAATTAATATGTTAATTTTACTTTTTAAGATCGTAGATTTTTTCCCTAAAAGATTGGAATTTTTTTTATATGTGTGCCAAATTTAATCCTCATATCTCAATAACCTTAGGAGACAGAATTTTTTTAATGAAAAATGTCCCATTACCGTTTGATTGCTAATCGCGTTAATTCTTTGTTCGCTTCGCTCACAATATCTCAAAAACGGTTATACTCAGCGACTTGTGGTTTCCATCGTTGGATTCAGAGGGTTTCAATCTATAAGACTATATATAACAATATTAGGTTCATTTTTTAAAAAATACCCAATTAACGTTAATTAATTTTTGATAGGGTTAATTAATATGTTAATTTTACTTTTTAAGGTCGTAGATTTTTTCCCTAAAAGATTGGAATGTTTTTTTATATGTTTGCCAAATTTAATCCTCATATCTCTATAACCTTAGGAGACAGAATTTTTTAAATGAAAAATGTCCCATTACCGTTTGATCGCTAATCGCGTTAATTCTTTGTTCGCTTCGCTCACAATATCTCGAAAACGGTTATACTCAGCGACTTGTGGTTTCCATCGTTGGATTCAGAGGGTTTCAATCTATAAGACTATATATAACAATATTAGGTTCATTTTTTAAAAAATACCCAATTAACGTTAATTAATTTTTGATAGGGTTAATTAATATGTTAATTTTACTTTTTAAGATCGTAGATTTTTTCCCTAAAAGATTGGAATTTTTTTTATATGTTTGCCAAATTTAATCCTCATATCTCTATAACCTTAGGAGACAGAATTTTTTAAATGAAAAATGTCCCATTACCGTTTGATCGCTAATCGCGTTAATTCTTTGTTCGCTTCGCTCACAATATCTCGAAAACGGTTATACTCAGCGACTTGTGGTTTCCATCATTGGATTCAGAGGGTTTCAATCTATAAGACTATATATAACAATATTAGGTTCATTTTTTAAAAAATACCCAATTAACGTTAATTAATTTTTGATAGGGTTAATTAATATGTTAATTTTACTTTTTAAGGTCGTAGATTTTTTCCCTAAAAGATTGGAATTTTTTTTATATGTGTGCCAAATTTAATCCTCATATCTCAATAACCTTAGGAGACAGAATTTTTTTAATGAAAAATGTCCCATTACCGTTTGATTGCTAATCGCGTTAATTCTTTGTTCGCTTCGCTCACAATATCTCAAAAACGGTTATACTCAGCGACTTGTGGTTTCCACCATTGGATTCAGAGGGTTTCAATCTATAAGACTATATATAACAATATTAGGTTCATTTTTTAAAAAATACCCAATTAACGTTAATTAATTTTTGATAGGGTTAATTTATATGTTAATTTTACTTTTTAAGATCGTAGATTTTTTCCCTAAAAGATTGGAATTTTTTTTATATGTTTGCCAAATTTAATCCTCATATCTCTATAACCTTAGGAGACAGAATTTTTTAAATGAAAAATGTCCCATTACCGTTTGATCGCTAATCGCGTTAATTCTTTGTTCGCTTCGCTCACAATATCTCGAAAACGGTTATACTCAGCGACTTGTGGTTTCCATCATTGGATTCAGAGGGTTTCAATCTATAAGACTATATATAACAATATTAGGTTCATTTTTTAAAAAATACCCAATTAACGTTAATTAATTTTTGATAGGGTTAATTAATATGTTAATTTTACTTTTTAAGGTCGTAGATTTTTTCCCTAAAAGATTGGAATTTTTTTTATATGTGTGCCAAATTTAATCCTCATATCTCAATAACCTTAGGAGACAGAATTTTTTTAATGAAAAATGTCCCATTACCGTTTGATTGCTAATCGCGTTAATTCTTTGTTCGCTTCGCTCACAATATCTCAAAAACGGTTATACTCAGCGACTTGTGGTTTCCACCATTGGATTCAGAGGGTTTCAATCTATAAGACTATATATAACAATATTAGGTTCATTTTTTAAAAAATACCCAATTAACGTTAATTAATTTTTGATAGGGTTAATTTATATGTTAATTTTACTTTTTAAGGTCGTAGATTTTTTTACTAAAAGATTGGAATGTTTTTTATATATGTACTAAATTTATTCCTCATATCTCAATATATTTAGCAGATAGAATTTTTTTAATGAAAAAAGTCCCATTACCGTTTGATCGCTAATCGCGTTAATTCTTTGTTCGCTTCGCTGACAATATCTCGAGAACGGTGATACTCAGCGACTTGTGGTTTCCACCATTGGATCCAGAAGGTTTCAATCTATAAGACTATATATAACAATATTCGGTTCATATTTTAAAAAATACCTAATTATTGATAATTAACATTTGATAGGGTTAATTAATATGTTAATTTTATTTATCAAGGACGCTGATTTTTTTCCTAAAAGATTGGAATGTTTTTCATATGTGTGCCAAATTTAATCCTCATATCTCAATAACTTTAGGAGACGGAATTTCTTAAATGAAAAAAGTCCAATTATAGTTTGATCGCTAATCGCGTTAATTCTTTGTTCGCTTCGCTCACAATATCTCGAGAGCGGTTATACTCAGCGACTTGTGGTTTCCACCTTTGGATTCAGAAGGTTTCAATCTATAAGACTATATATAAAAATATTCGGTTCATATTTTAAAAAATACCCAATTATCGTTAGTTAACATTCGATAGGGTTAATTAATATGTTAATTTTATTTATTAAGGTCGCTGATTTTTTTTACTAAAACATTGGAATGTTTTTTATATGTGTGCCATATTTCATCCTCACATCTCAATAACTTTAGGAGATACTGTTTTGAAATCCACTGGGAAATACTTGATTTAGTGTCAATTTTACTTTAGAGTTCAGTTGCAGCAAAAAAAAAAATAATAATAATAACCTACAGGCTCTGGACTGTGTCTTAATTCACTCTAAATAACTAAACAGAAATACTGAGAAAGATAACAGCGGCTCTTCAAAACGCGCTGACTAGACGGTCTGCAGATGATAACAAAACGGCAACACTGCCAGCTGTCATAATGATATCTTCATGGTATATTTGCATAAATTTGCTGTCATAATGATTTTGTAATAATATAATATACAGCAGTTCTCATAATGTTAGGTATGTGAAAAGCTGCAGTAATGATATTGATATGGTAACTAAATTTTTTTTTGTTATTTTAAAGTTTTTTGGAAAATCGATTTCACCAAGTAGCAACAAATTCTTTAAAAAGAAATTATACATTGTAAAAAATATATATACAGTACTCCTTTATTTCAAGGAGCTGCCATATTGTATGATAATAAAAAGCTGCTGTAATGATAGCGAGATGTATATATATATATATATATATATATATATATATATATATAGAGAGAGAGAGAGAGAGAGAGAGAGAGAGAGAGAGAGAGAGAGAGAGAGAGAGAGAGAGAGAAATACATTTTAAAAACTAGATTGATGATATACTATTTTCCATTTAAAAAAAAATAAATAAAATAAAATTTATTATATCTATATAATTTAATTTGTTTTTTAAAATATTGACGTCAATATATATATATTTTTTTAATTTTGAAAAATAACCCCTTTGGGGCCGTGAAGGCCGAAATATTTGCATGCAGCACCACCCAATATTATTTTGATCATAAATTAGTACACATTATCTTACATATATATATATATATATATATATATATATTTAAAAAAAAAAAGGTGAAAACACATCATCATACAAAGTACTCTTCCAAAAGATTGTTTTTCACTAAAGGATAATTTCGTAAGCTAAGTTCCTTTTTATTGACAACTGTCATTTTTCAAAGAATTTATATTTTCTTTTTATGCATAAGCACGTGATGATATGGTGCACTTATAGGATGTTAAAACAGGGTCTGAACCTGTTTGCGATTGCAAACTTGGAACAATCTTGGACAATCTCCGACCAGCTTTTGCTAAGCAAAAAAAGCAAGTCGAATAGAGATTTAGACAAACTCATACAGGTTGTTCGACAAGTCCTTATAATGAAAAATGATTCTTTAAATTTAATTAGAAATGAAAAGGAAAATTATTAGAATTACAAAATGTCCAAAAAACATTATAAATAAGTTTTTCTTTTATAATAATAAAGAATCTAATATATCTTGATCTTTGTTTGAGATAAGAATTGTAACAACAGTTAATAATTTTTTTTAAAACAAAGATTCTAATTAAGAAAAAAAATACATTTGACTAGTTAACACTTTGATTTTATGACTACTCAAGTTTTGTGCAAAATTCAATATAATAACTGGATTACTTGTTAAAGACGTATCTCATTTTAAATATATTATTTAAAGTTATATTGCAATTAGTATTGTTGCACTATTATTTTTTCAATATTGAGAAATTTTCTTAATATAGATTTCATTATATAGCCAACATAGTCCTACACAGTTTACAATAAATTTGTTTCGATTCAGGTAGGCTTACATTATTTTTACTGTCCAAATTGTGTTTATTTACTTACAGATGTTGATAGCGATTCTTCGAATGGAGTTGTTGGAAATACAGATAAATTTGACATCACTCTATCATCTAAAGAATGGTCAGACATGGCTCCAAGGGGTATTTATTATAAGAGGAAAAATCAAAGGGAGCAGAAAAAATACAAGTCTTTAGCATCAAATGTATGGACACACATTGTTAATGAGCATTTCTGGTTAATATCAAAGAAGAGTTGCTGTTTGGTTTATAAGAGAGCCATAATTTCGGAAACTGACAAGTTTTACGTAAAAATTGTCGGTACATGCAAACACTGCAAAGGAATCTTTGTTGGATACATTCACAATGCACCAGCAGAGGGAGAAAGGTAGGTACTTTTTCGAAACCCTAATACTTGGAAATGTTTAGTAATATTCCAATGTAATGTTTATGAAGAATTGTACTAATTTATTTTTGTAATTTTTAGAGTTTTTTCTAATTTATTTTTGTAATTTTCAGAGCAATTTTAAGATGTAAATATACGTCGAAAGACGCTTGTATCAAAGCACAAGGAAAACGTATGCTGAAGGGTGTCGCAAAAGAAACGGCTAGATCTGCACTCAAATTATATACAGCTGGAGGATATCGTACAAAATTAGCTAATAACTTGATGCAGTATGGTGACGATGAACCTCCACACATTCCAACGGCAAATGCTTTGCGCTGCATGAAATATAAAGCAAAAGCAGAGGAGCGAATAGACAGACAAGAGGTCGACGGTATTCTGAAGGTGAAATATACAATTCCCTTCAATCAAAGTACTCACAACATAGGGGTTGATAAGTTTTTTGTCCATTATTGGACCCCTTCGCAGTTGAACTGCTACAGAGAAGTGGCCAAACACAAAAAAACTACGTTATTAATAGACGCCACAGGCGGTGTCGTAAAAAAACTTCATCGGCCATTCCAGAATAAATCTGGTAACATTTTCTTGTATCAGGCAGTCTGTGTCGGCGAGACAACATTTCCCGTAACTCAAATGTTGTCAGAAAGGCACGATAATTTGGCAATATTATGTTGGTTGGAAGATTGGAAAAGAGCTGGAGCGCCAGTGCCAGATGTCATTGTATGTGACAGATCG
This sequence comes from Aphrophora alni, assembly GCA_963513935.1. Lineage (NCBI taxonomy): Eukaryota > Metazoa > Arthropoda > Insecta > Hemiptera > Aphrophoridae > Aphrophora > Aphrophora alni. The sequence continues at coordinate 119,117,180 of OY740767.1, read as the reverse complement.
AAAGCTCTTATGTCAGGAGTTATAAAATCTCTTGGAAGCTGCAGTGATTTGACAGATTATATAAACAGATGCTTTGGAGTTCTTTTTTTTGAGAGCAGTGAGAATGCACTCCCCACAACATTTTTGAGGTGCGACATTGCTCATTTGATTAAAAATATTATTACATGGAAACCAGTGAGAAACATGACTTCTGGAGTGAAAAACTTCTACATTAGAGCTATCGTTCAAATTCTGAAAGCTTATGACATCGATCTGATTAGAAGAATTTTGAAGGCTCTCTTCATTCTTAGTGAAAGCACCACCGTCGGGAAGAGGATGGAAGAGGACGACACAATTTCGCAAGCTGACACCCCGTCAGAGGCCGCTCGAAAATTTCTCAAAGAAATCATAAGCAATGTAGACTTCGATGAAACTTTGATTAATCATCCAGACATATCAGAAACCTACTTGACAGGCTCAGCCGATGGTCATAATCAGGGGAAAAATAAATTTTATTTGTGGGCTGCGAGCATTCTTCACGACGCCAGAGGACAAAAAGCCGTGAAAGGAGAGCACTACAACGCGCTGTTTTGTCCGGAGATAATCAAAAACCTATTGAATTTCATCCAAGATTTACCATTTATCTCAAATATAATGTGCTCGTTTTTTGAAACCGAGATTGATACAGCAAGCTCTGCAGGAGTAGAAAGTTACTTTAATGTAATCAAAAATGTTCTGTCCCGCAATGAACTTCCATTAAGAGTGGACGAGTTTCTCATGAAACATATTAATGGTATTGAGGGACAATTAAAATTAGCAGTTGCCGCACATCGCCATACCGCTATTACCACAAATGAACAATCCACAGAAATCTACACAATAGAACAATCCACAGAAATCCACACAATAGAACAATCCACAGAAATCCACACAATAGAACAATCCACAGAAATCCACACAATAGAACAATCCACAGAAAAACCAATTATAGAGAAACCAGCAGATGATCATGACAAACAGCGAGGATCAGAAAAAGACCGAGAATGCCCCGAATGTTTGAAAGGGAAATTGCCGGGAGGAGGGCATAGATGCATCAAGTGCAAGAAACCAGTACATATTATCTTTGAGTCTTGCTCCAGACCTCTTGATAGTGACGAGGAAGAGGGATATGGGCAAAAGCGTATATGTTTAAGGTGCTACAACAGTACCGGTAGCGAAGATGTCACAAGGGAAAATTGGGGGGGATTGGGATACTCTCCTATTAAAAATGTGAATAAAACCACATCTAAATCAAAATCACACTTCAAAAACAGAACAGCGAGAAAAAGGACTAATATAAGATCTTATCTTATCCGGCAACCCGATTTTGCAAATGTTAAAATTGAAGACAAGGGTCCGAGAACTGTAGGCCTTTTGAAAAATGGAAATAGGTCTAGCGAGTTAAAACCTATTAAACCGAATGCGATGACAGAAGAGAAGATAGTGTTATCAAACACGTGTGCTTTTGATAGCTTTTGTCAAGTTTTTGCATGTGCGTACAATGACAGCAATGCATTCCAAGCATTACTGAAAAAAATGCAAAATGAATCCATAACTAATCCTTTTTTTGAATTGTGCTGTAGTCTAGCGACCCAGGGCGTCAGCACTTCAACATACAAAAGGCGGCTAGAAATACTGCTACGCACATTTCCAAGATGTGAACCAATGCCTGGAAATTGTGTTCTGGTGAGTACAGAAAGTACTGCAGCAGAAATAATTCGGAAAGTTTTACACGAACAACCAGCGGTAATAGAGCAAACCATTTGCAATAGTTGCAAAAAAGTCCATTTAACAAAACGCCATTGCATGTCAATCTGCTTAACGGGGACAAAACCAGAACTATACCAGGAACAATTAAAAATAAAATTGTCTGAGACACTAGAAGAAGAAATTGGAAGTTGTAAAGAATGTGGAGGAGTGCAAATAACCAAGAGAACACTTCATGATAATTATATAATAATAGAAGTCGTTGACATCTCAAACACAGATATGGAAAGTGACGTTCTTCAAGAATATAAGGTGAGTAAAGTCACTCAATATAATTACTCTTTCTATACTTTATTTTCATTGAGGGTATTGGGATATAAAAATTTCACAACGATGTTCATAAATTATTTAAGATAATATACAGGCTGTTCCGTAACTTTTATTTTATCTATCACTTTTTACAGACAAAGCCTTGTGATCTACCCCTTGTAATGACATTCAACAGCATTGAATATACTTTACGAGGTTTTCTGGGATTCTGTGGAAAGACATCAAGTATCACTAACATTGGTCATTATGTGGCTTATGTAAGAAGGTGCAATGATACTTGGGAACTGTATGACGATACCAAAGATTCAAAGATTTGCGTCTCACCAAGCAAATCAGTGCCTTGTCAGATTCTGATCTATACAATTTAATCAAGGGTAAGTTCTAATATTTCCTTTTTTCTGAAGGTGAATCCCACATTAGTTAAATATTTGTGCGTGGGTAATCAGTGGATTATGTTGATTAATGAATTGGACTTACCGGATTAGGCGGGTTCCGAACAATCGGGAAGTGCTAAAAATCAGGAAGCAGTGAGTGTCAGCTGCTTGTTCTACAAATTAAAATGTTCTTACATTAAAAATGGCAATCCCGAGCACTCACTACTCAACTGAGTGAACACATAAAGCGCTCAAGAAATGATTTTAAAATATTCTCATTCAAAAAGGGAAAAATCGATCCTTTGAAAACTTTTGGAAATCACTGAAGAGTAGTATTTTTTATTTGAGCAAAACCCCGGAATTCTTTTATGGAAACCCTGTATATAGCCGTTTTGCCCGTTTATATAATTATATACAGTGTCCCGTAATTATTGCATAATACATCTAGGTATTGTTCTTGAGGTGAAACCGATCCGGAATATCACATTTCCAACCCGCAACTCACCTTCGCGAACCGTGCAGTTGCCATTTCGTATCTTTATTTAATTATTGTTTTTAATGAGAACCACTAATCGGATCAACTTGAAATTCAGTATGACGGTTAAAGGGTTGAAGAAAAACTTGAAAAAAAAAATTGAGACTGAGCTACTCGAATTTCAAAGTTGACGACCATTCGAAATCTTTGAACGTCAATAACTTTTTGATTGTTGATTTTAGATTTGGTTAGCCTATTAGCACACTTAGCAATAACCACTGTCTGCCACATTAACCTAATAACTTCAAAAAATCATTGGATGGAAAGTTACATTCCTGTTACCAAAACATGGAAAATCATGTAATATAATAATATCTATAAAATATTTAATTCTGTATTTATATTCTATTTCCAGTGTTCACGTTCTGTGACTCACGAGTAGAGCTGGCATTTGACGAACATTATAAAACATTTAAAGACTTCTGAAATCGCTAGGAGATGAGGTGGCCTTCTATATATTAAAGATATTGGCATTCTAGGAGGTTAATCAGAAATAACCTAGTCTACTAGATAATGTTTTTCGTTTCAATGTACATTTTTTCAATATTGGAAGTTGTAATTTTGTTAATTTGCTGATTATTACATTTTTCATATTGTAGAGGCTTCAATGTAAATCTATTTTATAATTAAGTTGTAATTTTGTTAATTTGCTGATTATTACAATTTGCGTATTGTAGAGGCTTCAATTTAAATCTATTTTATAATTAAGTTGTAATTATGTTAATTTACTGATTATTACATTTTTCATATTGTAGAGGCTTCAATGTAAATCTATTTTATAATTAAGTTGTAATTTTGTTAATTTGCTGATTATTACAATTTGCGTATTGTAGAGGCTTCAATTTAAATCTATTTTATAATTAAGTTGTAATTTTGTTAATTTGCTGATTATTACAATTTGCGTATTGTAGAGGCTTCAATGTAAATCTATTTTATAATTATTGATTGAAGAAATCTTATTCAGAATTTTTATTTATTGATGGAATTCTGAAGCTGTTTTCTATTACTAATTAAAGTGTAGACCTGTGAGAATTGAAAATAATAATACTCGCACCTCATTGAATCTTATAAATGTAACGTCTAGAGTTTTCTTTTATATGATTATAATAATATTAATTTTTGTAATTTTTAATTTTGTTGTAAAGTAAATTGTTTTTTCAAAATATATTTGAAAAATGTGTTCAAATAAATTAGTTGGATATTATTAATCTAGTTGAAACTCTATATTTTTATAACTAATATTTCAATCATTTTTTTTAAAAAGAAGGGGTTTCTCTTCTATTCTATTGGCCTTCTATGAGGTTGATCAGAAATAACCTTGTCTACTAGATTATGTTTTTCGTTTCAATGTACATATTTTTTAATATTTGAAGTTGTAATTTTGTTAAATTGCTGGTAATTATAATTTGCATATTGTAGAGCTTCAATGTAAATCTATTGTATAATTATTGATTGGATGAATCTTATTCAGAATTTTCATTTATTGATGTATTTTTGAAGCTGTTTTCTAACTAATTGAAGTGTAGACCTGTAAGATTAAATTTTAAAATAATAATACTCACACCTCATTGAATTTATAAATGCATAAGCTAGAATTTTCTCTTTCATGATTATAATAATATTACTTTTTGTAATTTTCGTTTTAATTGTAAAGTAAATTGTAATTATGTAATGTATTTGTAAAATGTTTTAAAAAAAAATCAGATAATTTTTATACAGTTGAAAACTCTACATTTTTTTAACTAATATTTCAATGAATTATTCAAAGAAGAGTTATTTTTTCTTGTAGAGGCTTTGACATGAATCAATTTTATAATTATTGATTTGAGAAATGTAATCCAGAATTATTTTTATTCATAGATGTATATTTTGAAGCTGTTTTCTATATAATATGAATAAATGAAGCTGTTCGTTTAAATATAAATATTTTTTGTCCCATGAGAGTCCCATTGTGATTCAATAAAATTAGTTTTTACAATATCTGGAGTTTTTAATTTAATATGTATACGTATGTACTATAATATCACCTTTGTCAATCAAATTGAAAATATAATATGTATATGTATATTATTATATTTTATACATATATTCAATAATATGTGTATAAAACATAATAATAACTTTAAAATTTCAAGATAATATACGGGAAATGTCGACCCATCCGGAGTCGTTGGGACTAATGGCCATTGCTAATAAGTCAAAAGAGTCAAAAATGTTCGTAGAATTGAAAAAAAATTGTTTTGCAATCATGTATGTGGTTTGTAAAGTGATCTATCTACAGCATATATTAGTGGATTATTTTGATATAGACATGTGTTTTAGCCATAATATCTCTAAGTATTTCTTTACTTTTTTTTTAATCGCAACACATTGTGACCTACGTTTTTTCACGGGTATGTACAATGAAGACGCTCATCATTGATTTCTATTCGGTACAGTAGGGAAGTTCGAATGAGGCTGTATTTGATAGATATTCAGATTCCAAAAGATTCATTTCATATTTTACTAATCATAAATCTATTTTTTTCGTTTTTTTGAAAGTTCTACTCTTGATAGATTTATACGTATTATATTCTTATAAAACCAAATTGATTTTATATTTTTCGCTTTTGAATTGCTGAATGTATATATCTAGATAAATACCTTATATTAGTAGTCAGAGCAATTCTTGTTATTGTATATCACTACAGCTGTTTCGCCGATCACAGTCGGCTTCGTCAGGTGCAGGACACTTAAATAAAACACATAAACACGACACTGAACATATACGACACTAAAAACATTGTTTTAAAATATTCGGAGGCTAGCTCTTCGTTAAATTTTACACTAAAAATGTCCGTGTGTGGCCACATCATTATTCGTTCGTTTCCGGACGGATACTCAATGTATCGTTTCGTACCGGAAACGAACGAATAATGAGGTGGCCACACACGGACATTTTTAGTGTAAAATTTAACGAAGAGCTAGCCTCCGAATATTTTAAAACAATGTTTTTAGTGTCGTATATGTTCAGTGTCGTGTTTATGTGTTTTATTTAAGTGTCCTGCACCTGACGAAGCCGACTGTGATCGGCGAAACAGCTGTAGTGATATACAATAACAAGAATTGCTCTGACTACTAATATAAGGTATTTATCTAGATATATAGATTTATACGATTATAGTGTCGAGTGACATGACGTTTAAACAATTTTAAAATATTTAGGGTTTAGCGGTGTAAAATACAGGGTGATTGAAACAGGTGTACCACTGTTTTATTCTATAAGTACAATAGTTGTAACAAATTTTTAAAAGTTAACCCCAGGGTTTTTTGAGTAAAAACTAGATGTATTAATAAATTATTTATATCACCCACCAGGTTTTCAATATGGAGGTCAGCTCTATATTTTCTTATGGGAACCCCTATTTTTTATGACGATTTTGGATAAAACATATTATATAAAGATTTGACATTCTTGGGTATTTTGCCGATCTTTAACAGGTTAGAAGTTTTGAAAGTACAAGATTTAAGGCGTTTTCAGAGACAATTTAAAAAAGTTAAATTCAAATGAAAAATATAAACTAGAGTTAGGGCAAAAAGTGTAATAACACTACTGTTATTTTTATTTGCTCTGTAGGCTGAGGAATACAGTTATTGATAGAAAACCAAAATCATAATTTTCTGGCATTTTTCTAAAACATCCATTTAATAGGCTGTATCTCAGTTACCTTTTAGGTACTAATGTTTTCATTGCAGGTATGAAATAGTACGTAATTGGTACTAAATAATGGCATAATTATTTTTCTCAAATTCAACCATGGCCGGGCCAGCGACATGCACGTTGATCCCCACCTTTAACAGGCTGTATCTCGGTTACCTTTGAGGTACAAATTTTTTTATTGGAAGTACAAAATAGTACGAAATAGGTACTAAATCTTGGTGTGATTTTTGAGTTCAAATTCGATCATGGCCGGGGAGCCTTGTCGCTGGCCCGGCACCTTAAAAAATTTGATTACTCGGTTAGGGAAGAGGTACTAATTTTTTGATTGGAGGTACTAAATAGTACGAAATAGGTAGTAATTCTTAGCATAATTAGTTTTTACAAATTCCGACATGGCCGGGCAGAGAGGTCATTGACCTTTACCTTTAACGGGCTGTATCTCGGTTACCTTTTGAGGTACAAATTTTTTTATTGGAAGTAAAAAATAGTACGAAATAGGTACTAAATCTTGGTGTAATTTTTGAGTTCAAATTCGATCATGGCCGGGGAGCCATGTCGCTGGCCCGGCACCTTAAAAAATTTGATTACTCGGTTAAGGAAGAGGTACTAATTTTTTGATTGGAGGTACTAAATAGTACGAAATAGGTACTAAATCTTGGCATAATTAGTTTTTACAAATTCCGACATGGCCGGGCAGAGAGGTCATTGACCTTTACCTTTAACGGGCTGTATCTCGGTTACCTTTTGAGGTACAAATTTTTTTATTGGAAGTAAAAAATAGTACGAAATAGGTACTAAATCTTGGTGTAATTTTTGAGTTCAAATTCGATCATGGCCGGGGAGCCATGTCGCTGGCCCGGCACCTTAAAAAATTTGATTACTCGGTTAGGGAAGAGGTACTAATTTTTTGATTGGAGGTACTAAATAGTACGAAATAGGTACTAAATCTTGGCATAATTAGTTTTTACAAATTCCGACATGGCCGGGCAGAGAGGTCATTGACCTTTACCTTTAACGGGCTGTATCTCGGTTACCTTTTGAGGTACAAATTTTTTTATTGGAAGTAAAAAATAGTACGAAATAGGTACTAAATCTTGGTGTAATTTTTGAGTTCAAATTCGATCATGGCCGGGGAGCCATGTCGCTGGCCCGGCACCTTAAAAAATTTGATGTACTCGGTTAAGGAAGAGGTACTAATTTTTTGATTGGAGGTACTAAATAGTACGAAATAGGTACTAAATCTTGGCATAATTAGTTTTTACAAATTCCGACATGGCCGGGCAGAGAGGTCATTGACCTTTACCTTTAACGGGCTGTATCTCGGTTACCTTTGAGGTACAAATTTTTTTATTGGAAGTACAAATTAGTACGAAATAGGTACTAAATCTTGGTGTGATTTTTGAGTTCAAATTCGATCATGGCCGGGGAGCCATGTCGCTGGCCCGGCACCTTAAAAAATTTAATTACTCGGTTAGGGAGGAGGTACTAATTTTTTGATTGGAGGTACTAAATAGTACGAAATAGGTACTAAATCTTGGCATAATTAGTTTTTACAAATTCCGACATGGCCGGGCCAGCGACATGCACGTTAAATATACACATATTTTAGTCAATCAATACTTCAAACATAATTCTAAGGTGGAATTTATTTAAAAAAATTAAATTAGCAGTTTTTGTTGGTATAAAACTATATTTCATTTTTCTGGATGTTTTCAATTCTATCAACTGCGATTTATTAGTAAATGAATCATATTTTTAATTTATTTACTCCTGCTGGAAACCCGTGTTTCGTAAATAGGATAAAAGCTGTAAAGCTAACTTATGAAAGCGGGTTAATAAATTCTGTAATCATGATTCAGGCGACATATAATCATATAAATAGACCCATAGTTTACTGTAATAGGAAAATATCTACCCTTTGGGATATTTCAATTGATATTTATGTATGTACTATTGTGCGACTGTAATTGCTTCGATTACACATATGTGCTTTTTTATAAAATAATCAGAGGTGTTCATTTTTTATCTAACATTTGTCGCCAATAGCTGCAAAGTTTTTAAAACAGAAGTGTGTTAATTTTAGGACGAATGATGTTTTCATTGAACGTGTTACTGTTTCAACGTAAGTGTTTATGCATTTAAATCATTGCCGTCCGTAGGTTTATCAATGGCTTTTTGTAAAAAATAAATCTCGATTCAATTAAATTATATTAATTATTTAATAAGTTTTAAAATCATTAAGTTTCTTATTTGTTAGAAAAAAACGCATGCAGCACTCATTAACTTAACCCATTCACTCACTCTATCAACATATTCCCTCCACCTATCCATACGTGTGATTTAATTTATCTATCAAATTAGTTTGTCGGTTCTTATACAGAACCAGTTGATATATGATTTGTTCACTTTTAGAAAAATCAACAATAAATTCATCAGGATTTTCTTGTGTATGGAAAATGTTCTTATCTTGCAGAGAGACTTACACAACCAAACCATTAGGTGGTTGTTAACTTTAATTAGACCATCTAGTTTGGTCTCATAAAATATACTTTTCGGCTTAAATTAAAAGGCCTATTTTGGATTTCAATTTTTTTCTGGAAATTATGTTACAAGGAAACATATATCTATCTATGAGTGAATGTACTATATATGAAATATAATGGATCCCTGTGTAAAGTAGCAAATCAGATAATGTTGTATGACTTGGAGTGAGAATGTTGATTTATTGATTTTAACATACACTTAAACATGTGCTGTAGTTGACGGGTGCTCATTTCGTGGTGAGAGGATGTAATGATGACATTATTACAGCAGCAAGATCAATATCGCCAAATGAGCTTCGCTAGCATTGTGAAACACTCAGCAATTACAGTTCTAAGAAGAGTAATTTACTTCTCTTTCAATGAAAATTCCAAACTATTAATATTAATCCTGATTCAAATCCCACGAGTTAAGTGTAGTAATTAATAATCTTTCCATTAGAGAGAGAAAGAAAGGGCTGTTGTTATTTATTATTTTTGTTAATGGTTTTCTTTTTCGGTAAGGGGGATTCGTGCCTTATCTTCTTAACTCTTGTCCGTTGATGTAATGAAGTAAGGTGAGCTACCAAATACACGTAGAAATGCATACCTGACTACGTAGACTAGAACCTGTCCATAAGACGGTACAAAGTCTTGGTTACAGCAAGCTAAGCTTGTTCATAAAATTTTTCTTCTTGTGTGTTATATTAGTAATATATTTTTTCTCGATTTACATAATTTAACAAAATAAAATATTCTTCAAAAGCTGGGATAATTAATTCCGGATTATGAATGATTTAGTAGTATAATGTTTGGAATAATAAATCACGTTATTTATCTTTCCACAGGTTTTCTGTTAAATTAATTAACTGTATGACAAGGATTTTCTTAATGTCCAAAATTCCACATCAATAATATAAAAATTAGATTAATCAAAAACTAATTTACATATAAAAGATGATAAAAATAAAACGTGAATTATCTAAATCGTGTTGTTACTGGTATTGAATAACAAGATTTTTAATTTTCAATATAGTACAAATCTATATAAGCCTAACGAGCTTACGAGTCACATGGATAAAACTGATTGTACATTACACATTATTTTTATAAAAATGACAAAAAACTCAGTTACTGGTTCTTGGCTTATTGCGCATCAGTCTTGCTGAAATTTGTACATTAAATTTAATTTGTGATATCTCGCCTTACAATTTATGGAAATTGAAATGTTTGAATTAATTGTAGAATCTATATTTGTCAGTTCAAACAATACCATTTCTCAAATTATTTTTGTATACCAAATCTTCACTAAATAAATGTATATTTGTTAATAAAATTTGAATAACTGTGTATTAACTTTCTAACAGGTGTTGTAATTGTTATTTTGTATTCTTCTTTTTGCCAGTCAAAGAAATATCTTCATATATATAAAAAAATATATAATTTATTCAACTATTTGTTATTTCCCTCTAAGCTTTTCGTAACATTCAAAATAATATCCTAATTTAAATCAATCACAATATTGTACGAACGTTAAAAAAAAATAAAAATTCAAACTATTAAAGAACAGTATTTTTTTTATAAACTATCTTAAATTTCTCTTTCATAAATAGTGAAGAGTAAAAAAGTAGTATAACATTAACAACTAGAGTTAACATTATAAAAAATGTTTTTGCAAAAAAGTTATTTAACATATTGTCAACTTACAGTCGTCAATAGTTTATGCCTTTTTGTTGTAATCGACGGCAGTTTCAGCTATTCAGCCATTATCAAGTTTCAGTTGGAGATGACAAGCACATAACATTCATAAAATTAAGACACAAAACAAAACACAATAACAAAATAAATTATGTAACATTAGTTTTACAAACACACTGACGATTAAAATGATTTGACGACATATATATACTTCGAGCCTGTGGGTCTACTTAGAAATGTTACTATATCATTTTATTGGTCCGTGTGTTTGTAACAGTCATTTTAGGTATTAGTGTGTTTTGTGTTGTGAATTTATTTTATGAATATCATGTGTTTGATGACAATGGGCAACGGAGAAAAATGTCCAACTGAAACTTGATAATGGCTGAGCAGCCAAAACGGCTTTCGTTTACAATGATGCGCAGTAATAGACTTTGATATTGTATAAGTTGACATTATATTTAGCTATGACGATAGTCGGAATGGTGATAACTAAAATCAGTACCAAGTTATTTCTACTATAGACGTTATAGGTATCTGAAGATTTTGTTTTATTAATTTTATTGCTTTTTAATTATACCTCATTTTGCTATTATTATACACAACGTTCGACAAAATCAAGTAAATGATATGTTTTTAGATGTCTTTAAATTTTATGGTTGTTTTCAAATGTTGTTTTAATAACTCCATAGACGTGGATCCTCAGCGAGAATAATATTATAACGGAATTAATTAATATGGGACTTACTATAATTTGGAAGCATGCTTACACTTATGATATATTACGTCACCCAGAGATCGAATCGTGCCCCCAAATGATAGCTCTCAGCTATTGTCTTGACATCTGTTTTTTTAATCCACAACCCTAGTCAGCTTTGATAATGGCCAACACTTAATACGAAACCACCTTAGCACATTTTAGTTAACGATTTACGAGCAAATGGCGGTCGAACGAGTTACTTGTAAGGAAGTCATTCCCTAAAATGGTAACATTAACTAGTTAATTATGTCGGAAAATTTGCGTGTGCGCTATTTCCTCGGGATCACCAGCCCGTCTAAACGAGGTTAGCCGACCAATTTCCGGAGAAACTGAGAAACCAAGAAAACCCTACAAACACAAAAGCACAACACACACTCCCCTGTCGTTCACCACACGCTGCATTCGTACATAGCAGGACGTTCGCACAGCTTGCAAATTTCCAGTCTTTGCTAGTCATGATATATGGGAGCAAGGTATGCAACCAGCAACGCTGCAACGTAGCATAGGAAACGTCACATAGTAGGGGTTGTAAAATGCTTAGTTCGCCACATAACAATGAAGTAGTCATTGATAAATACAGATAAATAAATAACGTCATTAGAGTTCAAATAAATTAAACTAAATTATCTTTATACTTAAATATATTGAAAATCAAAGTTGTAATGCCCTCCGAGAGAGATAGAAGAATGAATTTATTGGTTATAGTTGTTTTCGTTAAAGCTAGGCTACTAACTTTTGATAATATATTGTCATTTTCCATCGATAAGATATCTTTGACATTTTAGTGGGGGGAGATCTTGATTATTTATGTTTTACATTTCTTCATAAAATTGTAAGAATTTAATACTAGAGAAGAACAACCAAAGTGAACACGCAGGTCTGCTGTAGTTTTTTATGAAATTCTAGTTTGACGGAACAAGCTTTTAAATCTTCAGCTTGTTAATATATAACATGGTTAAAAATCGGCTCTACATGTATGTAACATGTTTAGTATGTAATAATAGTTTACAGTTTAATTATAGGAAAACAGCATTGTTAATATTTACTTGTATTAGCAGTCTTTCTAATACATTTACTTTCAAAAAACAGTTTAGTAAAATAGAAGACAACATAATTATAATATTTGGTCAACATAAAAGAATTAACAAAAGTAATTTACAAGAAAATGTGGGAATTTCATTAACATTATAAATAGTTATTTTAAACTGATCATGAGGAAATTGTAAATTAATTACATAGAATTAAGAGGATCTAAACAAAATATTGACTTCAAGTAAAATGTTAATGAAAATTGTTAATGAAATATATATTTATATTTTTTAAATGGACACCAAAAACAAGCAAATTCAAAACTATGTATTCTCTTCAATGGTAATAAAGTGAACTATGAGTATGGAACAAAATAATAATCAAATTAAAAATAACAATAATCTCCATAACAAATAACTCAAAAATATGTATTGAAGTAATACAACCAGAATCTACTGTAGTATAAATAAGAAAGTATTAACTTATTTAATATATTATTAAGACCTAATATAGGTCAAATTAGGAAAACTGATGGTGTAAAGATTTATCATTTTTATTGCTCAACATTTACTTTGATTTTAAATTGATTGATTCCATCTACAGTAACATTTTAAATTTAATATTAGTTCCTGATATAATCATCAACTTTCTGAATTAAACTTAAATTTTAGAAATCTGTAATCTTCATGTGGACGGAGTTTGTTTGATGTGGACAAATGTAATATTACATATTATGCGAGGTTAGATGCTGAGATCAGCAAACAAAGGCCTAAAAAAAGTGCGTAATAGGATGTAGTTTTAATTTTAGGGATTTAGGATGTTTGAAAACTTAATATGATGTTATAAAGTGTTTAAGTCACGCCACTCTTGCGTCCACGCTTCCGTGTGGTATTAAACTGAAGATTAGGTTGTGTTTCGGTGAATATAATGTTAATTTAGTACTCTATTTTCTTTGATGTTATTACTTTATTCAAAACTAGCTGTGACCGCTTGGAAATCGGAAATAATACTCAGATAGATGCAAAACTAAGCATTTCCAAGTATATGATTTTATTACTTTCTCACATATACCTATTTAAATAGAGTTATTTGACGGATCACTTGTTATTCTGAGTTGAGGTCACGTGATTCCACAAAATAGGTTTTAGGAATTATATCTGTCTGTCACTGAGGAGAGCTGTTACAGCCAAAAAGCGTGGACTGACTGTAATCAAATTCTGTAAGTGGGAAAATATTGGCCATATCTCAAGACTTTATTATATTAACTTATATTTTGGAGTTAGCTGCCTTTATAAAAAACACAAATAACATTTTCAACAATTTTTTTTCAAGTGTACCCTCCAAGGACTAAAAAAAGTATTGGAAGCTATCTATTTCCAAAATGCCAATTCGTTAGTTATCAGGAAAAACGATCACACAGCGCTGGCTAAAAGAGATAATTTCCCAAATTCGCTAAACGATTTTGTTAAAATGTTACTAAAATGAACCTTGACGACCGGATTAACATGTTTGGTGACGAATATATTTGATTGGTTTTAATTTGGTTTTGGTTATGGATGAATGAGAGAATTTGTTCAATGGTTTTTCACCGTTTTTATTATATTTCAAAATTTATTTAAATTATCTATTTAAAAAGTTAAGACATGTATTCCATTTAAAGTATTTTGAATCTATATTGGTTGCAAAGATAGTAATGGTGACTCATTCAAAACAAAAACAAACTATAACATATTATGTTAAATTAAACCAGGAGATTTAATTTAAATCAATGTTCTCTAATGGTGAAATTAATATAAAACTGAGCGTCATAGTTAATTGTTCCTATTTAAAAAGAAATACAGATAGTAAGTAAATTAGTTTTAAAACACAAAATTTTAAATCTTTTTTAATGTTGTACAAAAGCAGATTGAAGAATTGTGAATTTAAAACATTACACAACTACACATCTTAATAACTAACATGGATTGGCTTTAATTACTATTCATTCATAGGTAGAACTATTAAATAAAAATAAATGATAACTACAAACGCAAATAAACAAACAAAAGCTAACTTCATCTTCAATTGAATTGTAACTTATGTTCAAACAAAAACTGATAAACTCCCCTAGGGAAGCAATAAATTCCAACTCCCTATCGAAATGAATCCATCCTTTCATCGCTCAACTTTACCTTTCTAAGAAAGTAAATTTCCTAGACAGTTCTTCCAACAACAGATCAGAGCTGATTGATGGTTTTTCTGCACTTCCGCACACATACTTGGTACTCCGTTTGATGTCAATGAGTAAGACTATCAAATTGTTTTGTTGAACAAAGTGAAATCATGTTTTACCTCTACGATTTTTATATTCCTTTAGTATGTTTGTGTATGTATTATGGATTAACGGTGAAACGCATATACTACACGTTTTCACTTCTTGACCGATTGAAGTGAAGGTCTTTTATCAAACTGACCAGTTTGCATTTCGTCTGCATATTTGTTTCTGTGTTTGTTTAACTATTATGGCAAAACACATTATGAAATGTATGATTATGGTTCTTTTCTAAGAGGCAAACTATGTGTAATTAACAAAACTATTCGAATTTACCCCTAACCACAATAACTGGAAACTTTAAAATAAAACACAATTATTTGATTAATTGTTCTTTATTTATTTTTTCCACTAAATGCCCTTATTATTATGAATTTCACCACAGTGCTCAACAAGATTGTATCCTAATGTGTAATTAAGGTTGTTTATTTGTTTTCGGTTTTAAAATGACGGGTACTCAAAACAATACTGTACTGTTTTGAAACATGGTTGGTAGTGCTCAGACTAGTGACAATGCGCGCACTTGAAGTACTATATAAAATGGTGAAAACTAGATAAAACAGGAGTAAATATAAAATGAAAATTTTATCTCTTTTCTAAAACTTTCAAATGCGTTTTATACCCAACCGAAAAATAAAACACTTTCTTCATTCAATTTTTGTATTATTGTATACTTATATTTTACACAAATTAATATATATTTGAGTTTTATAAATTATCATAACTATGAATTGAATGTTTACACTATTTTATTTCTCAAGATTTTCTCTAAAACTTTACATAACTAATTCATATGTAACAATTAGTGTAAAATATAAACATTTGTCAGTTCTTATTCGCTTCCAATAACAATTGCTTTTACTGATTCCCACCTGTGGTGGTGGTTAACATCCATTTTTCAGTACTAATAGCCAACGATCTAAGGTTTCCATCAATGGTTTCAGCATAATATTTCCTGTCACTATGATTTTAATGAATTGCAATCGGTTCAATGTGCATAAGTGATTTAACTTTTAATATTTCGCCATGAATATGTTGTAAGAATTGTTTTCGTAATTCACTATGCCTCTCCGTTATCAGAATTTACCACCTTAATTGATCATTTTATTTTATTACTTACTTCTCCAAATTTGGTGGCTCCACCAGATTCTAACATTTAAAATCAACTTGCTCTACTTGAGAGGTTATGCAGTCATTAAGTAGAATAAATACAGAGACTACTTTTAAAAAACTACTTTTTTATAATCTTCCAAAATAAGAAAATTGTATAATGTTTGATTCTGAAAATTCACTCTTTAAATGTGCCTAATGAGTTTCATTAATTCACGCGTATATACCTTTCAAACTATAGAATTTTCTAACAGAGTTTCTCTAAATCCCATATTTAAATAAATATTTTAGTTTTAAACATCCTCTTTAGGACTATTAACAATAAATTTGTTTACAATTCCCTAATCTCTACTTTATTAGTGTGAAATATTTATTTATAAAATAATAATTATATTATTCAAATAAAACAATAGATATTCTTTTGTATATTCCACATTTATTATGTTAATTGGTTTGCTTGGGTTGTATTTATTTTTGTTTAAAGTGTTTTGTTCAAGTGTGCAATACCTGTGTTATAATGTGACTGTTATTTATTGTTGTGTGTCTAGTTCTGCGTCAGGTAATAGATAAAACTGTGTTTACAACAACGATTTATTAAAATATTAAAACTTTCAATGAGATAACTCGACTGTTCATGGAGGACAAGAAAAGAAACGGCAAATATCTACAGGTACTCATAAAGTATTTCAAAAATAACTATTGTATTCAATTTATTTGTTCAAATAATATTATTTTTAGACATAGATAGAGTCAGTTAGACCCTTGAGAAATCAGTTCTGTCGTCCGTCCTTAAATCTCTAGTATTCGATAGCAAGTTGATGTAGGGAACAATTTAAAATATGTAGGATATATTGAAGGTGAAGAGTTGTGTAATTTTTTGTGTAAATGGTTAATCAAACAAAATATTACTTTTATGATGTTAAATATTTTGTTAATGTTGAAAAAAACTAATTATTTTAACACATTTCTACATCAATCTGCCGTATATTAACTTTTATTTTTTTACATATTGCGTCGAAGGATATTTAAATCTATTGATCTGTGACTGTACTATTTTAGGGAAAATTTAATCCCACAAGTTCAAAAGTATTAAATTTTACTTTGTTTGGTTTTATAATCGTTGTGGTAATTGTCAGGGTCTTATAGGTTTATTAATGGTTTAATTTGTGCAAGATAGAAACTGATTTTAAATGTTACGTATTTGATGGTATTGTTATCAATAGTAAAGAATGTTTAATGGTTAAAAAATGATATTCTTTAATTTAGAATATTCATTTCCGGATCCTGGATAGAGTTATATTTCACTTTAATATCGTAACAAAAACATCCATAACTAGAAAAGATCCTCCATAATCTTTTAAGTATAAAATTAGAAGGCCGGAAGCGTTTTAATCTTTATGAAGATTAAGAATCTATTAAGAATCTTTAGGACGAATTTAAAATTTTTACGATATAGACTTTTATATTTCAAATCAATAATGTACAAGAACTAATGTTAAGTTATGGTAATATTAGAAAACTTTAGCCGTTATAAAACAGTTAGTGGATGTTCTGTTTCCTGCTATAGGATTATACTGGTATTCCATATCATAAAGTTTTCAATCTCACGATAATAAAAATAAGCGATTCGAAACTATCAGACCAACATATTTACTCACGATCCCAAATACAAACTAGAGATAAAACTACAGGTAGTATACTACATTTTTTTATAACACCCACCATTTTTCCAGTATGATGGTCATCTACTGTAAATTTTCTTATGGGAACGTCTATGTTTAATATGACAATTAGGTTACAACCATATAAATGTTCAAAAATTCGCATATTTTAGCAATTTCCAGGTAAAAAAAATCTTTTTTTAAAGTCAAATTCATATGTAATTGAAATTATATCTAGGGAAGACTATAATAACACTACTGTTATTTTAATTTGTTCTGTAGGCTGCCACTGGCTTACACCAGCTCTTAAATGGATTACATCTTATGAGTTAAAAACCCAATGTATTATTAACCACTGTGAATAATTTTTTCGGCTATAATATCTTATTCACAGGGTCTAATACATCCAGTAATAATTACAAACTGGTGTAAGTCAGTCATATAGATAAGAACCAATATAATCTAAACATAACATCAACTACAATTTCCGCATTTAGGAATTGAAAAGAAAAAGACATAAAAGCAGTTTACGATAGTCTACAATCAAAATAAATCTTACGAATAATGAATTTTTACGTACACCAATAGAATTAAGTGAATTGCTAAGTAAGTTACAATAATAACTACTACTAAAGTCAAAGAAAAATATGAAAAACAGTGCAATATATTGTAAATATTTTCCTTTTTATTTAGTGTAGTTGTAGGATGAATCTCTCTAGGCCCTCCGGGGAAAGAGATGGAAACCATCCTAGACAACCCTATCGGTAGTATCTGTTCCTTCATAAGGATGACGGGTATTACTGAATGGGTGTAGGAAGGAAATTGGGGCGGCAAAAGACCTTTAGGTCGACGCCGGTGAGGCCTCTGATGGAGGTTATCACAGCCCAGTTAATAAAAAAAAAAAAAAAAAAAAAAAAAAAAAAGGATGAATCTTGTTTGCAATTCGAATACAATTTATTAACTTTCTCTCTCCATACGATAATGGTCAACTTTGCATACATTTTACACAAATTGCAATTACATATTGCTTTAGAAAGTAGCGACTAAGGTTACATGTCATGACATTTCATTCTAGTTTTCACAAATGTAAATTATTCTCTTACTTACAATCTTGAGTTTTTATTTAATTTAAAAAGTTTAAATTAAATGTCATATCTAATTGTGTTGATTCAGATTTCTTAAGAAATTTCAAGAATCACTCAATACTGAGTACTCTTATATATTTATAAGCAATATTTCTTTTAAATTAAATAAATTAAGATCTGTATTAACATTTATGAAATCAAGAATATGAAAAAATGTTAATACAATATTTATACTTTCTGATATTGCATTTTCTCAAACAGAAAATATAACAGAATATAACTTCGTGTTTGTGTAACGTTGAAACTGTTTAATAAAATGTTTAACAAGTTATATTGTGTGGTAATTTTGTAATATTATTTGAAATATTTTATAAATTTTGTGAAGAATATAAAAGTGAAAAAATAGAAATACTACTTTTAAAAAATAATAAAATTTTATAATAGGGTTCACATTAAAGCTGTAAATCAAGATTATAGTTTTATATGTTACTAATTATTATTTTCAAGTGACATATAAACCCGTTGTTTAGAGAACAAAAGATTGCATATTAAACTTATATTAATGATAAGATTATTGGTTTTTACTGTTAAATTAATTGTTCCTCTCACTAAATAAATATATTATATCAAGATCATGTCTTTGCTTAAGATGAACCCGTTTTATGTACTTTATCCGAAGTGTTACTGCCAGGTGAAAGTATTTTAAAGCGTGAATAATCTCGACCTTCACTTTGATGAAGAAAACAACTTTAATTTAAAGACAATTCACGAAGGGAACATTTCTTCAGATAAAATTTCTCACTTTTACGTGTTTATTCAATTCTTTGGTGCAATTCAATAAACAATTTAACAGACATTATGTCATTTAAAAACTAATATATAAGTTTAATGTGAAATTTATTGTAATTTAAAACAATAATTCTTGTTAAGTCCATATATGTTAAATCATATAATGTCCTTTACATTAAAAAGTGATCATAAACAAATAAATTACAAAGGTAATTTCTCGACAAAATATTAAATGCTATATTTGTCAATTCCTTTAAAATCAACAACACAACTTCCTCTACAGTATAACAAACACACAGAACACAATACTCACAAAAAGTACGCCTAAGTATCAGACGCTACACCAATCAAACTATAACTGATAACTGACAGTTATAGTTTGATTGGTGTAGCTCGTGTATCACTGAAGAAGACGACCTTGTCGTTGAAACGCGTCTGATACTTAGCCGTATTTTTTTGTGAGAATTGTGTTCTGTGTTTGTTATACTGTATAATTTTTCTCATAAGTCAAGCTCAACATTTAATATAACTTCCTCTATTACAGTTCCATGTTACCATTACAAATTATTTATATGAATGCTGTAACATCTATAATGACGTAGGAGAAAGGCTTTTCTGAGATGTGCCGACAGAACGATTAGACTGGTATCGAATCCCCGAATTTATTTAATGTATTTAATTCGCCGATTTTTTCTAATTTTTTATGTCAGGCTATATTACCGTTAGTGGCGTTCTTAAGATCTCTGGACGCCCAAATAATGTGTTTCACAGCGGAAATAGATATATTAAAATGGTTGAGTTATTAATAGGTCTAATAGATTCAACAACCTATATTTCTTTCAATTTAAGTTGTGTAGAATTACTTTTAATTATGTAAGTCCTCCCTTTTATTTTATTATATTCACCTCATTAAAAGCTGGTTACCCGAAGTGGTTATTGATTACTTGGGGAATAACAGAATAATTAATGTCTCGGTAGAGAATGTACAAACAAGTTTTCAACAGAATGCCACTCGTAAGCTTTATCTAAGTAATAAAGTCTATTTTATATTGTATTTCTATTTTCGTAGATAAAGTGTAGACTACTAACTTGATAGTTCAGTAAATAAGTTTATCGTACCAGGTAGTCCGTAAGGTTGCTAAGAGTACTGACCCTTTTAACGTCTGAGGCAAGATGTGATTGCCCTCTTAAGATGGGAGGAGGCGATACTTGATATTTCAGGTTTATGTTTAGTTTATATCTAAATCTCAAAGAGTGAAGAAGACTATGTCCTCGAAATGATTATAAGAGTAATATAATAATAAACATACTAAGATTTACTATAATCACAGTTATGTTCCTTGTTTTTGTAGTTCGAGGAATTTTGTTTCCCTTAACTGTTCATATTATAATTTAAATATTAATTTTTGTGATTACTACACAAAAAGTGATAGCTTAAACTTCAATTAATTGAATTTATTGTTTCTTAAAAATAGGGTAAACACCGGTAGATCCTACTGATGCAAGTAGGTTAATAGCTTCTGTTTCCACTACGTCGGAATCATAATGTCTAAGAAACAGATCCAAAGTTTAAAAGGAAATTAAGTGACCTTTGGGAAATTGCAATAGGCTTCTATTTACCTACAAAATATTTGTATACGTTTTCCATGCTTTGTACCCAAACTTAAAGGACATACAGTGCAGTGTTTAATTATCCTTGAATACAGAAACGTTTCCAGTGAGGTCTTTACCTGTTTACTGCTGAATAGTTTATGTCTCCAATTCACATTCATGGGAATTTTGATGTTTTCACACTAAATGGACATTGCATTTCAGTTAATTATTATTTTTTTAATATTTTTAGAATTTGATACGGTGTGAAAATACAAGACAAATTATACGGTTATCCCGCTAGAAATTTCTCAAGCATTTGTTATTATTTCATTTACTCATTGTACACAATATTTCCCAACGAAACGATCATTTGTATAATTAATTTATCTATTTTGTTTTTTGTTTTCTTTGTGTGTAATTATATTGGAGCGTGTAACTGTGTATTAGGTTATTTTCTTTATGTTTCTTTTACTCATATTTTTATTAGTACCTCTTAAGACGTGAAAAGCTTATTTTAATTTTGTTATGACGGTTAGGAAATGCTATTGTACATTTATTGATGTAGTTTGAACGGAAATTTCCATCTATTCTATTTTACTCTGTATTGGGTCGAGCTATACATTCCATAGTTAGGCCTCATGGGCTGTTTTTACCACCACCTCCTCCAGAGAACAATATCTTTTGATACACTTTGACAGTTAGTAAAGTCTACCTCTCGTAGTTCGTCCACATTCATTACCTCCACAATCAATACTTCATGTTCTTCACAGATGCCCACAAAATTCTCCGGATTTTCCTCCAATACACAGCTATTGCCATGAAATTTAGCCTTCTATTCAATGGTCGGAAGATACCTATTCAAATGACATTTTCTCATTAAAATACCTACCCTTAGATCCTCCTCCCTAGCCATATGAGCTATCTGCTCCATCAGGTCAATTCATTCTAACAACAACTACATTCATTCATTCATATTCAACTAACAATAGTTTACTCTTCCCCTCCACATACCTAAGTGCTTCGACATTTCCTATCATTGACTAACACACTACGTTTCGGGAGTATGAATCAACTCCGTTATCAATTAATAAACTTAGAAACTAAAATGAACTTATTAAACTAAAACTTAAACCTAAATGACATATAGTTAGGACTGAGGAGTCAAACTAACTGAGATTAAATACAAACGTTATCAGTACAACCACCAGTTACAGAACTACACAACACAAGAAATGCCATACACTACAATATTGACACCCAAGCCTACACTATTAATGTAATGCAACTAAACAAGAGTTGTATGCGAACGTAGTGATAACCTAACTGTTTATCGGGATGAACAATTTAAATGTCTTCATTCAAAAAATTTAGCTCCTGACCTAATGACCACTTCTTATAGAATTTAGTTGAAAAACATCAGCATTATTTTAAGTAAAATGATTTTTATTTCCAATATGTAATTCAGTTTGTAATAATGTAAACCATAATAATCTTATATATATATATATATATATATATATATATACGGTTTAGACTAATAGGATTGTCCGTTGGAATGCAACATAAGTTTTGACTAAGTAGCCTTGCATATCAACTTGGTGTTGACTATTTCTTCTTATGTTGTATGCTATACTTCTGTGACTTTGTCTTTTTGTTTTTACTGAACACAATTGTATTTAGCCGTAGTTCATTTGTCTGCTGAGGACTAGCTTTTTACTACCTATCAAAAAATAACTCAAATCTATTACTAAGTGATACTATTTTTTATTTATTTTTTTATTTTATTTTTTTTTTGTTTTTACTTTGAATTATTTATATTTAAACTTAAATGTGTATTAGTTTTTTTATAATATAAATCTGATATGTTGATTATATTTATTAAATGACACTATTTATAAAGGCAACTTCATCTAGTAAATAAGTGTCAACCTAGATGTATTTACAAAAGCCTTCAGAACATTGGATCAGTATTCAATGTTAAAATAGTATTTCAAGTCTTAAACTTGAAAATATAAAAGTATGATGGAAATCAGTGACAGCTGTAATAAAATGAGAAAATTACCAACTGAAGTTTCAATTACATAAAACTGCAAATGCTTCTAAATAGAATAGTCTACTTTCATTTAAACGGTTTGAAAACAATTTTCAACAATGACCTCTATATATAGTCAAACATTTTATTATTACTACTATTTTAATCACATAAATCTTATTTATATATATATATATATATATATATATATATATATATATATATATATTACTTTTTACAACTTAGCGTAAATGTACACTAAATACCCACATGGGTGATAAAATAAATTACCTCTTTAAAAATGTATTGTATTTACTTTTAGTACATACTTCTATCATGCCTAGAATTGTCTTATCTACCGCTAAAGCGTTTTAACAGCTATTTATATACTCTTTTGATATGTAAATATAAAATTTTAAACTCTTCAGTAGAAGTTAAGAAAGTGCTATAATTTTTTAATTGAAAAGAAATATGAAAAGAATATCATATATTTTCATAATAATTTCAAGTCTAATATATTTCTTTATACTCGTATTTGTATAAGAAAAATATCGATTCATCTTCAAAATAAGTGTAAATAAATCTTATTCAACAAGTAGTTTGGAGTACTGATTTGTGTTGTCCATATCTAAAAAAATATTTACTTACTTTGTAATTTATTTCATTAAATATTATTAGAATCATAAAACGTCAGATGTATCAAACAGAGGTCTTTGATACTATTTAAACTTGAGAAAATTTATTACCTTACTGACTGAATTTAGACTTGTGCAAAAGTATGACAAAGTGTTATTTTTATAATTATTGAACTGTAAGTTTGTATTTAATTTTAAATCATAACTCAAAAAATTGAAGTCTTGAAATAATTCAAAGAAAGAGTTTACACTAAAATGAATTAATATATTAAAAAGAAATATCTATTAAAGTTGTTTAATTATGCCTTAAGAAATTAAGAAAATTGATTAATTCTTATCACTTTATTGGATTTTATTTTATTTAAACATTCAAGTAGGTTTATTTTTCTTACTTAGCAACATTATAGAGGCTTATTAATAACGTTTAATTTGAATATTGCTTTAATGTGAATAAAAAAAATCTAATATACAATTCGATAATATAAATCAATTTTCGATATTGACTGTAAGACTTAGAGGATATAAGAAAATCTAAAATTTAAATGGTAAGAGCCAAAAGAATACACGGGTAAAATGTATATATACGAAAACTAATTCAACCATATATAAAGCTATCGAACAATGCTATGATTCAAAGCAATTTAGAAATAACGCCATTATGGCTTCCGTTAATAAAACTAAATTAAAAATGGAAGATGAATATTCCCTTGCTTTAAATAAGGATGAAATTTTGCCATTAATCAATAAATGGGAATCATGACGCGATCGATGACTAAACTCTAGAAGAGGGGATACAGTTAGGACACCTTTTCCCTAGTTCCACAACTTTAACAATCAGTTGCTTGTCCTCCTTTGTGTAGTGTAAGTTTGTGTGTGGTGGTTTTATCAGTTCCCGTTTGTATTTAGTCAAAGCTTTGACTTCTTGGAACTAGTTTTAGGCTTCAATTCTATTATTTGGTTATAGATTTAGTTTTAGTTTCCAACATATGTCCAACATATTTCATAATAAACATATATCCGAAAAATGTTTTATTTTCGAATTACGGCTAGCAAAACTTTTCAACCTGATTTCTGCATCATGAATGAATTGAAGCCATACCCTGATTTTTTAGTATGGGACAAAATAAAGGAACAAAATTTGGTGGTTTTATATGTATTTTTATATGGAAAATTGACTAAAAAGTTATATAACACCAGTTTTCTCTGATTAAAGATAGAACCTAATGGAAGCCTATTTGATTCAATTGCTTAGATTTAAAAAAAACATATAGAACAACACAAAAAGTACCTGAATTTGATTTTAAGAATAGCTTCAATGCTCTATCGGGGCCATATATCGTGGCATATTAGTTGGTTGGCTGTAACTCGAAAATGAATCGTTTTGGTACATATGTTTACACAAAGTTTTCTTCTTATATTTACCCCTAGAATCAGTTCCCGACGTGTTGACGTGCAATTTTTATAACCTAGCATCGGCTGTTTATTTGTTTCTTTTCTTGAAAATAAATCAAAATCACCAACATTTGGCAACTGAATTTGAGTTCACAAAACAAGCTTCACAATTTAGATAGAGCTTTCAACGTAGATAGTAAACCATCTAATAGCTTACGTTAAATTGAAACGAAGGTTGAAACTGCATCAACAATAATTAAAAACTGCTGCGAATCTAGCGAAAACCTAATTTGTATTGCAGGAAAATTATAATAGACAAGTGCACCATAGTAGTCGATGCAAATGTCCATTTCCATTTATTTACATAAACCAACCCTCTACTTTAATGAAATACACGTGCAGTTTCTTTTACTGAGAACAACAACATTATTAAATCTAATTTAAGTAACGTCCATTCAGTAAGTCCAAAATATAAGAAAATATACCAAAACAGGAATAATAGTATCCTTTTTTCTACCTGATTTTGGTTTATAAAAAAAATAATACCCCCCCCCCTTCTTTCTTTAAATTCTTACCTCTATTTATTTCTTTATTTTAAATTCTTATAAAACATAATTTGATTGTAATTACAGAAGTAAAAGCTCTTATTAAATAATGAATATTTTTTCAACTTTTTTTTTTTTTTTTTTTTTTTTGTCAATAATGATTTTCTTTAAAAGTACAGATCTATCTGACATTACGTCCTTACGTCTGAAAACACCCTCTGTCTTTAGCACATACGATCTTGGACGAACACATAACTCTAAATGCAAGTTAGGCATATAATTTAAGAACGACTGTGACCGTAATTCTCAGTAGAAATGAAAACATCGGAAAGTTGATATCAAATATTTTTATAGGTATTAATATTGTATAATTATTAAGTTTTTTTTTTCCTTGTGATTAACAAAGTAATCTAAAATAATCTGATTGAATAAGATTTTAATATTTTAAACTATGTAGGCCAAAACTAAGTTACACTCTCTTTCCAAAATGTTTCACACTGGGTGAAGGGTAACCTATTTATATATTGATTTATTAAAGGCTGAATGTTAAATGAGCTGTTATAATTTAATTTATATTTTTATATTAATTGCTATGATAATTTGTGTTACAATTTCACCGCCCTAATCCTTCACCTTAAACGAATATTTCTGAAAATGAAGCCTAGATCAATGGATTCCTCAAACCTCAAACGAGAAATGCAGTCTCGTTAAAACCTTTATGGCCGTTTTCGAGATAAATGTACAATCACAAATAGAAAATTTAGAAAATTAGATTGTATAATAGTATGCACAGAATTAAACATATATTTTTTTAATAGTTGGCTAGTTTTATATTTTTTATGCAAATTAACAACTGATATTTTTTTTTTAAGTCAACTAATTTTAAGGTATTCTTTATAACCTTCTTGGTTTAGTTTGAATATCAGTGCTTATTTAATGATAATAAACGATCTAGCTGTGCAACATCTATCTTATATTTATTAATACTAAATTGAAGAAAAATTGGAGAAGGCTTTCTCCCTGACGAGAGAAAAAATCTCAAGCATGAAACGACAAAAATAAACGTTACTACCAAATCAAAACTCCATATCTATTTCGTATTTAAATAATTCAAATCGAATGAGTCATTTTATATCTCAAAATTGGTACAATATATTTTGATGAAATTTAGGTAATATATAAAGCTAATTAAATTTCAAGCTTATTTTTTGTTGTAAACGTTTAAAAACAATATATAAGCTTTTCAATAGTTTTCTTCTTCTTTTTTTTTCACATTTGTACCTAGGTTATAGACGATACAGAAAACGTATTATTAATAGCCTAAAAAATATTTTTAAACCATTCTGTCCTTTAGTAAATTTCTTTTATATATATATATATATATATATATATATATATATATATATATATATATATATATATATATATATATAGTTACTTACGTATGTTTCATGCTCTGACTTACATATTATATTGTTATAATATTAAAGTAATAATAACAAAAAAAAGTTAAACAAGTAATGTGGGGAATATCGTATAAATATGACGTCATTACAGTCAAAAACTGTCTTCGTGCGAGTTACCAATGACAACTAACAGCCCACTTTCTGAACTTTCCATTTATTTTATGGCATAGAAAGTTATGTAATAGATCAAAATATCGATGTGTAGTTTTTAGATGTACTACTTTTGAGTCAAAAAAGTCAATTTTGAAATGTTGTCTATATTAAAAATATTTTTGAAAAGTCTATATTGTCAGTGTAGTTCTTTACAGCCCAAACTAGAAACAGATTTTGTTAAAATCAAGTACATTTTCAGATTTACATCTTATCTCAACATTTTTTCAATTCATTTTTTACATCATAATTTGATCATTAATTTACGATATTTTCCAAATTATACTATAACGATGTTGATGAAATTCTCTAAGAACTTTCACAAAACGTGTTAATCGCCATATCTCGAAACAATATCGATGGATGAGTTATAAATAAACAAAAAAGGTTCGTCCAAAGAGTTGTTTAATTTCTCAAAATATGGTAAAATGTGAAGCTTAAAGACACAAATCAGGTGAAATATTACAAGTATGTAAGGTTCAGGAACATTAATTATGAAATAAAATAAATCTTTACTTAAATCGTTAAAAAATAAATTTTATATAAATATGAAAATTACGCTTAATTTGGCTTAATTTAATACGACGAGTTTGGTACAATCGAAACAAGTTTAGGCTAGTTTTTTTTTTTTTTTTTTTTTTTTCAAAGTGACTGACAACCCCCTGACATATCATTTTTTCGGGGGGGGGATAGGTACTGACGTTTTAATCAATATATTTGTATAAACAAAAATGTATAAATATAATTGCATTAAAAGCATTGATGAAAAATTGGACCAGTTTTTTAAGAACCTACATTCTTAATTCAATTAAAGGTGTCACGACTAAGTAACTGTTTTAGACCTCTAGAATCGATCCCAACGAGACTAAAGCAATCCTGGCACTTCGAATAAAGGTCTAAAGATAGAAGAACCGAATCTACCCCCTATCCCGAAAATACCGTCACAAAGTTTATCATTGCTATCTTGCTACTAGCTTTCTGCTTAATTTCACCTAATGTATTGTTTTTTTTAAATAATTTATTTACATTAAAATTTTTGTTTTTATTTAAAGCATTGAAAATAGAAAGCAATCGTAATGGTAAAATGGAGGATAGTGAGCTGTTTTCATAGATTTTATTCGTTTAAACAAACTTAATGATTTATTTGTAATTTATGAACGTTAAATGGAATGTATATTTAAATAAATACATATGTAAACTGCAAATCGTTGTAATACAAAATATATAATGCATAGAAGTTTGTCATTAAACTAATTAATATAATAAAACACTTAACTAGATTACCTCTTCCTCTCCCCTACACGTCAAAACGTGGATGTTTATTTGTGTTTAGATTTTCTCTCCCTTTTTTAATTTTGTTCGGAGGGGTAAAAATTATGCATTCTCTAAGACTCACATCCACTAAAAAATCTCACCTATTTTTTGGAGCTCTTATGATTATTGTCTTCATTTTTAAGATAAAAGTAACAAAACGTCTTCACTTTTTTTTAAGTTATTTCTTAACGGCACTTCCATGGACTATCGTTGTTATTGTTGTTGTCGCGGTTTGTTGTTGTTGGTTATTTGTTATTGGTTGTTGGCTGTTTGCTGTTGGTTGTCGGTTGTCGGTTTTCGGTGTTTATATCTACAAATGTGTGAACAATATAACACATCGCCATGATTTATATAGTAAATTCAAGAAAAAGTATAGTTTGGTGATGGTGAAACACACGCAATGTAAAGACGTGAAATTTAAAGGGAAAATAATGTACCCAATATTTAAACACAATTTTTCAGCATGCGTGTTATTCTTCTTTTTCTAAAATGATTTTATCCTAGTCACATTCTTTTACTAAGTTTAAGGAAACATTTTTCCATACTTTATGTTGACATTTTCTCAAAGCAACAATATTTCAATGAATTGCAAATAACAAGAAATAAAAATCAGTTTTAGTTTAACTGCTACATGCTTACTTAAGAATATTAAAACCTCTGTTACATGTACCAAACGTTTATTAACAGCTTATTTAAGATGGATCAAACAATCATATATCAACTACAAACAAACTGTTATGTTTTGATTAACTATAACCTAAACGAATATTTCAAAATTAATATATCCATTTCCTTAACATTTTTTATATAACATATATATAAACAGGACAAAAGTTAAGTATTCAATCCTTTTTATGGAATTAATAATTTCATTGACATTATTTTAAAATAATTAACGAATATAAATTCTATGCCACCGATATTGTAGACTTTTCTACTGGTTTAAGACTGGAATATCAATTGGATATCAAGTTACAGAACAAAACTGTCATTCTCACGCCCTTTCACACCTTGCGCTGTTGATATTACCTTGAGTTTTCACAGAAGGTGTGATCTATATTAGTTTAATATTAACCCAAAGGAAAGGACATTATCACAACAGAAAATCAAATTATATTTCTCTTTATTATCTCTGGCAGTTGCTATTTTGATAGTTTTTATTCTCACCGTAAAATTTTGTATTTCGTTATGTAATATATAAATAAAATTATTTCTTAAAACATTGTGTTTATGAGTACTATAATTTATCATTTTAAGAGCTATCTTTGTTAATTAATTCAGTGCAAGTTAATTTGAACAAATGGTATCCTAATTTAAACTTAATCCATTTATACAGTTAGACCTCCGACCCACTGGAATATTTCTACTCCAAACGGTTTTGACATAAAGATGTGAGCTATGAATAATCTGGGAGACTATCAGATAAAAGAGAGATTATATAAGAACGTCGTTTACACTCAATGGCACACTGAATCGAGGGAAAACAATGTTCTTGAATGGAACTATTTTTTTCTTGACTCTTTCTTTAGTGTTCAGAGCTGGTGTGACAAAAGATTGAGCCAATGAGGTGACAGAAACTAATAAAATAGTCTTGGGTAATTTTCCCCTGAGAGTGCTACAACTCTTAGTCTTATAGACATTTGTCAAGGAGTTAAAGTTTGTACTTTTTTATGTATTTGAGTGTTAAAATTCATTCTTAAAATCATCGTTCCGTAAACAGGAATAAATTGTTCAATATATTTTTAACTACAAGTTTGTGATGTAGAACTAAATGAAATGAAACGGTATAATTTTCAATTGGGGGTTTATTAATGTAATCACAAATTAATGTAAGAAAGAAGGAATAATTTAAGTAATTATAAAACTTGTCTGACTATAAAAGTATAGAATGAGTACATAACGTTATTTACCAGTATGGCAATTGTTAATAACTAGGATTAAGTTCATTTTGATGTTTTCTGTTTATCTCTATTAATATCGTAAAACCTCAAATAACAGTATTTCGACCTTTTCAAGACGGAAGTTTAAGGCCATGAACAGCCTTTATTACAGCAATTTCTTTTAAGTTATGAACAAAACTCACTTTTGAACTTTTATTTTCATTTTACATCGTATCGTCCTTTCGCTGGACTGAAAAGTGTTTTGTTTTGTTTTGTTTATATATATGCCTGCCTATATTGACTAAATAACTAAATATTGGTATGTTAAATATTCAATCCCATCTTCTATCTAACAAACAAACAAAATGTTAACTTATCTAATAATAAATAATAAATTCATCCTCTTGCAGATTTCTTGAGGTGTTTTTTATATAACTACTGGTAAAGTAAAAAATAAATTTATGTAAACAATTGAACAAAACACATTGTCTTGGGTTAACATCTACTAAATAACTCTTGTTTATGTTATTATGTATACAGAGTTGTGCATAAGTTCCGCACATATTGCAATATCTCAGCTTCTACTTGACTAAGATGGGTGATTAACACATAAAAAAGAAGTCTCTTGAAAGGGGGTAACTAGAGAGTGTAACAAAACTCAGGCTCGATGTATAGTGTATCAAACTATTTTAAACATAATTTCCTCCTCTTTTTTAAATATAAGTATATTAATGTATTCCCTCCTCATTTACTCCTAGAAAGTCTCTTTACTTTGGTGAAAACAGAATCTTTTATTTTACTTAGGTACTAAGTTATGAAGAATCAAATTTCACAGTCTTCATTATTACTTTTCCATAAACAAGGAAAACATTCATGTGACACTTCTTTCAAAAGTTGTTTATATTTGCTATCTCATAACGTAATTTATTATTATTTTTGTGCTGAGTGTTCCAAAAATAATGTTAAAATTCCAATAAGTGTTATTTCATATATAAACTAAGAAAAAAACTATAAGCATAGTCTACTAAAACCGTTTATATGAACCAACGATATCGTAGACAACTTTCGAAGAGCCCTTGTTCATCATATTCAAAATGTCCTCCTAATGCTATTTGACAATGTCTCAAAAATATAAAATTTATGTATATCTTTCTTTTAATTTCGAGTCGTATTTCATTTCTTTTTTTTTTTTTAGCTACAGATTTGTAGGTCTATTCTCATAAAATTTCATCTACAAATAGCCCAACAGGAAACAAATGACGTAAATCTGGAGGTGGGGGGGTATTCAGACGCGCCTCTACGCCCAATCAACCTGGTGTAAGTAATTTCTCACTTCTAGGGAATAATGAGGTGGGACTCCATCAAGTTGAAACCAAAAATTCTGTATCTGCATTTGTGGATGGCTTTTTTGACAAAGTTACACAATCGAAGGCACTATTCTGTTTTGGAAAAGACTTAAATAACGTAGACCGTTCAAAATTTCTTCCGTCATTAAATGTCCAATAATGTTTGCACCCAACATTCGAAAATAATAACTGTTTCGCATTACTGTGACACAAGCACAAACGATAATAATAATCTTTACTTTTGAGGCAAAGTTAGGACCATAAGGTCCTCTCTTTCACTTAACCTCTAATAATATATTACAAAATAAGATATTTAACATATAACATCAAAAATTGAAAATACAATTTAAATTAATAAACAAATAAAAAACTATAAAATAGTAATTATTTCTAAAACATATTACAAAACACATCGAAATTAATAATACAAGAATTTAGTTATCAATTATATAACTTGTATAATGTAAGTTATATATAAATTATAACTTATATGATAGTTACGATAAGAACTATTTTTTTTCTAATTGAGATTTGTTTATATTATTTTGTAACATGATCATCACGTTTTAAGTATAAAAAAAAAAAAAAAAAAAAAAAAAAAAAACGGTAAACGAAATTTATTAGCTATTTCCACAGTCATATAGTTACTTACAGATTTCCAAATGTTAAAATATGAAAAAATTATGTTTTCACCAGCTGCACTCTAACATTAAACGACAAGCAATCTTTCACCTTCCTAAAAGTTTGCATCCCAGTAAATACTCTACTGCACGTGGAATTAACATGGTCTGTCTAGCTAAAACTATTGTTTATAGTGAGACCAAGACTTTTATTTTAAAACAGTAAGGCAAATCATTACCTTTTACTAAAAATTTCGGAACACTAATTAAATCTATTTTATTTGCGAGTCTTTTACAACAGATACGTATTTAGTTTTACTGTGATTTAACGTCAGTCCATTTCTAACAGCCCAATCGTCAATATCATTAATATCAATATTTATTTTGTTTATAGTCTCAGCCATTTTCTAAGACATGCTGAAGGCTGAAGAAGTCTCGAAATTCATCAATATGTACCGATAAAGACTGAGCGTCTGGATCCGGAAACACCGGTTGCGAAAGAAGTTGTGGAGCACCGATAACACCAAGACCATGTCCAGCCCTACCAACATCACAATTGGTTTAGGATGCGTAGAGACAACGACCCGTAAGGAGCAGCCCAAGGTGAAGAGCAGAAAAAAAAAATGGTTGCGAAGCATATTCACACTTAGACATACAGACAACAAAGAAATAATTCAAAAAAACTCTCAAACAATTGAAATTTACCAACAACACAGATATAATAATAGAAAATAATAATTTTAAAAAAAGACTTTTGAAAAACAAGGTTTACCATAATAAACACCTTGCAAATGCTGCAGCATTTCCACTCCACAAATAAATAATACAAAATTTTACAATCGTTTAAGAGAAAAATAAATTGCGCTCAAAATGTTTTCTCTTTGATTAAACTTGCTTTGGATCTTTAATATAATTTTATTATTATTATTATGTTGCTAAGACATAAGGGACGAAACTTCAATAGAGTTTGGATGTTTTCACTTAACACAGTATTTCATAAGATATGTAATTAATGTATAATACAATTTTGAGCTTTATTATGCCGGGAGAGTAATTGAATTGCACAAAAACTTGTGTACAATGAATATTCCCAAAAGTTACATTTTTAAATCAAAATACTCATAATAATACAAATATTTAAATACATTTTTTAAACATTTTTCCACTCTTTATTATGTAATATAAAAAATTTAGAAATTGTACAGTGTTAACTAATTTTCGTTAAAATATTGTATCTAAATATTAGGAAAATAAAAACTACCACATAAATTACAGACAACAAATATCTCTAATGAGAGATGAGAAAAAAGGTGATGAATAATACTCATTTACGCCTTACTAAAGCCCCTTAATGGTGCTCTAATTTTATTATGCAATAATGAAATGCAATAAAACCTTCATTATATATATTATACTGAATAAAATTATCACTACAATAAAATTCAAACTCTTTTTTGTAATCACGAAATGTACATAAAGCTACAGCGTAAAATCTAATTTTATAGACTATAATTTTATAGATATTATTTTAAAGCGAATTCTGTTCTAAATGAAATTATGATCAGATTTTTTTTTTAATATGAGGAATATTTATGTATCAGCATTACATAAATATATTAATATGGAATATTTGGCAACATTTTTATGTATGTAATATATATATATATAATATATATATATATATATATATATATATATATATATATATATATATATATAATATATATATATATATATTATATAAATTATTAAATAACGTTTCGTGAATATAAATCAACTCCGTTATCAAGGGATAAATATATAACACGAACAATGTGAAAACTCAACATATATTAGTATCCTTGGGCCATGTAGGAAACTAATACTAAAATTTATAATTTCAGAAAGGAACCCACAAAATGACTACGACTAAATACAAATAATGTTTTCAGTAAAACTACAATTCGCAGAAATACACTACACAATGAACTGATTACCATTCTAGTAACTAATAGGGGTTACGTGCCAACGGGATGACCTAACGGTTTTTGGGGTGAAAAATTTTTCTTACACTCTTTCAAACATTTAGAATGGGTATCTAATCATCACAAGTACAAAATATTTCACCTATATTTAAAGTAAAGGCATTTTAATATTTTATTAACGAAAGCCATAACGTCTTACTTCTACACTGTGTTTTGCTAATAAAATTTTCACACAGCTTTACATATAAGGTTTCAATGATATTTAGTTTATATAAGTTCCCCTCACCCCGCCATGGAGAATTGACTTAACCCAATTGAATTTATGATTTTTTGAATCAAATATGCTCAGGTATTTCGATTTACCTACCAGGGCTATTATCGTGTTCTGTGTGTTTACTAATTCTTACTATGATTTCTTGTTCCCTTTGCTTTTGTCTTTAATTGTTTTTAACGTAGAGAAAGATTACTCAAAGATGAAATCCTCGGAGGAAGCAGTGCTGGTGGAGGCCTGATAAGTCAGGTATTACACTACGCAGCATTATCTAGAATCTAGAAGATCCTTGTGCACCAACAACATAATATACAGTGCTAGAACAATTTCAGAGACTAGGAACGGACCTGACAAGAAGGCCGTTGGTAGTTTCATTCAAAAGGTACTGTGCTCGAACTTCAACCTCTTCCTTAGAATTCCTAGTCCAGATAGCCGACGCAATACTCATGATATTTATTTTAGTCATTTTTAACAAATAAACAAATTCAGTTCTCCTGAAACCATGATATTTTAATTGTGACAATAATATTATCACAGAAATTCCCACTCATAAATTCGACAGTATGGTTATTCCTGAAAAAACAAAACAAAATAGACCCGTGTTAAGAAGACATTGAAATTTTTCATGAGTACCAATTGAAAATACATACTACTGTCAAGAGTATGAAACAATATACAACTGCTGATGAAGCTATCAGTTACGTGTCGGAATGTCAACGTAATGGTCTTTAGATAATAAACCTATATTTGTCTTTGTCAAGATGATTGTAGAACCGAAGACATAATCGTTAAACTTCTGACTAATGAAAGACGTGTCTTGATTCTGTAGTAGATAACTATTGTATTGTTACTACCAAACAGAGCCCATCCTGTCATGAGATGGTTTATTTTCAAAATCAATTAAAATGTTAATTAAGCATATAGTTGTTTTATATATGATTCTATGTATTTACTTTTTTATTCCTAAACATATACGTAATGTGTGATAAATCCTTACAATTATCGACTATATCTTAAACTTATCTTACCACTGATATTGGTTGCTGTAGAAACACAATTACAAATTTTTGTTATTTTTGTCTTAAATGGTAAAATGATTTTTTTTTTTTAATATAGTTTATAACAGAAGCAGATTTCACTCACTGAAACACAGAGGATTATACCTGGCCCTTAGCGGACGGCTTGATTCACCTACAGGACTTACCTTATTACAAAATCTTCTTTTTTTTTTTTTTACAGTCCAAGTTGGAATTTTTTTTATATATATATTCTGCGCAAAATTGTAAGGAAATGATACGAAACAACACACAATTTCAAACATTCGCTTTCCTTTATTTGTAATTTTAAGGAGGTTATTACACCCTTGTCGTCAGCCTCATTAGTTAAACTATTGTATATGTCATAGTTAAAACTCTTGTCCACATTAGGTAGCATTAGTGATTCATACATCCAAAAGTGAATAGAAAAATTGAAAAGACATTACTCACTAAAGAGCAAGTAGTGCGACACTATATATATATATATATATATATATATATATATATATATATAAAGTCATGTTATTCCGAATGGAATAGTCTCAATGGAGAATCGATTAATAGCGGTTATGTCTTTCGAGGTTCTATATTTGAAAATTATTGGGTAATTTCGTTTTAGTTTGTATAATATTGTTCTTAGTTTTTTTTTGTTTTTTTTGTTTTTTTATTAGCGTTAGCTATTTTGCTGTTAGACTTTTTAGATCATTTCATAATTATAATGAGTTCAGACAAAAAGCGTCAAATCCAAGTACTGTGGTACTGTAGATTCACAGATTGAGTATTTTTAGAAATAAAAAGAAAACAAAGGACCTTTAATTGATGTAAGTTATATACAAATGTGTAAAATTTTATGTAACCAATATAAGGTTAAACGCCAAATTTAACAAAAATTTAACCTACTACTAAAAAGTTTAGTTTTTTTCACAAATTCTGTTAATTTGAATATTATACATAATTATTCTTTTAGTTATTTGAGTCTATTTGTAAATCTGAGCATAACTACCAAATTTTAAACTATTATTTTTTTGGATATAGGGTGCAAATTTGAAATGTATATAACGATATTTGTGGTTGGAAATTTGTCCAATTGTTTGTAAACAAAACAAAGCCGACAAAACATACGATAAGATGAGATTGCAACATGACAAAAGTTGACAGCGAAATGGAGCTGAGTCAATGTCTTTAATATTAATAGTAGTTATGACATCACTTCTCCCGTTTGCAATTTTTCCTAACGCACATTATGAACGTCCAAGCTACATCTTACTGTTCATAGATTCTCATATTTGTGGGGTCTGGTGTGTGCATTTGCCCGTACTCTGGGCAATATATACAGTAGGCTAATATACAGTTTTAAAAAAGGTTTTCTATAACTTGTAAGAGAAGTTGATTCAATAATCAAATTTGATTATGATATTTCTAATGCAAAATAAACTTCAAATACATTTTAATTATTTATAAGCTGTTCTATCTTAAAAATAAGTTCTTAAGTACTTATAGTAGAGTTCTTTTACCAGTTCAGTTTGTATCGTCGCCCAGCTCTCCACAACGAAAATTGTATATTTAACTTATATAAAAGACGCGCACAAATTTTTAACACATTTTACATGTTTGCCTCTCTTAGCGCACTCAAAAAAGTCACGGCCCTTGCGTTCTGCCTGGCTTCTTTCAATTCTCAATTAAAAGATGAGACTACTCCTTTCTGTGCTCCCATTGGTAGTTGGTGTCGTCATGGGTGAAGGGGTCTCTTGTATCACGTCACTCTAACAATCTACGTTCTCATTGATCCAAGCGTATTGTCTTTTTTTGAATCTATGGGGTACTTTACTGCTATTATTATTATTTTTTTTTTTTATTTAAATCCCATTTGACTTATAAAATTTACTTTGAAATTAAATTATTGAATTTGGAATAAATTATTTTCTATATATCACTTTATTAATCTTTTATATTAAATAGATTGGTCGCGTCTCCCATCTTGGCTTGTACCCACCATGTGTTCCGGTTTATCTTATTTCTACTAGCTGTTAGGTCTTTAAAAATAAACATGGTACATTACTATCTGAATTTAACCTATATTATTTCTACTTTAAGTTTTAGTGATATTTTACTGTTCTTTTAACAAATTTATTCTATTTTATAAATATTCTTTCTTCCAAAATGATTTTATTCTAATGATCACATTACAGTTAATCTGTTGTTAGTGATAGCCTAAAATTCCCATGCGTTTACATTTTTCATAATATAACTTAGACTCAATACTATTTACTTATAAATATTCCTAATTATATCCAGTATATTGTAAATTTGGAATTATAAATGTAGTAGGCCTATAGCTTACTATGCAGGTTTGTTATTTATAATTTAAGGTGAGTTATTAACTTTTCGGTTCCTCATATGACTTTTCTTTAGGGTATTTATAGGCTTACTTGTGGTAATTTGTACCATTATAACAGCTCTTCAAATTAATTCGTGGATCTATGTGAACACAAATTTTTTTTTTTATGGTATAAATTCTTTAAAACTATAAATATCAGTTATCTTGAATAGCTCTTGAACTGCATCCAACTCTTTTTGCACATCTAACTTTCAATGAAAATACAACATAAGCTAATTAGTCATAATACATGAAATATTACTTTACTAATGAACTTATTCTACTTTTAAAATAAATCAAAGGTTTGTCTTTTCATACATGGGGAATTCATTTATTCTTTTGATCATTTCATTCTCTGGTGGTACATTGGGTAATTCACTTAAGGGACTTTTACATAAAAACATAGAAAAATAAATGGTTTACTTAAAGGGTTTTTTTTAATAATTTTTGATCCTTATAAGGGTTTACTTCATTGTTCACATCAGGGGTTTACACAAATATATGTTGGGGTAATTGTTCACTTGGGGACATTGTTTTCAGGAAAACGGCTTCAGGAGCTCACTTTAGTGAAAACGGGTTTGGCAATCCCGAGGGACTTTCCTGGATTCACACTTTTTCCATGAAGGTTTGGGTTACATCCCTCTCGTCTTCCCTATCGAGTCTCTCTAAACCATCTCTTGTTCTTTTCCGATCCTCACGCTAT
Source organism: Aphrophora alni (assembly GCA_963513935.1). Lineage (NCBI taxonomy): Eukaryota > Metazoa > Arthropoda > Insecta > Hemiptera > Aphrophoridae > Aphrophora > Aphrophora alni. The sequence continues at coordinate 119,078,229 of OY740767.1, read as the reverse complement.
TAGAGTATTCAAATGCTAAGGTTCTTTATTTTATGTTGTTTTCCATTATTCTAAAATCTGATGGTAATAATTTTCCGGCTAAAACGACAAGAAGAAAAATATTCATATCCGTAAATTAACTTTTCGCTTAAAAAGTTAAAATGCAGTATGAGGCATCTTAGAAGTTCGTATCACTCAGTTTCCCCAATTGATTTTCATTAAATGATGGTTGTGTTACCAATGTGTTGAAAGAATTTTCTTTAATTCAGGGTTTTCAGGTACTGTTTTGTTTGTTGTAGTTTCTAATTTACTGGCGAACAGTAACATTCATTTATTTGCCATTTTGCTCATTGGCTTTGGTAATAATCGAACATATTTTTAAAAAATTCATAGAAATCGGTTTAACCTTTTTTTTAAAATATATCGACATAAGTTTATGTGGTTATTTGCAATGACAGTGGTTTGTTTTCACGTTTTGCGGTTAATTTTTTACCATAAGGCCTAACTAAGTTTTACCAAAATATGGCCCAAATCTGGGACCAAAATATTACAACTAATTTTAGAAATATTACAATTATATTAAACTTTTGGGTTTATCTCGATCGCCATCTCTTTAAATATGTCGGTTCGTGAATTATTGGTTAAAAACAAATCAATCAATGTGGCTGTTATAAAATAATTTCTCAAAATTTGCTCTATCGATTTCGTTCAAATTTTTGTAATAACTAATTACCTTAATCGCACGAAAACGTAAAAAAAAAAAATAATAATAATAATAAATACTACGGGTCAGGAATAATTTTCAAAAAACAAAAATGAAATAAAGTGGGGGAAACATTGAGCTCAGTCTTGCAGTGAGTATTGTACTATGCATTTCGTAGTTATTCGTACATTTTAAAAAACATTGGTCTGTCGTTTCGTGACAAGTGATAACTTTAGAAAGAATGTTGGTTGGAGTAAAGTCCTCCATAGTCAATCTTGTGAAATAACATCAATTTTTTATAAAGAGGGACTGATGTTTGTAGAATTTCTCTTAAAACAGTTCTAAGAATAAATTGTTTCTCCTTTTTACAATGTTTTACATAATAATGTTTTTTTACGCATATATTTTCAATTTGGGTATATGAGATAACATTTAGGTCTTTCATGTATTTACGCAATACAGTTATATCAATCATATGACAAATATATTTCAACGTTCTTTCTTTACTATTCTAATTTTCTTTTATTCACATTATTTCTCCCTGACGTTTTAACAATGACATGTTTGGAGTGGTTTTCAATCAAATTTTATGAAAATTCATATTCAATAGATACTTTAAGATTGAAGAAGCCTTAATAAAAGGGTTGTATTTGTATCAAAAGTGTTTGCAGTGATTGAATCAATAATTGGGGAACTTGTCTTTGGCAGGATGTTTGCAAGTGTGCATGCGTGAGAGAGGGTTTCGTCAGGTAGCTGTCCGTATTCGTTCGTTCTACAAACTATAAAGAGCATTGACATCTGTGATTTGGTTTGTTTTAATCATCGAAATTGGTCAAATTGAAATCGCTGTTGAATTAGAAAAAGATTAACAACCCGTGTGTGTGTGTAATATATATATATTACAGAAACTTAATATTTAAACAAAATTATAAAAAGATAAAAAATTTTGTGCCTCCAAAAAATTATATAATTTGTGAAAATGAATTTTGTAAATGGAGCAAGAAATTGCAAGGATGCGTTAAAAATACATCATTTAGTTGTGAAATCAATTTACGTTCTTAAATTGTATACGTTGAACACACTGGTACTAGATAGAAAAACAAACTCGAACTCAAGATCTCACAAAAATTACATTTACATAATCAAGCGCGTTTCAACGACATAGTCGCCATCTTCAGTGATAAATGAGCTACAATAACAAAACTATAACTGTATTTCTAATATCATCTCACTATTTATTTATAAATACTGGTAGTGCCAAAATAATAGAAAACCTTACAAGACGAATTGATTTCATTCAATAACTTACCCTAATAAATTTGATAAAAAGTTTGTGATACGTTATGTTCTTCACTTTGAAATGTTATGGACGTATCTAAAAAGTAAAAGTATTTTAATTGCCTAATTAAAAAAATTCAACATAAGTTATTTATAAAATACTTACCCTCAGGGTCTCATCTATAATTGGCATGACTATCCCGAGAGGCTCTAGCTGTATGTACAATTCTTCCGTATAGTCTTAGGTTATAACCCTTTCTTTTATTTCCCTATCAGGTCTTTCTTGGCCAACTTATCCGATCCTGTCTCTATTAGAATAAATATTGCTATGGGTCTTCATTATCTCTTCTTTTTATATAACGCTATGATGAAAGAGAAGTTTTTCACCTTTGAATAACAAGGAGATAAATAATTCACTTGATAATTTTTTTAATTCAAAATAACAAAATCGGTGTTGTTACAATTTATAACTTTGTACAAAAATATAAAACTGTTTAAAACAGTAATATAAACAATTCTCAAAATTCGGATTACCAAAATGTTTTAAATTTTTTATGGGACATTTGATTTTGTAACAAGTCTTGATTTATCAAATTAAATCTGTGATAGTTTAACATAAAAACAGAAAAAGATATTAGTCTTTAAAAATAATCGTAGGTTTTTTATTAATGTTTTATTTTACAGCGATATAAAACAGTATAAGATATTAAGTATTTTGTGAATGGTGTAAAATGATTTTTGCATCATTAAATGTTTAATATTTGTGTATTGCCTTTGCGTTCTGTTGGTCTTGGAGAAACTTTTGTTTCGTGATTTTTATGGAGGCATTGAATTGGTTACTTCAAACGAGCTTTGTTTCTAATAATAAATTTCAGATTGACGTAAAAATATATTCAGTGAAAATATTACAAAAATATATATTTTTTTTTTTAACTTTAAAATATTTAACCAAATAAATAATTTTGGATTTTCAATTCAGATTGAAAGAAAGCTATATCTATAACCACTTTTATTCCTTCCTTTTATTTTTCTAAATTAACACTAAAAATAGATAGGCTCTCTATAAATAATTATAAAAAGGCACATAATTTTAAAAATTCTAAGAAAAAAAAAATTAAAAAAAATAAATAAATAAAAAAACCTATGAATGAAAGTGAACTGTTTATAATAGTTCATTGCAATAGTTAACAATAGTCATTGCAATATCCTGTCAGTTGCAATAGTTAACAATAGAATAATTACCGCTTTTATAATTCTTTTTTTGTGTTAAAGCTAACAAATCAAAGCCTTCCATCGATCGAGTTGTTTATAAGTGTACTCACCTGTTGGGCGTCCTAGGTAGGATTTACAACCTAAACCACCTATAATTTTGAAACCTCTGAAACAATTTTAATAATACTAAATAACGTTTTCAATATGTATTAAATTTTAAATTGATTAAATGTATGTTGTTTGGACTAATTTTAATTAAACGTAAAATAAAAACCTGGCCTGATAACTTATGTGCATAGAAAAGGATAAAAAGCATGAAAATTGGGTAAGCAGTTCTCAAGGAAACATAACGATTGAGAGTACTATAAAATGCGTGAATGGGGAAATTACTTGTTTAATCAAGTCCAAGGGAAAGTGACTTGACGGGCTAGAGACTACTACAAATTCTATTCTTAATGCTACAAATATCATCATTGCGAATGGTCGAATTATAGAAAAATAATAATATGCCGCTATATTAGACAACAACGTTGCAATAGGTACATGCTTACTGATAAAAAGTAAACTTTCGATGAAACATCAAAATAAATTGATTTTCTCTTAGTTGCTAGCAAACAAATTTTAAATCATGACATCTATTGCACTGATTTTAAAAAGAGTTAATTCCCATTAACAAGTAAATCAAGCATTAACCCTATCATGGCCTAATTATACGTTGTCGCTAAAATTTAAGCAATTAAGCAAATTATGTTGGATTAAGATATTCATTTAAGCGTCTTGCGTTAATCTCAAGAATATTTAATAAAAGTTACATCTAAAAAAAAAAAAAATCCGATTGTTTCTTGTTTTGAACGTCCTGCACATAGTACGAATTTTTTTCTAAAATATTGTAGATAGCTAAATTTAAGACCGTTCAAATGAAGGGCTGATTGTATTTTTACATAAATAAAACCTGAAACGTTAAGCTGATTACATATTTTGTTTACACCCTGTATAAGTTGTAGACTGAGATACAATTGTATACAAAACACTGTAGATAGACGAAATTTTATGTTTTACAATACACTAGATTATTCTATTCACATGAACAAAAATCGTATTATATTATTTATTATTTTATTGGATTAAGTTTAAAAAAAACAAACATTGAATAATAGACCAAACGAAGGCTACTGTTAAATAGCAAAGTTCTTCACTGAAATATTCCTTTAAATGAAACAAAGAAAATTATATAACATCTCTTGCGAGATCCAGCAGAACCGTGCTACTGACGAGTAAACAGAGTTGAAGCCTTACAAGACCTGGCTACTGAACAAAGAGAAGGATTTTTTTAAGCAAACAACCAAAAGGACTTCAACGGCCAAGACATAAATGTAAGAACGGAGCAAGAAGAGGCTCCTCTCATATACCACCAAGACGAGGCCCTTCAAAGCTAAGGTACCAATACAAGCAAAGAAATGGAGGTTGAATTCAAATATGAACTACTACGAGATCCGTCAGTGCTAAAATACCAACACATACAAACCGAAAAAAAACCTCTAAATCTATGACTTTGTAAAACTCATTTAGTTTTGATTCAGATGAAGAAACTTTTCTTTAATTTTCCAAACTTTAAAACGGACCAATTAAATTTACTTACATTTCTATATTTAACATGTACAATTTTTATTTATCAAGATAGTTTAAAATGTATTCTTGAGCGAAATATTTTACAATTAGACCTAAGATTTTTACAGTCTAATACCGAAATTGGTTAGTTAAATTAACCATTAAATCAACCCATTTAGATTTTCGACTCCAAATAAAAAATAAATATTTTAACTATTTCATTATTAAAAATAATAATAACATAAATAAAACTACTACTTAAAATAAAGTTATACATAAGTTATAAATATTTAACAAATATATCTATTAATACAAATACATAAAACACTTTTTATGAAATAATTCCGACTATATTAACATTCAACACTAAATAAATCTATTAATTAATATAAAATAAAGCAAGTATTAAATTACAGCCCATATATAAATGTTGAATAAAGCGGGTTTTGTTAAGTCTGAAGATAAAAGATGATACATGTTAAAAGCAAAACATCGAACCTAATCAGTACTTGAGTTGAGTAATTGCTCCCTAGAAATCAATGCCAGGATAACTACATCATAAAGGATGGAAGATGTCTTTGTTAACGTCAATTTAATGTTGTACTTCATCCTGTAACAACTGTCGTAATCTACTTTTACAATTCTCTTGATACAATGTCTAGTCCTCTCATTTATACTTACTTACATTAATTTATTTTTTTAAACTAAGTAGCCTACACATAGGCTAATGTTACTGAAAAACCAAATGATTAACTTTTCTAGTTATACTTTTTCTCTTTAAAAAAACTAAAATGTAGAGAAGTACAGTAATGGTGAAAAATTATTTGTCAGTTTTCACTAGAAAAAAAACAGTTTTTTAGATATTTGAGTAAAACAATTGAATTTAGTCAAAAATTCTAATAATAATATTAGAGCCATTGTAATTCTAATAAATCAGAATACTAAAGTCCAGAGTCAAATACTACAAATATTATATTTAACTATAAAAAAAAGCGAAATCCCCATTATCATTTGTTTATATATAGTTTAACAATAAAAGTCAAATAGAATTATTTTTTCTTTACATTATTGGTCATATAACAAAGTTTTAAAACAATTCATAATGAAATTATATTATTATAATTCAACAATCCCTATTCGTGGTAACGTGTTCAAGTACAATAAGAAGTAAAATATTTTTCCAGAACACTCATGAAAAAATACAAAAGAACACATTTTTTCAAAGTAGATTTTCTACTAAAAAAAATATTTCATTTAAATAATCTAAAATTAAAGGTTTAAGGTCAATCGTGATAGTCATAAATATAATAAAAAAGGATAAGTAAATAGTCAAAAATTAAAATATATTTTTAGTTGTTTATCGAATAGTTAAAATAAATATTTTAATAAATTAAAATTTCTGACAGGAATAGGACTTTAAATAAATACTAACCACTACACTTACTGTTGTATGATTTCTGACTAAGATACTTGTCTTATTCATGATCAACGTCAATTTGCATGAACAACTTTGGTGATAATCGGATTAAAAGTGCAATAACTAAAGCGGAAAATTGTTTACAAAACTTCTACCATTTCGAATAGGTTAATGCGACTTTATTGGTTATTGAATTCCTTCAAAATATTGTAAAAAAAACATACATATTGAATGTCATAAAGTTCAGGAAAATCGTTCTAAAGATGATATGTTGGTAAAATGAAAATGGGCCGGGATTCAAATCTTTTTCTACGTATCAAGATCGTTGCACATTTCATGATCCCATCTCTGAGCCTACAAGATCTCTATATGACAAATTATCTGAAAGCCTATTTCTTTACAAAACATCTATGTTTTTATCAAATATTTTCATTATTTTTATGTTCTATCATCAGGCAAATAAATTTGTTGTCATGAGCTGCAAAATAAAAATAGTTTAATCGATTTCAATGAAAGTGCACCAGGTTGTACACTTCTTAACTGACAAAATAATTTGACTTTAACTCATTTTAAATTAAATAAATCTATTTCGAAGTAGCGTACCGCTCTCCACGCAACATATCACCATGTTCGAATTAAATGTTCAGTTATAATTAATAGTTTAGTTAGTATCTGTGTTCAATTAGGAATCAGGTAACAAAGTGCTTAATTTGTGTCTCACCCTCATAGTATTTTTGCGAAAATGTTAAATGAAACTGATAACATTGAGGTTAAAAATTATTATTAAGAGAATATTAAATTGGCACAAAAATTAAAAATGTAGATACTAGAACCAAACATGTTCTAATAAAAAAATATTACTTGTAAAATTAACATAGACACATAATTATTTAACTATTTTAGAGAAGATCTTTAAATGGATTTTGATAAAGAGGTTCTAAAATTACCATATATTTAACATTCACCTAAAGTAAGTTACAAAGTTTGGAAATAGTTTGATTACTTGTTAGACATTAACAGCCTAGAATAAGAATTGATCAAATCAAACTTATATACGTCCTAATTTCACACACCCAAAACTCGTGTTTCACAACCCCAGCGAATATAACGCACAATGTTCAAATCTAAATTTTTTTTTAATGTATTCGAAATAAATTCACATTTCAAGATAATTTTATTCTTCGTACTTTTATTAAAATATGCGATTCTCAATAAGATAGTGGATCTTCAAAGTTATTTAAATTATAGAATTTTCAGCACTAAAACTAACAGAACTAAATTGAAAGGATAAAATAGCAATGAAATCTAGTTACATATAAATTTGTAACATTATAAATTTGTGAAATCTGAAGCTGAATTTCCAAAATGAGAAATTAATTTTAAATGTTGCAACTTCACTATTTTAATATAACTTATGGATTGCTAAGCTTTTGTTCTAGAGCAACAAATTCTTTATTCTCAACAAACTATAAGAGTCACTATCTCATAAACATTGAAATACATATATCGTTAGGCTGGTAATTTTCTTTACATTAGATTTTGTATGACGTCTCTATTAAAAGATTTAAGTTTAAAATTGAATAATTTTACTTTGTTTATTAACACTTATTCATAGAAAAATGAAAAGATAAATAAAAAATAATATACCATTCATTTCTACTTATATGTGAATAATAAATCTTACTTAATATACATTCACTTACATTTTCTATGATATTTACGAGGAGAGTGTATAATTTATTTTAACGTATAACTTCACCCAAAGATGAATACATAATATACAAGCAAATAACTTCCTTTGTATATATGGCTCCTATCTTTGTCAACAAAGAACAGTACGACTAAATATTACAACACAATAATCATCTGTTTGTACTAATACTCGTTTACACTAAATTCTACTAGAGAACACGAAATAATTACACCACTATTGACTGAGAGTCTCTAAAGGGTAATATATTTTTGTTAACTTAGCTGCCTCTTCTATAATAAACTAACTCCTTTCAAACTTTAAAATAATATAGATGTTTAGCTTTTTCAATTTCTCTTCGCAGACATTTTAGATAATTGTAAAACAGCGATCGAAGGATTGCTGAATTTTTGTCTAATCGTTGTTGTTATTAAAATGATCTATCATTCAATAAGTGTTATTGTTTAAAAAATTTCAGTTCATCTCAGAAACCCAATTTAGGTGAAAGTAGGAAAAGATTACTTTTATGCCAAAAGTTTATTTTTCTTTAGCTTTTTATTATTGTTTTTTTATAATACCACTTCAAAAATTGTATATTGTCTGAAAGCAAAGATCTTTATAGTCGAACATACATTGGTTATAATATCATTTAATCAAATATTTTTCATCATTTGTATGTATAAAACTAACACACGACTTTTCGAGAGTATAAGTCAATCCACGTCATTAAGTGAAAAACTTAAGCTTAAAACTTAAAAAAAGGAACACAGGCTTAAAACTAGACCTGATCAGTCAAAACTAAAACTAAATGCAAACATGATTTGAAAAACTCACCAGACACTACTTGTCTATACTACACAAAAAACGGCAAACAACTGACTATTTAAGAGGTAGTATCAAATGAGAGTACCCTGTTTAATCAGGGTATATTTATCCTTTTTTGGTATGCTCTTAGTTTATCACTTATTAACCGTTGTTGATTTATACTCGCAAAACGTCGTGTATTAGTTTAAATGAATCGTATTAACAGTGTGAGAGATCCATAATTATAATTAAGTTTAAAACCAGAATACATATCATAGAGGAGACAGAAACAGCTTATTTGAAAATCTACAGTCCAACTTTAATTTCTTTCTATCAGTAGTTCCACATTACAACAATCGAAAGGAAGCAAGCGAATATCGTAAACCTAATATGTAACGTTAAATAGTGCTTATAAAAATAGACCACGTTTTGTATATTATTACATTTCTGAACGCGATCAAATTCTATCAATATTTTCTAGTTTTAATTTAAGCGTTTATTAGTCGATGCACGTAAACTATATTTTTCTATGTAATAAATTGAAAAATCTTTTCATTATGTTTGCTTATAGCCCAACTTGATTGTTAATAATTAATTACTATTTAATTACCTTGTATTGATGTTGTACCGTCAAACAATCCTTACTTGTACATCGAACATTTAATTGATGCAAACCATAGTTACACAGACATTAACAAGAATTTAAAAATATTACACCACTGTAAGAAGGGCCCATTGATGAATGCATTAGAGGAATTCCACATTTACAAAGTGCACAAACATAAACCCGTCCACTTAACAAAAAGCTTCAATTTCATTCCCATACCATTTTTGACTTAATCGATAATATAGAAACCATACCTGTGATTCACGATGTATAGACTGTATAAGTGCCCCCTCTCAATAACGAAGATCGTTATCAGCTGACCAGGGATTAATTGAATTGACGATCGTGAGTCAACGAGAACGGTCACTGACAACGCGTGTCGTCCGTATATGTATGTTTTTAATCGTGTTTTTTAAATGTGAATTAATATGTGTTTTTAAGTGTTTCTATGTGTTTTATATTTGAAAATGACTGACAAATAGTCGAAACCCGTCATATAAGATAGTGTAAACTACAAGTAAGGATTGTTCGACGGTAACACCTCAATACATGGTAATTAAATAGTAATTAAAAATCTTTTACTCAATCTCGAATGTTACCTACTCCCCTAATACACGTTAGCTTTACCGGTTCCCAGCACAGTGTCGCCAACTCTTAGAGCCTAATCTTGGGATACATGCCAAATATATGAGGTTTATCCTTTATGTTCTGTACACTACTTTATGGTACTGTCAAGTGTAGGTTTTAATTCGTTTTCTGTTATTTGAATTAATTTATTGTATTGGATGATATTGTCTTGTTTAAATACCAACACCCTATAATTTAATTTTAAACGTGAATTATTATAATATAAACAGTTTTAATACCAATTGTTCTATAAAATCTATTTTTTAAATGTATCATCTTGCAGCAAAGGTATCAGCAGTTACCGTGAGGATTTCGGTTTCTCGACAGCTGACCATTTCCAAGTAGTAAACCTACTAATTGAAAAATGTAAAGAATACAAGGTGGACATGTATATATATGGGTCTGGGTCGACTTTGCTAACACATTTACCTATAAATGACGAAGGTTACTTTTTAGATGTTGTAAACAGAAATATAATACAAATACGACAGCACTTGTATGCTCGTGTAGTTTTGGAAGAAACATGATATGAATAGAAGAGCTACAAGTTGACTCACTCTCACCTGATCTTTTCAATGGAGTGCTGGAAAAGTGTTCAGACTAGCATCATATAGGAATTGGAGTGAACGGATTAAATATTTCCAGTACAGGATTTACTGGTGACGTCACTTTATTTGCAAAATCTCCCAAGAAACTTGGGAAAATCTTAGAAGATCGGGAACGAGAAGGTAGACAGGCCGAACTCGTAATCAATAATTAAAAAAAACAGTTCTCTTAACCAACGGCAAACAAGAACAGATTCTAAATGGAACTTGGTTAAAGTGGGTATTAGAAGCAACGTATTTGGGTCAGACAATTAATCGGAGGATTACGCTTGGAAAAAATACTGGTAAAAAACTTTCATTTAATGAGCAGAATGTCACAAAAACTAAATATTCTGACGTCATATACAAATAGAGAGTTACAGACAGGGCTATGAAACGGACAATACTAGGATAAAATAAAAAAACACAACAATAAGCGAAAGATCGCAGTTGGTGAATGTCGTCAGTATATCAAAACGTTTGAAATTGAATTCAGCTGGCCAAGTAAAGAGATTAAGTGATGGAAGATGGACGAAAATATGTACGTAATGGCAGCCACTATGAAACACCAAATACAGGGGTAGATAGAAAATGTCTGAGATGGAGCGACGAGATGGTAGTAGAACACGTAGGACATAGTTGGTAGAACACTGCAAGAGAATGGAAATGGGTTGGAGAAAACTTTGCCCTGCATATTATTTACTTTTTATTTGTTATTTTATTTTACTTTTTACAGTATATAACTTAAATAATTAATCTGTATATTATTGTAAACCCTAAAAGAAACTGAATTCAGGCTGTACATTATAATTATATAAATGCAATTGCATTACAATCTAATGTTTTCACTCTCATACATTTAACGTATACTCACCACAGATATTTGGTTACCATCTTGACAGTTCAAATGTCTGAACCGATATTCACGAATGCTTCTTTTAGCATATTAGTTGCGCTCTACAAACCCATTATTATTACTGTTGGATGTTTTTATATCTACTACTTTGAAGATTTATATTGAGCTTTGTTAACTTATATTCTAACTGACATATCATTTCCTTGTGCATTATAGCATTATACAACTGAAGAGATTATCTACTTTCCTGGTCATTATTTCCAGCTCAAGAAGGCCCAAAGTAGCTTATAGGATGATAAATTGGTTTCAAGATTTGCCATATAAATAGAAAAATAATTGTGCAGCCGGGTGGTGTGGGGACACAGTTGTATTTTTCGTTAACCAAAGGATAGATCTTAGTCAGTTTGAGGAAATTGTACTCCCTATTGGAAAAAAATGTATCTTGACAATTTTCATTTAAGTGCGTATTTTTTAATTATTAGTAAGAAATTTATTGTTTCGTACAATTTTTTTATAGTTGGATATTAAACCAAAGAGACATGGTTGTTGAATTTTGTTGATCAGAATTTTTTTTTTTTTTTAATCGATCTAAACAAATTTTAAATGGTGACAATTTTCAATTATCGAAGTAGTTTCCTATGTTATCAGAGGTATAACCGAGATTTGGACATTTTCTTTAAACCTCTAAAGGAACTTATTTTTATAGAAGAACCAAATGTAGCTTCTTTTTTATATACTCGCAGTTTCTAAGAAATTTGTGATTATATTTACAAAAATCTCTTTCCTTTTTAAATATTTTGCCTTGTTTCGTTAATTTTAACTTTTTAAATATTGTAAAACTTTCTAAAAAATGAGGCTTTGACATTTTTTGAACATACATATTTACACTTTTAAAGAAAACATAATACTTTCTCACCCCCCCACTTATTATTATGTATATATATATATATATATATATATATATATATATATATATATACATAATACACTTTTGTTGATTTTCCTACAAAATTCGTCAATGTGACGCCATTATCACATAATAATATTAAAACTTAATAACGTAATAAATAGTAGGCCTATAAGTTAAAAATATGTTAAGTACGATAAAACTGCTGATTACAAAGTTTATATAGTTTCATCGAAACATGACTATATAAATTACAGGCACTAAGAAAATAATAAATATAAATAAATTTCTAACTTCATACCTTATGGCATCTGTCTTTGTCAAGAAAAAATAGCACAGATATAATATAATTATTTTAATATAATGATACAATAATTTATGTGAAAACTGTTTTCTATAATATAGACAAATATCTCAACTTATTTTATATAATTATTAGATCATTGCATTTAGTCATAATTTATATATACTAATTTTTGTTGGCAAAGGGAAGAATTGAATTTATACAAATAAAGCTTATTTATATTTATTGTCTGTTATTTTTTTTCATCTTTTGGTGAAATCATGTACAGTCAAGCAAATTGAGTTTACAAATATATATATTTGTAACAATTAAATATAAATCATACTTTTTGACCAGTACGTGTTCTAAAATTAAACTAAATTTCTCACAAATAATACGTATGTTAACTCAAGTGATAGTTTGATTATTGGAGCTCATTTATCGCTGAAGATGACTACATTGACGTTGAAAAGCGTTTGAGTTAATTAAAAGTTTTATTTTTTATAAATCGTGTTTAAGTTTTATTATAATTTTAACATCTCACATGTAAAGCTAAATATTTATCTATAGAACGTTTACAATATTCTCAAATAATCTTCATTAGAAGGAATATACAATTGTTGAATTATTCTTTTTATGCTAATATTTTCATTCATTATAAATACCTCCACGTTTACATTGTCATAATACTCTCAGTAATTTTATTTTCCATTTCATTTTTTAACGATAGCATTATTTTCCAAGTATCTATTAGCCATTTATTAGTTATAACATCATATAAGTTTTTGATTAGCTCTTTCACTTTACAAAAAAAATTACTAATTTATTATAATAAACAATGAAATGACCACAACGATTAACCATCAATCATGACTATGGGTGACCGCTTGCTTGGCATTTGTAAAGGTTAGGGTAAAGGGTATTCCAAGTTACACATACCAGTTATGTTACTTACGTTTAGCATGTTTATGCTTGACTCTATGGCAGTCAATAACATTATTTGAAATCTCTAATATTATACAAAGATAAATTTAAGAATGCCTGTCTTCACAAAAATATTGTTTGGATTAAATTCCCAAATTTAAGGTGCTATAAGTGATATAAATCTGTGACGTAGATGCAGTACTGAATATAGAAACAATCATATTATAATGTATAACTAAATAGAAATATGCTATACATTCAAATGAAAAACGAAACATCGTTCTGATATTTGTTTAGTTTGTTCTTTTTATCATTGAATGAAAATGCTTACGAGGTTTATTGTAAGGAGATAATTATTAGTTTTTAAATAAAAAATTTAATTATCACCTTTTATACTACATAAGAAACAAATTTTGAAGAGAACTCATACGGTAAAGGGATTTTAAATCACTTTGACGAGAAGAATCTATATCGGTGAGGTATTTTTTTTAAGAAAAATGTTTTTGCTAGTTTTCATCGTATTTATACCTTAAGGATTAGAGTTGAAAACTATTTTCACATTATACATGTCAACAAAATGAAATGTATTCAGTAGTATATTGAAAAAAAAACTTCTAACTACAAGAATAAAATTATCTACAAAAAAAGGATTAGACTTATATTTTCCCCTGACATGTTTGCTCCAATAATAATACATTCTATTAGGACCAAACCAGTGTATACTTACTCTAAATATTCACATATGTATCGGTTGCCTTAAATTTAAATACATAATGTTCCACTCAAAACCAATTCTCGAGATTTCGGACATGCTTAAACTTTTTGACGGAAAGAGGAATGACTCTCGATAAAAATTCTAGTTCTGTTGTGGTCGAGTGTTGGGAACTGAAGTTAAGTTAAAGATAAATAAAATTCCACAAACTGTTTCACACACCCATCTACAAAACCAAACACTAGCCAGAAAAATCTATACGTGCCAAAAATATCAGTGCAATAGTTGTCAAAAAGATAAATATACATCATAACCGACGTGTTAATTTTGCAATAACTATTTGGAGAACCTATATTTGTTTTGCTTGAATTGTAAAGTTGCCCCCTTGTAAATGATATTTGAGTTTTTGTGGTCAAGGGTCGTTTCTGTTTTTAGACATTAATCCAAAACTGTAAATACATGAAATTTAGATTGGGTAGACTGATTTTGGTAATTAAAGATATTTTAGCAAAACCTGAATGAACTTGGCAAGCCCATTTTGAGAATTGTGTTTGTGTTATGGCAGATACAACCAAATTTTGAATTTCAACAGAATGGAAACAAGGCTCGAGATATAACAAAAATATATTTTCATACACAATTTGATTAACCACGGTCCACTGTTTTGAGATGTAGTGCTCTGCACAGACACCAGTTAGTGAGACATCATTCCACTTTCTTTTACTCAAAGGGCTTCAAAACTAATATTTCCGTGAATAATTAGACGTCGTTTTTTATCCACAACATAACTTCGACTAAACAAATGAATGAATACACAATTTTCCACAAAAAACAGTTTATTTGTGCAACACTAAGTCATCATTTTTAAGATACAAATCCTACTGACAGTGTATTTTATGATACTACTGACAGTGTATTTTAGGATACAAAACCTACAAAAATAAAGTATTTTTTGTAGAAAGTTGTGTTTTCATTAATTTGGTTATTGAAGTTTCCACAAGTTGATAACTTTTTTTATTATACGTATTTGTAAACAAGTACAAAGGAGAAAATTCTTATGTTGTATGTCTTTATACTAGTGCTTATGAATCATGAAAAATTACTGAAAATAGATTTTACATTATAATAATCTGTAAGAATGATCTAACCTTCCTACCAACGCAATCACAGAAACACTTAAATAATGCAATTACTTCGAGTTGGTAGATAAAATATATCTTTAGAATAAACAAGACGGCAAGGGAAACTATTGACAAACATTGTACAAATATTGAGTCATTTAATGGACAAAAATAAATCTTTTACACTAAGTTCTAGTTTTGTCAATATTTGTATGAAAAAGTGAGAAAAGTAAGTTTTTCTTCATCGCAAAAGAATGACTTGATTAAATAGACCATGCATCATTTACCTTCTTACAGCAGTAAATTATAACATAATTAATTTCCTGAACGAACCTTCTGATCTATATCCCACGCAAGAGAAAATGTTTACCCTACTAAACAGTTATACACTGTACAGGGCGTAGACTTCTCACTTGACTTTACGTTTAATTGCTGCAATTTTGAGTTTCTAAATTAATTACCTCGCATATTATGCGACATTGAATTTTTTTTTTTTTTTTTTTTTTCACTTGAAATATTATTGTATATTCAATAAATGCTAGTAAAAACGTATAAGCGGAAAAGTCAAAAATTTTATAAAATCAATAAGTACATGCTTAAGGGCTGAAAAATGAGTAAAAATTAATTTCAGTTTGCAATCAGTTGCTTACTGTGATTATGTTATGTAGGCCTGTATGTTGTAGTTTATCTGATCAAGTTTTTATATTTGACTGTTCAAGCCTAGTTTTATGTTTCAGTTCGTTTCTTGAATGATAGGTTTATTTTTAGTATCCAACTAGGCCTTAGGCTACTAGACTATGTTAATGTTTTTCTGTTTTATGTTCTAGTTTTACAATTGATAACGAAAGTTGATTTATACTCTCGAAACGTAGTGTATTATTTTTAAAATCCACAAATGATGGCAAAAGTTCGATTAAACCATATTAATAACTATAGAGAACGTTATGCGATGGGTAACCAAAAATAGAGTTTCATAATCATGTCTGTGTGTCGTCTGTGCAATGCTACACAACAGAAACGAGTGGAAAGATTTTAATAAAATGTATTACGAGGACACATTTTGGCCATTTTGTGGCCTTTTTTCTTAAAAATTTGTTTTAAACTCAAAATTTGAGGTACAAAAGACAACTATCCCCATTTATTTTGTACCAACCAATATATAAAAAGCCAACAGCAGTTATTTTTTGTTGACGTAACTCGACAAATCGTGACGTGACAAATCGAGAATAGAAGAAAACTAGTTGAAATGTTTTCAAATTCTTCAAGATTAAACTATCATCTTCAGCATCACAGAATTATAAAATCAGGTACTGAAAATTCTTACAAAAAAACTTTTCATTGAATGTTAAAGTATAAGATAAAAACTCAAACTACACCTGTTACCTCTGGTTACCTTATTACCAATAACTCTCTTTACGACAGAATGTTGTAAATTAGAATTAAACAAACAATGTACAACTTTCTATATGGCCCATAACCTCTTTGTTAGAACAGATTGAGAAAACATCTGGACATAAGATATTTAAAGACAAACATCGTCAAATAAACTTTGAAACACTTTTAACTTGTATGAAAATTTTGAACTAAAATGTAGCTAAATTATTGTTATTTGATTTTAGATAGATGATAATATATTTGCTAACTAATTGAAACATACTAAGAAAATTTAACATAAACTGTTCTTTAACAAACTTTTGTGATAATCTAGAAATGACAAATATTTAATTTCATATGTTTGTTAAATTACTATTTATGTAATACTTTTAAAATGTATTAGGTGCACTGTAATGTCTTAGATAACATAACCTTTGATAAATAAATATTGAGCTTTACTTGTGATAAAATTCTACGTTTTCATACCAGGAAATATTATATATTATAACGTTGCACGTACACATCATAACAGCTAGCCTTAGACTGTACTTAACTGTGTTTTTATAATTACTTTGGCCTTTAAAACTACTTGTGTATAATTTATAATGAGGAAATAACCTTACACAAACGTAATGAAATCTAGGTTCTTATCAGTATATTGTTCTGAGAAAATAATATTGCAGTCTGTGTAATAAGTAAGTATAAATAATATATGAGTATGTAAATAGTCTACAATTGGTGTCATGATGTAAATGTGCAGAAGGCTCAATTGTGTCAAAAAAATGACGGCAGTCAAGATTCGTTTTCTTCATTTAGAAATTATCCCATTACCGTAAATTTCTATTATTTGTAAATTTACACATTGGTTTAGATCATTAATCTTCAAATTTTACCAAAATTTATCAATAATAAAATAACGATAACTTACATACCTTGATATTGCGACCAACATGTTTTGCTTGGGTACATAGGGCACTTAATTTAACAAAATTTGATCAAAATCGTTGAAACTGATTGTAATGAAATGTAATTTTCTGTTTTTATCTTACAACAGGTACCACAAAATTTTAATTATCCAAAAAATGAGAAAAATTAGCTGTGTGTCTTAAAAGTGGCCAAGCCAAATAGTTATATAAGACACTTTAATATGCATAATACAATTCGTTAAGATATTAAATCTAAGTATAGTTTACACAAAGAATTTGTGTAACGAAAAGATTATATTTTATGTACTACTATCAAATGGTTATTCGCCGTGTAAATAGCATTTAATGGTAGTTGTAAAATAAGTGTTTTATACGTAGAAATTGTATTAAAACAATTATTTACCTTATAGTATTGAAACAAGTTTCTTAAAATGTATTGCAATTTAGTGGTATAATTAACTGTTACAGAATAAATGTTTCTGTTCTAAAATATTTGAAAAATTTTGTTGGTAGAGTATAACAACTTATAAGGTTCAGAAAATAAATAAATAAACATATATAAATAGCATAATACGTTTCAAAGAAGCAATTATATATATGTTGCCTGTTTTTCTTTTTATGTATATATTTTTAGATGTGAATAATTGTTTATTTAATTACGTCATAAAAATATTGAAATAATAGAAATTCATGTTAAAGTAAATGTTTTAAAGTTTTAATACAAAGTAAATAATCAAAGTAATATACTGCCTCAAGTGAAAAGAAACAGATATGACCTAACCACAAACAAGATGAAAGAGTGCCAAACTGTGTAATTTCACTAAGAAAACTGGTAAGATATAAAATGGTTATTGCTATCTATCTTTTTTAAGTTTAATTAAAAGTACAGTATTGTATATCGCGACATAACGACTTCAAAAATTTGTTCACCTTAAACTGCCCTAGTTGATAGGATTCTATAAAATTTCTTTAAAGAAACTATTAAAATTTTAAAATGTAGTCTTAATATTGAAAAGTTCTATAAAATCATTTTAATGTATGTTGAAAAATTTTCATGGAAGATCGAAATTTGTAAAATTAATTTTTCCTCCATTTATAAAATGTAATTTTTTCGTTGTTGTGCAATGTTTGGATGACTTCAATATTATTTTATGTGTTATATAATTTAATATGAAAAGTTCTAAGTTAAAAAATGTTTCATGAATTTACTGATTTTAACCCTTTACTTTTTTTTTACCAACCTAATAAATATTAATTAAATAAATATTATATATTATTTCAAGGATAGCTCAGTTGGTAAAGTATTGGCGCATAAAGCCAAAGGTCATCGGTTCAATTCCCAGTCTAGGTTGTATATTTGTCACATGAAATAATTATTTAAATATTTCATTACCTGGATCGTTGGTGGGGTGACTTCATTTTGAAAATGTTTCAAAACGCGTTTCAAGACCGTAATCCTATCTTCAGTTAAACATTAAATACTTGGTCGCCTGAGGTAAATACCTATATAAATAAGATTTTCTATCAATCCTAATACATAGACAATTGATTGTATTTTTTATTACACAGTAACAAGCTAGTCTGTCTCTTGAAAAAGTAGCTTTATTGATAGAATGCCACTACTCTTTGGATAGCTGAGAATTAGTTTTTTACTTATCTCTTTCAAGATTCAAGATTCAAGATGGCGATAGGAAACTAGACATCATGTGTTAAAAACAAACTTTTTATCAAATTAACGTGGAAAAACTAAAAAATATTATTGTTAAGTATAAGACAGATTGTATTGGCAGTGATGTAGTACTTAGAAACTTGTTAGAATTATAAAAGTTTCAAGATAGCTGTGAGAAAACTCGAAAAGTCTACTTCACACTTAAACATTTTTGTGTAATTATTATGAATATAAGCTTTAAAACGGTTATTTATAATAGTTGTATAATGCGCAATCATGTAATATGAAAATCCTAACATCACATCTAATACTTAACTTCAAAACATAACTTTGAAAGATTACTTTCATTCAAAAATTTGACCCGAAATCAATAAAATATGTACTTTACTTTACTTTATCCATAGCCATCCGTCCTTGGCAGTTCGGCCTTTAGACGACGAGCCTCCCAGTAGCGTGTTGCGATGTCATCGGGCATGTTTGTGAGGTTGGTGCATGTCATAAGGTGAAGGGCGTCCATTCGGGAGGACTGGCAGAGAGGACAGCAGTCATTTGGGGCCAGGCCGATTCTGTGCAGATAGGCCTGAAGGTAGTCGTGCCTAGTCGTTGTCCTAAAGAGAGCAACGGCAGTGGATCTCTCCAGTCGTCTCCATATTGGTCCATCGGAGGCGAGACAATCCAAGGTCTTCCCCATACTTTGCTCCTTCAGGTAATTGGTGGTAAACCTGTTTATGGTAGTCGTGATTTTGTTGTTTGCTGCTCTGAGAGTTGTGGGGTTGTTAGGTTGGGTGGATTCAGCGCCTTGCTTGGCTAAGTTGTCAGCTCGCTCGTTTCCCGGAACCCCGACGTGGCTTGGGACCCACTGCAACGTTATTGTCCATCCAGAGCTATGAGTTCTGCAAGCTGTTCACGGCACTGGACGGTGCGGAGGTAATCAGTGGGGCTGTCGCTGCTCAACGCTAAAATTGCTACCTGAGAGTCAATGAAAAACGCTACTTTTTGAGATGGTAGGGTTAGTGTACGTAGATTTGTAGCAGCTTCATAGTTGGCGCGTACTTCTCCGTCGTAGTTGGCCGAATGTAGCCCCGCAGCAGTGAACCCTTCAAATATTCGGCAGTGCCATCCAGCTCCAGCTCCTTTAGCTTCTAAGTGGGAGCAATCCATGTAGATGTGAAGCCACTCATGTGATGGGTAGGCTGTGTGTATTGTATGTAGTGCCCATACCTTGAGTTCAAGCGGATTGGACTATGCTTTGCTAAGGCTAGTATTTTGCAGGTTTATGCTGGCTTTAAGCGTTGAAGGGGGGCGGCGTTGTCCGTCGAGTTTTGGTACTTTTGCAATAGAGTGTCTGCATGGGTTAGCGGTGACGTTTGGGTTTTAAGATGTTGTAAAAATATGTAAATAAAATATGTAAGTTTGTAGTAATTTACTTTTTTTTATGCAATTTTGAACAAGACATTAATCATTACATTTCACAAAACTTAAACTAAATCTGAAGAATCAATATTGAAAAATTAAGTCTTTTACAACAGCCCCACGACCAAATTCATGTTTTTCTATTCAATAATTCACGACCGGTTTTTTTCAAGATATCAATCAATAGATGTGTTTTAGGTCCTTAAAATAAAATTTTATTAAAATCGTATGGAGGTTTCCTAGACAGCAGGCAAACATAATTTTCAAACCTTTTTTGTTCTCAGAGCCTGTTATACTTGTAAATAAAAAATCATCATAGATTTGTGGACACATCACATAACTTTCTCTATACTACACCTATGTCAAATAATAAAAAATATAAAGTTCCTTATGGAAATATAAACCTACTTATATACCTTGAAACATGTCCTTAGAGACAAATTGACTTACACAGTAACAACGCAATATCCTTATATTTAATGTTATGAACTACACTAGAGTAAATTTATTTTAGTCTATCAAAAATAAATGTCTTTCATATTTGGTCAAGACACCTTTATGTCTGGACGTTATTACTATCTTTGTTGTATCCACTAAACACTTTCAGATGAAATATTACTGTTTTACTTACCCAGCATTTGAAATACAAAGATAGTTGGATAATATTTTTTGAGTCATTCAACTTTTAAAATTAGATCTCGCTATTCAGATTTTTATTTTTCATTTAATGTTATAAAATTGAATTACATGAAATTAAATAAATTAAGTTCTTGCATAAATGATAATTTCCAAACTAACCTCTCAAGAAAATTGTCTATTTACATTATGAATTTGTTTAAATAAATCATTTTTTCTTTATTTCCAAGAAAGACACTAACAAATTTCGTACTCATATACTGTACATTCAATATAAACAAACATAAAAAATATATATATACTTCCTCGAATTATCATAAATTAAATTATAATTCCTACAGAATAAATGATATACGGTGACTAAATATTTACTTAATTTATTTAAAGTTTAAGTTTATTTAATGAATTAAATTTACTTCTTTAGTTACATTTACTTGAGGTAATTAAAAATAATATTAATAAAGTTAATTTTCAAAATAAAAACTGTGCCAGACTTGAGCATTAATTATTATTTGATTATTAAGTATAAATTATTATAATCAAACATCCTACAGAAACATAAATAGAAACATTCACACATATTCTTACAAATCCACTAATACGTATAAACACCCAAACACATATATTTGAACATACACATACATACATATACATAAACACTAACTTATACATATTCGCATAAATGGATAGCTGCACACATACATACACTTATACACCTATATACGTTAACACTTTAACTCTATACGTACTACACTATTTTTCTATACACAAAAAAATTCAAACACATTTGAATCAATACAAATTCAAATAAGTAATAAATAAATAACATAAGTACAAAAAGAAACATACTGAAAACAATAAGTAAATAAAATATAAAAAATTTTATAACACAATGATCAGGTTGTTCAATATGTTATCTCATCAAAACCAATTCCTCCTTGAAAATAAAATAAATTGTAGACACCTCAGGCTATGTTGAAGTTGTCATTTAGCTAATTTAGTAATTATTTAATTCATTATCATAATTTTTTAGTTAATTTTTATTTATATTGGACTTTATTTAATTATTTTTAATTTATAACATTTGTTTTGTTCCTCAACATTAAATGTAATTTTTACTTGTGTAATAACAGTAAGATTGTGACAGGTTAATAAAAAGTAGAAGAAAAAGCTGTTTCTATATGTGAGTATATGTTGCTGGGTTGATCGCCCACTGTAATGCTGTGTACGCATTTCTCCCCTCTTTCGATTTATTACAAATACCTCACTTCAGAACAGTTCAAATCACATCTGCGAATGACATTATAATAGATAATTAGAAATTAATATTAAACATGATTTACTATTACTTCAATTCCTGGTCTTACTTAAAGTCTTCAAAGGTTCTCTTTACTTCTAAAGTTCTGATGTTTCAAAGGATTTTAACTTTGTGAGTATACATTTATTTCCGCATTATTAAAAGACGTTCAAATTATTATTATATTCTTATTTTGTACTTTGACAAGGTTATTATTATAAACCAAAATATAAAGTCTATATATCTTTATAAATAAAATTAAACATTCATAAATATATATTATTTAACATCATATCAAAATTATCTTCAAGATTTGTATATTATCTTTATTGTACTGGTATAAAGTAATTCTCCTTTCTTCGTCTATATATAGAGTTATATCTGAATACGAGGGCTTAGGTTACAACTCATTCCACTTGAGCACTACTACGATATCACACAGTAAACATGAATTTAATGTTAGCTCTACTACTAGTAATTACTGTGGTATGTATTGTATAAATATATATTATTTCATAAATTGTATTGAAAAATAATAAATCTAACAAGTATTTCATTTTAATAAATAATTGTGTTTATATTAAATAATACTAAAATAAATTTAATATATTTTTAATACTAAATAATATATGACTACTGTAACAAGTTGGTATAAGGCCGGTGGTATTTTTACAACACTGAAATCGAGAACAACTTTACACGGCTTGTTATCATAAAATTCGAATGTCATTAATTTTTTTCCATAACAGCTATTTTTAAATTTTAAAGCCGATGGTAATACAAATATATGCAGAATTAAATTCCTTACATTTTTACTTAATTTAGTGCGTTTTATGTTAAATTGTCACGTGAAAATTGTTATTGTATTTTTCTAAATTTCATTAGATTTCAATTTGGGCACACAAGAGTCCCGCTGCCAATTCTCACATCTCAATCTAAAGTTTAGTAATCACCGCCATTGTATTTATTGGTCTTTTAGATTTTTTATCGAAATATGAACATTATAACATAATATTAAATGATATATATATATATATATATATATATATATATATATATATATAATAAATTATATATATTTTTATATATTATTTATTATTTATTTAATAGTCGGAATTTTCGAATGCGAAAGCCATCCCCTATGAAGATATTATGAAAGATTTAAATTCTCAAAATTGGTTCTAAATTTTAACCGCATATCAAAGAACTGTGGCCTGAATATTTCCGAAAAATAAAATGGCTATATATTCTGAATTATGCTTAGTACTGTTAATTTTTCTCCTCTTGCATTTAATATTATTTTATAAAAATTACAAAATTATTACCCTGTTTCATTCCTTATTCGAAATTATAAAAAAAAAGTATTAAAATGATAAATCATTTAACACAAAATAAAATTAATATTTTTAATATTATTTCAATATAAATGACTCTTTATTATTGAAAATTTCAGTGTATTTTCTGAAGCGTATTTATACATTGCTAAACTATAAGTAAATACGGTGCAACTAAAACTAATAAAAATAATTATATCTACCGATACCAATATATTAATGTAAGCATAATTATATCATTTACTAATGTATGGTTATATTTTGCATTTGTTCCAGGGAGTAACTAAAGGTCAGCTGAATGCGAAACCCGAAGAGAACGAAGCAGTTGGTATTGATCAGAAATTTTTCTTTCCCTCATCGTCTTCTTGCGATAATTGTTACAATCTCCGAAGAACTTACAACTTTTTCGGGTTTACATTTAGCAAGCTAATACCTTGTTCACAACCGACTACTTATTGTGATTCAAGTCTATTAAGATGTGTTAGTACAAGACCTACTAATTGTTAACACTTTAAAATATTAGCTAGGTTGCAGCTTTTGCTAGACTGACATAGCTCTTCTTCACTTATTATACAAGAGTTATTATAACCAGTAAATGTAGAACACTTTTTGTTTATGTAAGTTCAATATTTCAATTATGAATTCTAGTAGTTTTGTAATTAGATGTATAATTTATTTTCTGTAAAAATATGTTTTTCTATTTAATTATATTTTAATGACTACCTAATGCAAATGTCAGTCAAAACATTATTATAAATGTAATAAACAAAAATCTTTTCTTCAAGCTTTGACAATAATGATTTATTAGTACAATTTATTATATTCTTAAAATGTATTACCTTAGATAAAAATCGAATTATTTGCAGTGTTATGTTTAGATGAAGTGTTGCAAAGCCCGTAAGCAAATCAATTTTGTAAACAACTATAAAACAAACAGTATTAATCAAATCAATAGATATCTGTATAATTAACGTTTAAAATATAATCTCAAAATTTGTATAAGAATTAGGGTATAGAAACTTTTAATAGTTTTTTTTTATTTAAGTACAAAATGGAATATTTCAGACAACTACAAAATAAAGAAACCAGTTATTAAATAAATAGTTTAGACCAATATCGCTATCAATATTCTGTTCTATTAATTATAAATAACTAAAACTGAAGAAATCATGTACAAAGAATAATATAAAACACATTGTTTCAACAATAATAGGTTTATTAAAACAAACGTGATTCAAAGACAACGGTTAATTTCTAAAAATGTAAATGGTAGTGAAATTAGGCAATATTTACTGCATATACATTTGAACATGTCTCAAAATAACTTCCAGTTTCATTAACAATATTCCTACACCAGCTGTCCAAAATAGTACCTTATTTTTAAAATGCCTAGGTTTGAGCAATGAGTGCACAACTTAAACGTACTTTGTGCGGAGAGATAAAAATATTCTCACATTCAATTGTTAGTAATTACATATCTCACACGATGCTATATTGTTTAACAATTACGGGGTGTTCAATATGTAATAGTTATTATCATTTTATTCTTGACTTTTATTTTTGAAAAAATTTAGTTTATCTTAGTTGGAACATTTGTTTTTATACAAACAAAACTATATTCAATAGTCGTTTATTTATTTAGTCGCAGCTGTTGCCTAATTAGTCTGGATAACCAAAATTATCTAAACATAAACCTAACTACCATATTTACAAATTGCAAAACATAAGTTGTAATATTTTCTCTTTCTATTAAGTGCAGGTGTTGGAAGAATCTTCTATATGATTCGAGTGTAAAGTGTCATTGTCAATACCCTTTAATCTCTGCACTCCGCTTCGCAACTTTCTCGTTGTGACTAAAACAACTTGCCACACTTTTTATACAAGCAAGTATTGGGCCTATATTCAAGATGAAGGTGCAACTATGAGAAATCCCCTGTCTACTTTTATGGTTAATCTTGTGGGGAAGATTTTTATTACAAAGGCTAAATAAACCACGACATATTTTCCCTGAGTGTAGGTTAAGTATGTGGATTACAAGTTGATAGTATTTAATAAAAAGGAGAGTTTGGAACATTTTTGAGGCAATAACACAACCATAAATTTTACCAAACTAACCTCCATTTCTTAGATGTAAATATACTTAAACAGAACAACAGTTTAACTTTTATTGTTTATAGAAAACCCACACAAAGAGACCAATATAAAGGTGATAGAAGAATAAAAAAACAAAATACTGCAGTATAATCCTACAAAGAATAAAAGTTTTTGATTCCTGTTAAGACATGCTCTAACGGGTCAATGACAGATAGACGATTATGGTATTGAAAATTAAAATATTTAATTTAAAAACATTTTAACTACATAATAATTAGACTTTATTTTAATAAGCTATGTGAAAAATGTATAAGCATGATAACAACCATGTACGTAACAGATGTTATGTGATCATGACAAAATATGAGAAATCTTACAACGTATCAAACTTTAAGAGAATAACAATTCATTACAACAGCATACAAAAATCAATGTTACTATATTTATTAATGAATTATTTATGTAACGTCAAATTATATAGGAAATGTCAATATAAAATATATAAGAATTAATGAAATTGAGTGGTATGGATGACCACCATTTACAACATAAGTCGTAAAAAAAAATTTCTAACAATTATAATAACAATCATTATGTGATCATGAAAACAATTTTAAACGTTAAACTTTAAGCGAATTATAATTTGATTAAATGGTAATAAAAATAAAGAATACAAAATTT
This sequence comes from Aphrophora alni, assembly GCA_963513935.1. Taxonomy (NCBI): domain Eukaryota; kingdom Metazoa; phylum Arthropoda; class Insecta; order Hemiptera; family Aphrophoridae; genus Aphrophora; species Aphrophora alni. Next base: position 119,051,493 of record OY740767.1, on the reverse strand, counting down.
AATTTTTACTTGTCAGTGTAAATATAAAGCAAAGGCCAAAAAACAAAAAATGAATTGAATTAAGTGATATTCATGTCCACTTTTGACAACAATAGTAGTTTTAAAATATTGATAACCATTGTAACGAAATGTTTCCAAAGTTACATAATCATGACAACAATGTTCGTTGAACTTTAAGAAAATAATAATGTATTGTTACAATTTACGAAAATCAAGGAAAATGTTATTTATTTTATGTTAAATCATAGAGAAAAATACAACTAAAAAACATACAGTACAATACAGAATGAGGTTGAATGAGGTTATTCTCCACTATTCACAACAGAAATTTCTAAATTTATAGCCATGGTAACGAAACTACAATAATATTATTGAGTTCAAAACAAAATATATTTCGATCAATTTAGAACGAATTTAGTAAGCATATGTATTCACAGCTTCTTACTTCAAAACCTTCTTAATTCAAAGCATAACATACTTGCAAAATTGAAGAATATGAAAATAAACTTATTTGAAACCTATTCCGGTGTAACGTTATCTTTCCTTCTTAGTTTAGGATCTTGTAAAATTCTATTTATATATACATATATTTGATAAAAGTGATTGAAAAGTTCAATCCTTAACTTTATCTAAGGTGCATATCAGCAAATAATTAACTAAGATACCAATTTGTGACTACGATTTCAGCAAATTATTATTACAAAAAAAAAAACACCACAAAATTGCAGTACTATTGGTAATTGCATTCGTTATAGGATATTTTACCAAACTAATAAAATGAAACCCAATTAAATACCTGCATATGATGCAATAATTAAAACGAATTTTAACCAGAAAACATAAATTTGGAAGATATCGATCAAAATTTATAAATTAATCATGAACAACAAATTATGAATTCGTAATTCTCAAAACTATCACAACTGATTTGGAGAAAATTTTATGGAGTACTTTATAAAAAAGTACCACATTTCATGTAAAAAATAAAGTTATTGCTAAATTAAATACAATAGATGCTAGGAAACTTTTTATATTAACTACCGTAATGGAATTGTAAATAACTAATTAGTTCCTATAGAAAACTCTATATTAATATGAAATACATATTATATTATTAGATGTAAGATTAGTTCAGTAATCTTGTATTAGTTAAATGTAAGACTCAAGACACTTGTTAAAGCCTTACTGTTATAAAGTAGGTTTAGGCCACGCCCCTTTGATTTCTGTGTAAATATAGTACTGGGTTTGGCACAGTATTAGGCTGATAACATAATAAAATATGTAGTTAATAGCTCTTGCATCACTGACGATGACGACTTTAACACTGAAACTCTTTGTAATAAATAAACTTACTATTTATGATATTTGTGTTCAAGTTTTATTATATCAAGTAATTAACATCGATCAAAACTTATTTTTAAAAGAATAACAAAGAAATAATCTGTTTTTTTTTTTTTTTTTTTTTTTTTTACTTTCATTTTCGAATTTCGTTAAAATTCCTCTCCCGTAATTGTCTATCAGTTGGAAAATAACTTGTTATTAAGCAATTCAAAGCAGAAACTTTTTTTTCCTTCAAAATATGTAGGAAATAAAATTAATAGAATTGATTTTTAGTTTTTTTTAAATTTTAGTGTAAATAAAACGGTTATAGCATGATGCACACTAAAATAACAAAAACGATCAAACAAATTAACCCACTCCCCCTACTTCTAAGCATCTTCTAAGCATTTTGGATTAGAATTCAAACAAATTTACCCACTCCCCCTACTTCTAAGCATAGCCAACGTGACAAAGTTTATATAGTTCGTACAAAAATAATGAGTAAGTAGTATGGATTCTTATAAAAACTGAAACTGTATATAATTGCTAGAGATTTTGTTTAAGAAAATGATTTTACAAGCTTCATAACAGCCATACAATCAATTAAACCGGTTTTAAAAAAATGCCCCCGATACTTTATATAGTATTATCGATTTATTTGTTACACTTTATTTCATTCACATTTTGGTAAATAACAGTTAAATTCATAAGACCAAAATAATATACTAAGTTTTAAAATGCTATATTTTAAAATAAATGCTAAGACCAACATCGTTTCTTGTGCATTAAGAAATATGAAAATTGAGAACATATAAAATGATTATTTATGATAATTTTTTTTAATTTTCTATGTTATCAATTAATAGAGATATAAAAATACATAATGTAATACACATTAATTTTGATATGTCACACAACTATGAATATAACTATAAAGCGGGTTTAAACTCCTACAAAATTTATTTTTTCTCTTTAAAACAATGTTTATCAAAATTACAAAATAGAATAACAGAACTCGTAAATAACCACAGTTAATTATTATTTTATAATTAATTCTGAGTTTATTTGCTCTTTTTTCTATCATTTGTATTTAATTAATATAAATGTTTGAAATTAGTGGTTTATTTTTGTTTGAATAAAATTGTAAAATTCTTTGCTAGTTGATTTAATAACAGTTTATTCAAACTATGATATTTTTTTCAATAATGATAAGTTATATTACATTTGGAGTTTTTCTTTCAAGTTTCCGCAATGGCTAATCTAGGTTTGAACTACCATTGTAATGCAAACCAATGATTTGATAATAAATTACAAGTGGCCCTTGCTCTATTTTACGTTCAATTTTATTCCTATCAGGAGAAAATAGTCTGTAATACATTTCTTATGTTATTGCTTTTCAATATTTAGAAACATATTGTGTTAGATATATAGACAATCTGTTTTATATTTTATTATGATTTATGATTCCTTCATATCTTAGGACCTTTTAAATATGAATGTAGTAGTAATACAAATTTTATATTGTCCGTGCCACTAATATTTTTTCTTTCTTTTTCACATATACATTGTAACCATTACAAAATTTCTAAGTTATAAGATTATACAGAAGAGGAAAATAACACAAGTAAACATATTCACTATTACCAAAAACATAACCCATTTCATTAAGTCCAATGCCACCGTAGATATAAATATCATTCATATCGTCTATCTCCATATAATATAGTTATTTGTCCAACATGAACAGTGATTTATTAATACTATATGTAACAAGTTTTAAAAACTAAAAGGAGAAAAAGAAACTGTAAGTGAAAAAAGAAAAACGAGCTACTACTTTGGAGGAAAAGGAGCTTCTCCATGGTGAAAAAAAAGAAACAGGAAAGGGTTTGGCAATTCTATTAAAACCCATAAAAAATAAAGCATCACGTATAACAAAATCTTTGCTATGTAATTAGTTTTAGGTTAACTAAGTTAAATATCAAATTAGATTGTCTTTTATATTGATTAATGATACAAATTTTTAATGATTTATACGTCAAAAAGTTTTTTTATTTCAAAAATACACTATCTCGGGGAAGGGGAGCTCGTGCTGGCCAAGAAATCCTGTTTTATACGCAAATTTGTTTATACAAAAGGAAAGTACACGTAATTTAAATTTTAATTTGTTATGAAAATAATTTAGTCAAATTGTTCACTATGTGTTTCCTTACTAGTACTTGTTACGTTCAACTTCTGTCTACATCTTGCTCTTTCGGCGTTTCTCTCAGCACTCCCACACAAAAAAAAAAAGACGCTCTGGTATCTTCAAGCTTGCCGGCTCCAACTGCACTGATTTGAGTCGTCCATTCTCATTGGCCGGTGAATCCGTTGTCAAGGCAACGAGTTCGTTGTGTCGTGAAATTATTTTAAGTGTTTTAACTTTTTAGCTATATTTTAATTCCAAAAATGATTTGTAACAATTTTAATTATTCAAATAAACACTTTTTATCGAATTTTTACTTTACATAATCTTTTTTAATATAGGTCAAAATTTTACCACGTAATCTATACTCTGGCTTGGCTACAATTAGAATTCAAAATGTCTAACTTTCTGATTATTAATTATTTATAATGGCCTAATTTTACAAATTTATATATTTTACAATTACCAGTATTTCTATGGTTTCTTACATTTTTTTCAACCCAATTTTTAATTTGGAAGAGGTTATATGTATTCCCTATTTGTTTATTAGACTTGCTTCTATTAATTTGTACCATTATACACGTTTTACACCCAGGAAGAAGATGAACCGATTTTAATAAAATTATAGTGCTGGAAAACAGCTACGTAGCTAATATACCATATTCTAGCTCAGAGCCATTGGTGAGTAAAAATACAATTTTATTTATCACTTCAGGCATTGAATTAACATTGTAAATTCACCTTTAACATCAACTTCATCAAAATTAGATCCAAACAAAATTGACCAATGAAAAATAACAACTCCCTTAAAATTCATTAAAGGAAAATTTAAAAAATATTTTAAGCTAAGTAATAATGATTCTGTGTTATTGTAGAAACTTTTTCTCGTATACATTGAACATTTTAAAACACTAACATACAAAAATTCTGCGAAATTATTAAACACTGATCAAACACTGATTTTCTTTACGTGTGAGAGATTAAATAAAATTATTATGGTACTCTCTATTTCTGTGATGTACAAATTGATTTAAGACATTCCATCATTTTTAGCATTGTCTTAACGTCTGAAAACGTCAACAGAAGTTAATACAATATTAGAAATGGAAGAAAAAATATAATAACAAACACGAAACCGAGAACGAAATAACTTTTATTAATATAAGCCATATAAATATCATTTTTTTAGAAACACAATCCATCATAAATTTTGTATCATAGTCACCAATCACTTCTCCACTCATATCACTCATATAAGTTTCAAGATATCAAATGTCCAAATTTCCTAGATTAAATAGTTTTAAGCCCTATTTATTTTGTTCACTACAAATAGTCAAGGCAAAAGTTACAGTCTATTGAACTATTGAAGCGCAAGAATTTTCTATATTTGTATATGAATAATTTTTTTTTTTAATTTCAAATAAATAATATTGTTAAAACAAATAGACGTTTTATGATATTTTTTTAACATGTTACAGTAAAATTTATCTGATGGGTCAAAAAAACGGATGTCGAGTAAATGGAAATATATTCTGAATCCATAAACGTGTTTTTTAATGATGTCTGGCTGTCAGTCCTGTGTATCAGTGTCTGTTGTCTGTGCCGTCTTCTACAGTCAAACGCGTGGACCTATTTTCATCAATTCGATATGTGGAAATATTTTGGCCATATCTAGGAACTTTGTTTCTATTTTTTTTCAATAACACAACGTTAAGCGTACCTGCTATAAGAAAACACAAAATTACTATTTTCTCAAAATCAGCTCTACCTTTTTTTCTTAAATTTTGCTCGAATCTAGCCTCTAAGAATCTAGACGAAACACATGGTCGCCATATCTTCGAAAATTCCAGTCCGCGAATAAAAAACAATAAAAAAAATCTGTAATGTACTTTAATAAGCCAAATTAGTTACAACATTTATGGTTCAGGAATAAATGTCAACACAGAGTGAACCTTTACCAACGTCATTAAATCAAATACGATATACGGTGAAAGCGCCATTATTAAAGCAAATTTAGGCCCTATTTGAATATATAAACCCTATCTTATAGAAGGCGTCCTGATTCGATATGTTCCCTGAAAGCTACTGAAGTTACATTTTCGGTGGCGATTAATTTTGGTTGGTTTTTATTTTCCTAAGAGGATGTGTAAAAAGAAAGTTTGTGTAATGTTTTTTAACTTTTTATTATATGTACATTAATAAAAATATAGCCTACTGTATTATTGTATAATGTTTAAATGTATTTTTCGATTCAATTTTATTGAGACTCTAAAATAACGATTAATTAAAATGAATATAAATTATTTAAACAAATAAAGGTCGAATAATAACTAGATAAAAAGTTTGAAAAATTATAAAACTTTTATTCATCTTTCCAGATGATTAATCTTAACTACTTCCAGAAGAATTCTAGTTATAAATCAAACCTGGACGTTCCTGTTTTATGGAGTTTATGATAGTCAGTGAGGGAACATTATTTGTACAAACAAATTGGAAATCAGGGAGTCAGGGATAGAAATAGAGTTATTGGCCATCAATGCAGTTGTTGCCCACATTGCACAAGAAACTCGAAAGAACAACTAAAAATCAATTTTGACTTTTACAACAACAAAAACCCTCAAACTACAATGTCCGGGTAGGAGAAATATTTAGCCTGAAGGACTGGGAGATTTGGTTCCAGTGGGTCCCTGGACAATGTTTCCTTGGTGTAATAAGAAGGAACATAAAATGGCTGAAATGACTGTATGGTTCTAATACAGTATTTTTTACAAATAAAACAAAATATAAACATACCACAAACGGACAAGAAGGTACAGTACGTATCTAAGTGAACATCAGATTATCTCAATTATTGTAAAAACAAACAGTGCCAATGTCAGATAAATCTGCAACATTTACTGAGAATCCTAGTTTACTAACACACGCACACACACATACACACACTAACCAAAAATGAGTTAAGGAGATGTACCTATCATCTTAAACCATCAATTGAGACGTGAGTAACTTAACATGGTAAAATTAATTACTAGAGTCATTCCCTCACGTGGCTTGAATGGTTTAAAGAGTATTGTTTTGATATAAGTTTAAGTATACCCCCACACTACTCTCTCTGTCAAGAAATACTTGAAAACGTACACAACCCACACTTCAACTTAATAAATGAAGCAACCCTCGTGAGAAAACACCCCTGCCGACACTCGAGAATATATTTCTCACATTCTGAACTCACGAGATGCTGACCTGCGATTCTTGCAACAGAGTCGGAAATTCGAATAAAATAGATATCAGGTAAGGCTGAGATCATCATATCTAGCGGCCATCAGTGGAGATCCAATGATGAATTAGAGGTAATTTTTAATTAGTAAAAATCACAAAAGAAATAGAAAACATATTTTGCAGTATCTTTAGAACATTTCCACTTGCACCTAGCAAAAAAGACAACACACACGTGTAAAAAAAAATACACGTAAAATACGAATATAAGTATTAATTAATTGGGAATATGAAATTTTGCTAAGAAAAGGTTTTGAAAACAACTGTATCCCTTTCACGCGTAATTAATTCCCATTAATATTGAATTACAATATAAACTTCGTTAAGCATCTTTGTAAAGTGCTCTCAACCTTAGATTATTTATTGAATTTCAGCCTCATTACATTAATAACCAACACATAATCCTCGAAAATAGATTTTCCTTTGCTAGTATTTTACAATAAAATACTATTCCACTTTTTTATTATCATATAATGATTTAATTTTTTAATATTTAATTAAACACTTAGAATTTGCAGAACATGGTGTATATATTTTACAAAATACTGCCTATTTGTTATTTCATATTTCAATATAGATTATTGCTTTCTCATATATCTGTAGTATATGAGAAAGTTATGTGATGGGTCTAAACATTTATATCGAGTTTTATCTGTGTGTATATCCATTTTGAGGTCCCTAAGACGAAAAAAGTTTTTTTTTTTTTAGATTTTTGTCTATCTGTCTTCACTTGACTGTCTGTGAATATGCAGTGCTCTACAACCAAAACAAAGGTGTGAACTCATTATATTTAAATGTGGAATGTGACCCTATTTTGGCTATATTCAAGGCGTGTGAGTGTGAGTGATAGCTGCCATAAGAAAAACACAATAATACCAATTTCTGAAAATCAACTAAAACTATTTTGATCAAATTTTGCTCAAGTGTAACTTCTAGGGATCCATCAAAGCGCTAAGTCCCCATTTCTCAAAAATGGATTCGTTAGTGATCGGTAAAAAAAGTAAAAAATCATAAAACTGTTAAAAGACCATATCTCTCAAATTAAATTTCTTTTTTTAATGGTATGTGAAAATTATGAGTGAGAAAATGTTTGTAATAGTTTTGCACCACGCTTTTAAATTTTTTAAAAATCAAATACACATTTGATTTTACTTCTAGAATATTTAAAAGGAAGAATGGAATTATCGTAATGTTCATTTCACGACTTCTTGTAATTCTAGTCCGGAAGTTAAGTTATTGTCTCGTTTATTTGTATATCTAAGAAAATATAATAACCTTTTACTTTATTTCTTATTATAACGTTCTTTGAAGCGTTGTGTCACCTTTCATATATTCACAGTGTGTGGTCTGCTGGGTAGCCATCATACATCAAGATACATCACGTAGGTGACAGTTTGATAACATTTGTTTCTATTTGAAAATAAAGAACATTTTTAATTAAGGAATTTTAAATGATTTATGTTTTTAATTAATAAATTATTTAGAAAAGTTGGTAATCTTATATATCCATATAAACACAACAAAATAATTTAATTTTGTCATTACAAGTATACACCACATTAATTTTATACATTGTGGTTTGTATGAGTTCTTTCAATGATCACAGTAAAAAGGTTTTAAAATTATATTTCGCAATTTAGTTAATGGATTTAAGGAATTAACTACCATATTTTCTGAACATTCTATGTATAAATTACTTATATAAATTTATAATATAAATCGTGTTATTACAACCATCTATGCTGTAAAATGAAGAAGTTGTTTAAATGTTATTCAAATAGCAGTTATTTTTTACCAATCATATTATGTGATTTTATGCCAAAATAATATCATTTCATAGGACTAACTTAAAAATTTAGAGTAATGTGAACAGGGAATGTGATTGTTTTGTATTTTATCAGTACTTACTGACTAGGAGATTTTCAGTGAAAGTGACAGTTATATATTGTGGATTTTAGCTAATGTTAAAGGGAATTTATTTCTTCCTTTAAATATGTATAATTTATAATGGATCAAAATTATGGATTGATTTTTTTTAATTAGATTAATTATATGAATATATCTATTAATGTTTAATTGCTGTTATAATTATAATAATTGACAAGTAGTTTACATTATTTTTAACAGTCTAAAAGGAATTGTGTTAAATAGTTTCAAAATTATCAAACATGAGATTGTCTATAAATACAATGTCATCTTGGGTTCAAGTTGGGAAATAGTAACGAAACCAATTAGGCCTATAGGTTGGATCGACTTTCTTGCTAGTGGGTTTAATAATTTATAGTTAGACTACAATTTACTAATCAACACATACAAATTTAAACTATTATATCGGAAATAATAGTACTTAGAGTATTCTGGTATGTGCAACCTAGAACCTGGGCCATTACTATCATGTATCCTGATATTTTGAAGATAATTTGAATTTAAGTTCTTTTTTATTTCAAGTCATTTCATAAATAATGTCTGTTCAGTATCTATTGCCAGAATATAATGTGCGTAGCAACGTTAAGTTATAGTACAAGTTATTACACAATGAACATAGGTTTTTTTTATAGAAACTATGCAATTAAATTTATAATTAAATTTATAATTTATAATAACTTTATTTCGTTTCTATAGTGTAACGAAATAGAGGGCTCCCAAAAGGTCAGTGCTCGGCAGGCCATAAATTATAAAGAGTTGAAAGGGTTGACAGCTAGAAAAACTATTCTAACATCAGTCACGGATCTCAAGGAATCAAATAAACCATTCCAAAAGTCAATGCCTTCAACCGAAAATGTTTGAAAAGGACCAATGAAAGGAATTGCGTCAGTTTTGAAATAACGTACAAGACTTAAAATAAGCCAATGAAGGAAGAGGATCGGAAGAAATCGTTTGAAAGAATACATTATAAATAGTGGTGGAAGAGAAGCGCACGAGGTTCTTTTTGGTTGTTAACTGATTTAAGGAGGGAGTTCCGGAGCAAGTATTTCTTTAGTAGGAAAGAAGATCGTTGTGAAAGATTTAGCCGAAATTAACAGTCAAAATTAAATAGTATCTTCGTCGTTTTTTTTTGTATAAGTATTTAATAATAATCTCCGAAGAAAAGATCAAAACATAATCGTCGTTTATAAGATTAATAGACTCGTCCTAATAGAGTCGTGTGTGAGAAATTAGCGTCGTTATAGAAGTGTTTGAATAGGAATATTCATACAATAAATTAAAAGTAATCGTCGTCACAAAAGTTTGAGAATACAAGTGTAAGAAGAAAAGAAGATTCGTCGAAAAGATTAAGGCAAATCGATCCATCTACTGGCAGTCTACACGGGAACCACGGGCAAGGAACCAGGAACATCGGAGCTGTGATAAAACTACCAAGCCGATAAGTACAAATTAATGGACAATGTCAATTAAATAAACTACCACCAAATTCTATTTTATATGTAAATTATAGTCACCAAAGAACCTCACGAACTCGTAAAGAGAAAATAAATAAAATTAATAAATAATACATTTCAGTTAGCCGGAGCATTTTATAAAAAGTAATTAATAATTTTTAATAATTAAAAGTAAAAAATTTAAAAGTAAAAATTCTGATTCACTCGTATTTCTTTATTTTAGGTTAAGACATTGTAGAATTAGTAATTATTTATATTTAACGATGTACTTAGAATAAGTAGTAGGTTTAGACGTTAATTGTATAGGTATTAAGTGCATCAGATTTGGACAATAATTGGTTTTTTTTTTTGTAAATGATTTTAAACTTCAATTTATAAATAATTAAAGAAAGTTAAATTCTAAATGTGTTGAAGTGTTATTTGTTATAATAGGTTGAATAACTCTCAAATGAGTTATTTTAATTTTTTGAAATTTTTTATACACTTCTTTACCTGATTTTAATATCTAATTTCTTTAATTGTAAAAATGGAAGTTGAAGTTTTAAAAGATTGTTTGCATTTTTCCAATTTCAAGGTGTACTGTAATTGTGAAAAATAAAAATTTGTCTTTTAAAACGTAAATCTTGTAAAATAAGTAAAATTATTAGTTTATTTTTAGATTTCCTTTTAAAACCTAAATAATAATAATGTGTAAACTTGAATAATAATATACGTTCGAAATGGAAACAAATCCATATAAATTTCAATATATATATATATATATATATATATATATATATATATATATATATATAACATATAAGCCCAAGAAACAAGTTGGCATGAAACCTCACTAATGTTTCTTTAGAGTATACACATTAATCATCGCTCTTTTCAACATTTCGTGAAGGAGCACAATGGACAACGGTATACTCTAAACAATTCCTTTATGAAATGACACATATTAATATACTGGGATGCTGGAAGTGGTTTAAAATCATTTTATGTTACGCGTATACGTAATCCTAGTTCTGAATTCAAAACAATAAACTTCTGGCGCCAGGTGTTGCCAAGTAAGGAGAATATCGCAGTTATCCTATTATATATTCCTTACTAAACTTCCTTACCAGCTTTAGATTATAATAACTTTCGTTTTGAATTACAATAATTCTACTCTAAAAAATATTTATGAGAAACTAATTTATAGGCATCTCAATTGCCCTGTTGTCATGAATGAGCCATTAGATAAATTAAACCCATTCATAATCTTTAAAATGATGACAAACAAGCCATTAAATTGACACATGTAAGTAATATAAATCTGACTACTTCCATTAAATCTTCCTTCGATTAAATATCTTATCCTTTAACTACTCGCTTGAGACTCAATTCCATCTACATATTACAGAGAGTGACTATGCAATCACTCTCGTTCAACGTCTCTTAGCTACATCTATGTTTACACTACACAAAAATACTCTCTAGGAACAGATACATCAATTCAATTGTAATTTGAGACTCTAATTCATTCTAGATAGTTTGATGTGTAATTCCGTGGCAAATTTCCTCCTTTTTTTTACTCCTAACCCATAGCTATCTATCGGTTCATGCAACCTAGGCCGATGATAACGAGAAGCCTGAACTCGGTACTCTCTAAAAGCTAAGAAAATCAAAATTTACAAAATTGTCCGGACTTCTAATTTAGGCTTTTAGTTATTTCACTTGTATATTTAAGAGGGAATTAAATTCTATAACAACATTCTAAACATAGTGATTGCAATAAGTTTCATTAAAATCAGTTGAACAAAAAGTTTGTATAGTGGCAATCTATAGTTATTATTATTGATTATCTTGAGAGAGAGAGAGAGAGAGAGACAAAGAGCTAATATATACTAGGTACATCCTTAGAGGAGACAAATATGACCATAACACGTATCGTTCTAAGTAATTACAAAAGATATTACCACGTTTACATATTTTGAACTATAAAATACTCTCGGTGAATATAGGGAGTTGCTACGTTATAGAAAGACGCAGTAAAACTGTAACTCGGTACATAAAACTAATAGAAGTGAAGCATGGATTATTTAAAAATCTACTTTTCTAGTAACACAGTAAAAAATAAGATTATGAGATATACTGTTGGCTACATAAAATGAAACAGAAACCTATCTTGGAAGAACTAGATATTGCCTTTATTGAAAAATATAAAACTAAGGGTGGACTTAAGGTATCAAGTCTACAAATGGATGGTACAAGAATCCCCTAGAATTTATTGGAAGAAAATCTTAAAGAGAAATTAAGTTTGCAGTCTCAGATACAAAACTATATAATGTAGTAGACCAATTAAGTATAGATGATAATAAAAATGGTGATGCAAAATATTTAGTAGTTAAAAAAAACATTTTAAACTTCCAAATAATTATGCTTGGATTTAATGAGCTGTGAACATAAATAGTAATCAACTTAATAAATAATTACCAATATTAAGTGAGTATGAATAAGTATGTCAAAGTTTTCAAACTAATAACCTTTAAGAGAAAAATATATTGTTTATATGGCTTACAAAATTAAGGGTTCTCCATTAAATGGAATCACCATAAAATGGAATCTCGACGAACATAACTGAAGAACGGAGTATATTGCCTGTATTGAACAATATTACAAAACTAAGAGAGAACTAAAGGATTAAGTCACAAAACTTAATTATAGAAGAATCCCCAAGAAAATACTACAGTATTTATTATTATAGCAGAAAAGAAAAGTTTGCAATTATTCCTGTTAAGGCATCCCACAATACTATAATAGATGGATACACGGATAGACGAGAATGATAATGGTGATTAAGATTAGTTATTCCTTAAAACGTTTTATAAATTACTTATGACTTAGATGTAACTAACTGTGAAAAATATGTGTATCCATGGTAACAAAACAACAATATTATTTTGATCATGATAGAATATGTTAAAACTTTCCAAGTTTAAGAGAATATTAGCTTATTGTTATGGTTTACAAAAATTAAAATTACTACATTTACAAATTATTTATATAATATCAAATCATAAAAAAATGGTTAAACGAATTGCTATTTTCAACAGTAGTAGTTGGACCAAATTATAAACATGAAAATGTTACGTGATAGTGAGAAAGAATATGAAAATGTAAAATTTTAGGAGAATTATAATTTTTTTATAACAATGAAGGATATTACATTCTTTATTTCATTTTTAAATGTCAATGCATAATAAAAAGAAATTTATTTTTTTAAACAAAAATTATGAATTGATTGAAATGATCTATTTTTCCTATATTGTCAACAATGAGAGTTTTCATATATCTATAGCCATGGTAACGAAATATAATCACCACAATAGGCTATAATTGTATAGATTTAATAAAATAATAATAATTGTTGGTACAGTTTAAAAAAAAACAGGAATACTATATATATATATATATATATATATATATATATATATATATATATATATATATATAAACTAAACATAATAGAAATGCCCGCTAAAAACATATCATTATGAGTAGTTAGTAAACTACTAACTGTAGTTAATAAACATATCATTATAACAGATTGAGTTAGTAGTTTCCCATTGTTGATAACAATAATAGTTTGAAAATATTTACAGCCAATGTAACATAATTATTATAATATTGTGATGACGAGAGAGAAGTGTTCATCGTTCCATTCCCTACACAATCTGCTCATGTTGTCCAAATAGATATTGGAAAACCCGCACTCCCAGTAGCGTGATCCACCTCTTTTCCTGAAAGTATCCTTATAACAAGGACAAGGATTTAGGATAATTTTCCATGTACAAACTATATAGCACGAATCCATAAATTAATCGAGTGGATTAGTGAAAAGTGATAAACTTTAGATTTCCATACTAAGGGCGAGATTAAAAGCATGAATGCGAAAGAATTCGGATAACCTGTAGACGAAAAAACTCAGGAACAAAGCTACGAAGCCCATTAGAACCGTCCGGAGTTACTAAGCAAGATGAAGGATGGGAGTTACCTTCCTAAAGCCTTATTAGAGAGTTTTCTAGGGGACTGTGACATGTAGCATCTTCTAATGTTATCTACGCGAAACTGAAATAAACGTGCAAAAGTCGCATGATATATGCATTCGTGTATTGAAAATGCCCGCTACACAAAAATGTTCATGTTGGCATATCCAACATCTTCTTCTGCTGCCTTCTCCATTCGGAGCAAACCACTGAGGTACATGCCTCATTCTACTCCATTGTGAATACAGTTTCTGAAACATAACTGATAAACAGATATGTTAGTATTATCAACAAAATATGTTATTTTATGGCTCAAACTATAGTAGAATTTTGATTATGTATCAAGAACAATGGCTGTTTCTGTTTATCTAAAGTAGTGTCGTACCTAGAAATTAAATCAATGTTGATTGTAGAGTGTGCATGAGCCACTTTACGATAGATTAATAACAAACTGTTATATTATGTGAGCTCCCCAACCTCCCTTAAATGTGAATTACAAATTAAATATAATGAATACAACTATAATTGGTAACACCTAATCAAAAAAAATTTAATTTGCTTAAAAGTAACCATTGTACTCTGAAAAGAATTTATTGAGAAACAAATTTATTGGAAACTCATTTGTCTTACTGTCATGAACTATCCATTACATAAATTGAATACGAAAGCATTAAAATCTTGTAAATGATGTCAAACAGGCTATTAGATTGAAACATGCAAGCAATATAAATCTGAACTACTTACATTTAAACTTAAATAGATTAAATTCCTTTTGACTTTATCTACTCGCTTGAGACTCAATTCCATCTACATATTCCGTAGAGTGGCTTAGCAAACACTCTGCTTCGATGTCTGATAGTTACGTTTATGACTTACAACTGACCCATTATTTTTACTTTCTATGAATAGACACATAAACTTCATTAAATTACAGACACCGGTTCATCCTAGAGAGTGTTGAGTGTAATTTCGCGGCAATTTTCTGCTTTGTTCAACACTAACCCCATAGTTATCTATTGGTTCTTTCATTTTGTTTTTCACTTACAGCTTTATGGGATGAAAACAGCATTCTAAACGTCGGAATTGCTATAAGTATCATCGAAATCTTTTGAGGAGTTCATCAGTACAAAATTCTATGTTATTATATATATACAAATACATGATATGGAAAATTTGTAGTTATATAATATAGGCTATGTCACCGACGATAAACACAAAACAGGGTTTTCTTTGTATTATCTAATTTTTACTATTAATTAATTATAACCAAACCTTTATAGAAATGTAAATACATTTAAAATATAATTCAACAATACATAAATAATTTCCCTATTACCTCACCGGGACTCAAGTGTAATGAGTACAGGGTGGCAATCCTGAGGTGCCCTAGCTTGATCTCCATATTTCTTCTTCTAATCTTTTGTTAAAAACCTTGCTTTCATCTATCCTATCAAGGTGTCTTATTACATACCAACACTTAGTCTATACCAACCCTAACGCTATGAAAGTATTCTATGTTTAGATGTCTCTTTATGAAGCTGTAAGAGAATCTTTTATTCTTTTAGTGATATTTATCTCTAGGTTTTTGAAAATACTAGGTGCATAATTAATTATAATGCAATATTATTACTGTTAAATAAACAAATTTTGTTTCAATTTATTTAACTCGCGACCTTGTGCGAAAGACTAGGAATAACTTCTGACAACAGTCATCAACAAATCAAATATTACAAAACATAGGAGACTACAAATTGTCTGTACAACCCCAGTAATTTCCTATAACGACAATGACCTATATTACATTTAGAGAAATAATAAGCGATTACGAAGTACCTAACATATCAAGGGGAAGGACTTCCAAAAAATATGAAGATATTACATAAATGACCTGATATATGTTCTGGATACCTATTGAGTACAA
Organism: Aphrophora alni; assembly: GCA_963513935.1. Taxonomy (NCBI): domain Eukaryota; kingdom Metazoa; phylum Arthropoda; class Insecta; order Hemiptera; family Aphrophoridae; genus Aphrophora; species Aphrophora alni. Next base: position 119,035,401 of record OY740767.1, on the reverse strand, counting down.
ATACAACATGTTAATCATTTGAATATTATATATGCTGTTATCCAACACTGTAATTACTCTCTGGCTGTATCTCGTTACTTCGGGGAGGGGGGATGATTTGCTCTGATTAACTAATTAGGATTAGTACTAAGAGCTTAAACGTACGTCACCTTCAATTTATTTTGTGCTCTGAGAATACGTATCCATCTATGTAACCGCTGTCATTTCATGATGCATACTTTATAATGCTCCGTGTTTCTTTTTATGAAATTTGAAGCAAGGAAAGGGTGTGTTGCTAAATAACATGGGAAGTGTAGTTTTGGGGCAGCTACCAGTAGTATTTTAGAAAAGCGCAGCTAAACTCTAACGCCGTCTATAAAGAATTATCTCAAAATTATAGATAAAAATTATCTCAAACGCATCATGTAAGAACTGAGATATTGTCTGTATTGGTGGGTATTGGAAAACTAAAGAAGAAGAGGAAAGAATAATTCAAAAGGACTGATAATTGAACAATCCATAAGAAAATACTGCATTGTGAACCTACAGAGAAGAGACATTTTCAATCCCTGCCAAGAATTGTATAATACCATAACAGACCAATTACGAGTTTACGGACTGCATTGTAAAAGTACAGAGAAGAGACATTTGCAATCCCTGCCAAGAATTGTATAATCCCATAACAGACCAATTACGAGTTTACGGACTGCATTGTAAAAGTACAGAGAAGAGACATTTGCAATCCCTGCCAAGAATTGTATAATCCCATAACAGACCAATTACGAGTTTACGGACTGCATTGTAAAAGTACAGAGAAGAGACATTTGCAATCCCTGCCAAGAATTGTATATTACCATAACAGACCAATTACGAGTTTACGGACTGCATTGTAAAAGTACAGAGAAGAGAAATTTGCAATCACTGCCAAGAATTGTATAATCCCATAACAGACCAATTAAGAGTTTACGGACTGCATTGTAAAAGTACAGAGAAGAGACATTTGCAATCCCTGCCAAGAATTGTATAATCCCATAACAGACCAATTACGAGTTTACGGACTGCATTGTAAAAGTACAGAGAAGAGACATTTGCAATCCCTGCCAAGAATTGTATAATCCCATAACAGACCAATTAAGAGTTTACGAACTGCATTGTAAAAGTACAGAGAAGAGACATTTGCAATCCCTGCCAAGAATTGTATATTACCATAACAGACCAATTACGAGTTTACGGACTGCATTGTAAAAGTACAGAGAAGAGACATTTGCAATCCCTGCCAAGAATTGTATAATCCCATAACAGACCAATTAAGAGTTTACGGACTGCATTGTAAAAGTACAGAGAAGAGACATTTGCAATCCCTGCCAAGAATTGTATAATCCCATAACAGACCAATTAAGTGTTTACGGACTGCATTGTAAAAGTACAGAGAAGAGACATTTGCAATCCCTGCCAAGAATTGTATAATCCCATAACAGACCAATTAAGAGTTTACGGACTGCATTGTAAAAGTACAGAGAAGAGACATTTGCAATCCCTGCCAAGAATTGTATATTACCATAACAGACCAATTACGAGTTTACGGACTGCATTGTAAAAGTACAGAGAAGAGACATTTGCAATCCCTGCCAAGAATTGTATAATCCCATAACAGACCAATTAAGAGTTTACGAACTGCATTGTAAAAGTACAGAGAAGAGACATTTGCAATCCCTGCCAAGAATTGTATATTACCATAACAGACCAATTACGAGTTTACGGACTGCATTGTAAACCTACAGAGAAGAGACGTTTGCAATCCCTGCCAAGTCATCATCCTCAGTTTCTTATATAACCCATTACGAGTTTACGAACTGCATTGTAAACCTACAGAGAAGAGACGTTGCAATCCCTGCACGAATTGTTAATCCATAACAGGACAATTAAGAGTTTACGAACTGCATTGTAAACCTACAGAGAAGAGACGTTTGCAATCCCTGCCAAGTCATCATCCTCAGTTCTTATATTGTACACAAACCCTACTCACAAAGATTACAAGAGGAGGCAGTTTGGCCACGCTTCTATTTCAAGTCTATCACAATGTATTCAGCAACACAAAGTCTAAGCTGCCTTAGACATATAACATTAACATGACCCAAAATTACACTTATTAATCTTTAACGGAACTGGGAACAACCCCTCTCCGTTTCAAAAAACCATAGAAAATACATCACAAACAAACAAAAGAGGAAAACAATAGATAAGAAGTATTCAAATAAATAAGACCATAAAGAAAATAATACTAAAATCAACAACAACACTAAATACGAAATGAAAATAAAAAGTGCTCATTACAGTTGATTACTGTTATAAAATTTAAATGTCAATGCATAAAGCAAAGGTAAAAATCAAATATGAATTGAATTAAGGCTTTTACCCTATTGACAAGAATAGTAGCTTTAAAATATTTATAACCAATATTATGTAACCTTGATAAAATATGTAGAGTAATTGTTAAAACTTTAAAAAAATAATAATTTATTGTTATGAAAATCACTGATACTAAATATTTTAAATTATTAATTTAATGTCAAATCAGAAAGGTAAGGTCAACTGAAAAAACATATAGCAATGAATAGGATTGAGTTTTCTCTTTGTTATTTATTGACAACAATAGCAGTTTTAAAATATTGAAGACGATGGTGAGGAAATGATAATAATATTAGTGCAATCAAGACAAATTAGTTTTCGACCGATTTTAAACAAAACTAGTAAGCATGTTTACTTGCAACCGTCTACATTTACGGACTAAACATATGAACAAAATCCATGAACATAGTAAAAAATCGGACGAAATCCTTTTGAAACCCAGTTACGATTTAAGGATATCTTTTTCTTTAGATTTAGATAAATGAGTTTGGAAAGTCATTTATCCTGTTGTCATAAACGATCCCTTAGATAAATTGAATACGAAGCTATTAAAATCTTGAAATTGATGACAAACAGGCCATGAAATTGAAACTTACGAGTAATATAAATCTGAACTACTTGGATTTAGTTTCACTTAGATTAAATTCGTTTGAATTTACTTGCTCGAGATTCAATTCCATCGAACTTTTCCGGAGAGTGGCTTGCAATCATTCTGTTTCATCGTCTCATAGCTTCATCTAGGATTTACAACCGAAAAAGTCTCTCTTTTCTCTAGGAATGGACACATCTACTCAATTGGAGTTTTGGGATACATTTATTTATAACTAGTGAGTTTGAATTGTGATTTAGCGGAAAATTCCCTCTTTTGTCTATGAATTCAACCAACATTGGCGACAAAGTCTTAGTATATGTAAAAGAAAGGAAATGAGCATTATAGCAATCGTGTACATAAAGTCAAAATTATAGTTTCATTTTTTTGTTAATACACATACAGCCCTACTGGGCTAAAAAATAGAACAATTTCAAGAATTACATTCAAAATACCTATAACGATTGCTGTACGTTTTATAAGAAACTGTGGAGAATTAAAATCAATTTAAAATGTTAAGTTATTTTGTATTTTCAAACGCCTTAAAATATCCAATGTGTGTATATAGTCTCAATCACGAACGTAGCACAAACACAGTACAGCTAATTTACATTTTTCTTCAGGGTAGCTAATTACAAATTAAAATATGGAACTGGTTCTTCTTCTTGAACCTTTGTAGTTCTTGTTCTAATTTTCAGGAAGAGTTATGTTTTTACAATTATGTTAAGTTTTTTTTTTTTGTTTTTTTTTCATGTTTCTTTATTTTGTTTGTTGTATAATTATTATTTGTCCTTTATACAAAAATGTATATATACATATATAATATAATTCAAAACCAAATTGATTTAAAACAGTTTAAACTGTTTTTGAAATTTTCTCAAATAAATGGTAAATTGAGTTGTAAAAATTGTGTAACCATGATAAAAGTTTATCAATATCATAAAATTATAACAAAATGTGTGAAAACTTTTAAACTATCAAATTTTATCAAATAATAATTTTTTTATTATGTTTTACGAAAACTATGAACACTACATTTATTTATAAATTATGTATGTCAATTCAAAATAACGGCCAATATATATGTATTAATGAAAGAAAAAGTTCTCTAATTGACCATTATTTACAGCAATTATAGTTTGAAAATATTTATAATTGAAATTTAAAAAATATTACAAACATTTTTGATCATGACAAAATATGTAAAACATTTCAAACTTTAAGAGAATTATAATATGTTGTGGTATATATAAATCGAGGATATTAGATTTGTAAATTATTTTTATAATCTCAAAGCATAAAGCATAGACCAAGAACAAAAAATATAATTGTGAATTGAATTAAATTATCTTACTAGTACGTTACTGAACACAATTGTAGGTAATTGTTAACTATAGTAACCAAATGATAACAACGTTATGCAATCATTGCAAAGTATGTGAAAAAAAATATTTATTATTTAACTCAAGGCTATTATATTTCTGCTTGCCTCCTATTGACAACAATAGTAGTATGAAAATATGTATACCATAGTAACGAAATGATATATATATATAATTATATATACACCAATAAAAAAAATAAAAATTATTAGTGATTTTGTTTACGAAAATGTTTATCTACGAGATTCACAATATAATATTGTGAATATAATATATATATATATATATATATATATATATATATATATATATATATATATATTGTGAATCTCGTAGATAAACATTTTCGTAAACAAAATCGCTAACAATTTTTTTTTTTTTTTTGTGTAAAATATTTTACCACATTATTGGTGTAAGAACATGTGCTAAGCTTTGTCATATTTGCTATTAATACTCATTTTTTTACGATTGTATAGCTATTTTGTATCTCGTCAATAAACATTTTCTTATACAAAATCACTAACATTTTTTTTTTTTTTTTTTTTTTTAGTTTAGTAGAATTTAAACTTATTTATTGTTGGTGTAAGAATATTTACTAAACTTTTTCATATTTGCTATACATACTCTTAACTAGGAAAATATTTGATCGATAGTATAGCTGTTATGAATCTCGTCAATAAACTTTTTTTCTTTTTTTTTAACTTATATCATCTACCAATTATTAATTATATCAATTTATTTTATTATTATAACTGATATAATTATAATCGACACTTCTTATAGCTTTAATAGTCTATAAGGAAATGCTGAACAGTTTCATAAAAAATAAAAAAAGGAGACGAAACACATTATGTCTACAGGTTAGTTTTACTTTCTTGGTAGAAGGTTTAATAGTTTATGGTTTACTACAATTCATTGTTCAGTAGAGATCTGCAACTAAGGTGATCTCGTATATACAACTTTGAAATATACCATGCCGCATCTATCCTGATATTCTAAATTTGTATAAACTTTATAATATTATCGATACACTTTGACTTTTTGATAAATGTAACAATTTATGTGACCAGAAGATGAGGTAACACGACACCAAAATCGAAACATACATAGATTACACATAATTTGTATACCAATATTTTATTTGTTCTAGAGACCATTTAATTTTCATTTCATTTTCGCTTTAGGTAATTTATATATAGCATGAGTTCAGTGTTATCTGCAGGATATCTTCCAACGAGATTTCCTAATTTTATGGATTTTTTTCTCTTCTTCACCTGATTTTCATATCTAAGTTAGTTAACCACAAAAAATCGAAATTGAACTTTAAAAGAAAGTTTATATTTTACCGCTTTTAAAAACAAAAGATCATAAAATTAATAAGTTTTTCTGTTGTTTAAAGGCGAAATATTTCTCGGCTATATAAAAAAAGTAGAACAAAATCTGAAATAAAGACCTCTCGAATAGTTAATGCGTCACAAGAGTTAGTCAAGAGAGTCGATTAGAAAATGAAAGAGAGTGATCTATCCCAAGACTACGTGTATATCCACCAAAAATCCCTCGGGATTGCCTGGCACGTGATCAGTAATAAGTTTAATTTAAGGCTGAATTAAAAAGTAAATATTTTAAGTGGAAAGTAGCCCATACGAAATTCAATACCAATCAAAATTAAGCCCAAGATACATTTTCAAATGAACGTTGAAACCTCATATTTCTTTAGTCTACACAAATTAATCATTGCACATTTCAATTTTTCGCGAATTAACACAATGGACAACGATAGCAATTCCTTAACTTTAACGAAAAGACAAAATATTAATATACAAGGATGCTGGAAGTGGATTAAAATTATTATATGTTGCACGTATACAAAGTTCTACTATTACCCACGTACCGAATTCAAAACAGTAAACTTGAGAGTCAAGACTCTTGGCGCCAGCTGTTGCTAAGTAAAGTAAGAGTTAATATGCCAGTCATCCTATGTATTCCTTATATTCATAAATACTAATCTACCTTACTAGTTTTGGATAAATAATAACTTGGATTTCAAATTCTAACTAGCCTTACTTATGTTGTTGTCCTAATAGTTGAATTTTACTTTTACACTTCCATATTCAAAATTTATAATAAATAATTAAATATACATTTACTCAATGAAATGATAGATATAGTTAAAAACACACATTATTGATAGTGTTTAAGCTGATATTACACATCATTTATGCATATAAATTTTTTTATATGTTTATACATGACGTTTCGTGAGTATAAATCAACCTCCGTTATTAAGTGATAAATTATATGAAAAAAGATAAAAACGGCAAAACGCCAAATTGAAAAACTAAAACTAGTAAACTAAGAAAAGAACTCGGGGTTGAACTGTTAAAATGACTTGGACTCAAACAAGTTTGAATGCAAGAATACAATGATCGACTAACTAAAACAGGGTTATATGCTGACGGATTTGTAACCAGACAGTTTATTAGGGTGACTAACATTTTGTCCCCTTTTTCAAGAATTTGGCATTTGGTAACGAGAGTTGACTTACTCGTATACATTTTAAATGTTTTGTATTAATTTTGTACACAAACGACGGCAAGTGTCATTTCAAACTATATCAAATGAAAGTAAAAAACTTTAAAATCAGAATATACATATCTGATCTTCTTTCTTTACGAATATTCAGCAAGAAAAATTTCCCCTCATGTGTACTACAGGTGTGGCAATTCTAAGATACGCTAGTAAGGTAAATTTTGTGTTACATCTTTCCTGTCAGATCTCTCTTAACAAATTCTTTTTCTCTTCCTACTCCGATAAGATATAAGAATATTCAAGAGCTTTATTTTATGTTTTCTTTTTTTCATTAAGACCACGAGTTACGGTTTTTATTTTTTTCCTTATTAGTTATAATGATGGCGCTTTACATCAAACATTGCAGCAATTTGTACACCAGGGACCAGGGAAAATCCACGGTGTGAGAATGAAGTGAGAGTAGTAATGTATTTCAACGTATTTCAACATATCAACGAGACAGTCAAAGATATAAAAAGAGTCTCCACCAAACCTATTAAGAAGATCAAGTGTTAATCAGAAAATTTTTAAAGCGACTTTTTACAACAGGCACGTAAACAAAGTTGTTATGGTTATGTTTTACAATTCCGAAGGAAATCAATTCCTGCACTTGCATGAAAAACAGAAAGAGATTTTTCTAAATACAAAAATAACCATATCGCAAAGGTGAGCATACATTTTTAAACACTTTTCAATGTTATATAATTATAGAACATTTATTATTATAGAAGGATTTGTATATCTTCTTAAAACTAGGCATAAAAAAAATCCCTATGTTGTAGTTAAGCTAAATCTTGAACGTAAAATAATCTAAATGTTATATAGCAAAAACAAAAATGTATTCTCTTTTCAACTAAACAAAACAAAACCTCAAATTGAAAATGAAAACACAAATTCGAACACAGAGATTTTACTACTTTCCACTGAAGAGTTGATTTGACTTATCACAGAAATAAAGCATTCACATTCTGGGTTTAGTTAGTCTTCATGCCTAATCAAAGCACCACACCCACCTGACAAAAAACAAAACTCTTCTAAATAATCTATGCCGGTGGTTAACAAAAAAAAATTCTTTCTGCCTCGAATTTAAAGACCCACAACGCTCACTCTGAAAGTTTTGTCATTTATATACAACTGTTAGGATTTAGGGTTAATTTAGGATTTAAAGTTAAGTTAGAATGTAATAGATAAATATTCCAAGTCTACACGATAGAGACACCTGAGTATAAACCATCATTTTGACTGAATACAAAAAGTTAGGTAATCTTGACTTGCACCACAAATGAACAAGAGTTTGGTTGAAAATAGAGGTCAGTCGCAGCAAGGAGGTATCGACGATCAATGGTCGGCGGCGGGAGTTGGCACGAGGTTGCCGGGAAGTTAGTCAGCTCGAGGTCAGATTGAGGTTGCCTGGAGTACCAGTGGGAAACTCTGCCGGAACGTGACCAGAGTGTGCTGTCATGGGATAAAATCGCTAATCAAAGTGAATTCTCTATGAAGGGTCAATACAGACACGGAGCCACGAGGGTTCGGCAATAGGAAGGTGAGCCACAATTCAGTACTTTCTTTGAATTAATTCATATTTAAATATTTACTCTGTCATAATAATTAGGATAGCTCTGGAACGAAAGCTTAGAGTATTTAACTTGTAAATGAGTTTAATGTTGAATATTAATATTTAAGAGTATTACAGATTATAGTCATTAATTAGAAAGGTTTTACATGTATATAATCATTAATAAAAATAATGAACTAAATAAATTGTCAATACAAGCATTTTCAGCATTGAATCACTAATTTCCCAAATCATTTCTTTTTTAAGCCGGCTCAGGAATCTCTTTTGATTTTTAACACAAACAAAGGCTACAAAATTATTATAAGTATTTAAACATTCATATTTCCTTAAACTTACAATAATTTTAAATAAAATAACTCTACATAAAAAAAAAAATCCCTCAATTACCAAACTACATTTTCATAGTAAATGTCATCATGGTGATGCCAGACTAAGCAATGACAGACGTGGAAAAACTAGTGACATGTAAAAACGATCATCAAGTCGATGGTACCTATCCAACACCATCCTATAATATAATCATCAGATCCTCTAAAAGTGATGTATAACAGGTGTTCTCTTGGCCCTTGTAAGATGTGTATTGGTAGATCTAAGAGTCTTACCCAGTGTAAGGGCTTAAAACAGTTGTAAAGCAGGTTTTCTGAATCTTGTAATTGTGTATAGCGCTAATTTCTCGACGGCGGGAGACCTTAATAATCTTCTTAGATATATTAAAACAGTGTCCATATTCGCTTAGTCCATATCAGTGTCTCAGCTCCCGTGGAACTCGAGACTCTACATACGGGATAAGCTTTCACTCGTGTCGATGTTCCGGCGCCGTCGGTTTTCGTAACTATACGAATATCACATTTTCTAGGGATGTCAGGAGTCAAAATTTCATTTCTGACAATAACTTCGATATTTGTGGTCGTGGGATTGGTACCATTGCATGTATATTATATTCATCAAATTTATTGTGTAACGAGATAAGGAAAAAACTGTTTAAAATGGTCGATATTTTGATAATTTAATTCATTTTTTCTGAATTTTTATAGGGTTCTATTTTAGTACCTTTACTAAACTTACATTGCACTGCATATATGTGTTTAATAAAAAAATATATTATGGTCTTTCATGATTTCTTATATCACTGATTCTCCCCTCTCTTTCCGTCTTTCTCAATAGTTTTTACAAAATAGAATTTGATTTTTAATCAAACCACGTAACCGAATTAATTCATTTTTGATGTTATATTGCTGATAATCAATTACACGTCATTTATATAGGTCATGAACGATACCTATTTTGACAGGTAACTAAGACTTTAATCAAACATTATTTATAATTAAAGCGTAGCATTATAATTAATATTTTGTGAGAGAATCGATATCTTCTATTTTATTCGGTCGTACCTTTTAAGATAAAATTGAGAAACTTATTTAAAGTTTCAATAAATGATCTCTATATCGACAATTGTATCACAATTAGTTCTACTACTGGTCTGCATACAGATACTAGTATTGGATATAGTCAGACAATCTTGCAAAAATCACTCCTTCAGGTCTAAAAACTGAAAATATTTAAATCTCTGAAATATATATTTTCACAAAACTATATAATTTTCCCCTCTAATATCAAATACAACCAGAATAATGTACAAATTATAGAGAGTACTTAAAGAAAATTTAATTTAACTCAATTTTTAATCGTCTTGATTAAATAAACATAAACGACACCTTGAGTTTACTTACTTTATTCTTAATTTCTGTAAACGATATTCTTATCTGATAAGCCTGCCTTCTTGTAATAAATTATTTCTTCGTAAAGATGTGATTAAAATAATTAACAAAATTAACTACCTTGTTGTTTTTCCTTATTTATTTTCCTAATTAGACAATATTATGTAAATCACATCAGTAAGTAATTACTTGTATTGTAAACACTTTATGTCTAAAAAATTACATGGTAGTAGAGAGATAGTTTAATTGGACGAAAAAATTGTTTCTATTTTTTCATGAACATTTTTTCATTTTAGGTCCTCTGATTAAAAAAGTAGTAATCGAATGACGTTTGTCTGTAGCCAGTACAGTATCCTACACCAAAAAACGGGTGTATTAATTTTGATTACATTTTGTATCAGAGCATATTTTAGCCGTTTCAGAAGACTATTTTTTATTTTATTTTGTATTTTTAGATTTATGGTAATGTAAGTAAAAAAAAAATGTTTGCTCCATCATAGTACTTAGCTGGCTATCATACAATGTAATATAAGCAGATCATATAAATATATTGCCTAAAAGTTGGTTCCTTGACCCTTGAAGGATATTTTAAAATGAATTACACATGTAAAAATAAAAACAAAAAATGTACCAACTCTCTAACTTACAGTTGAGTATTTAAAATTTAACCTTGCAATTTCGATTTTTTTTAAACATGTGAAAGTTTTTGATATAAACTAATGTTTCAAATTGTAATTAAAGAAAATTACGGTTCAAATTACCAAGAGGAAAGGGAAGAACTGTTAGCGAATTATTTTGGCTTATAAATGTTGACACTTAAAAATATGTTATCAATATGACGTGGGTCTATTTTGACTTAATTCACCTTTTAGGACGGCATTCTAAGTTCACCTTTTGTACAACTTCTTAATTCTTTAGAGACTAAAAGTTTTTGTTTGTTTACAGTTGTGTTTATGAACATGTGAGACTTCTACTGCACCTTTATATTCTTCTAAATCAATTGCATTTGTCAATAGTGACCTATAGAAAGGCACAAAACTATTGCTATATCTGTCGCTATTTATGTCTTATTTCTTCTCAATGTTATCTTTTAATAAAATTTTCATATTAAAAATGTCATTATTAAAAGAACTCACAAGTTTTTTATACTTTTTTAAATTATTTAATTATTGCTATTTCATTTTAAGTTAACTTTACCAATAGACTCTATGATTACAGAGCAATGACAATAAATCAACTGATATTTTCCCAAATCGATGAGGGAAATAATTATAAAATATCATACTAAATGCGAAATTACGTTGATAAGTACACGTGAAAAAGAAAAAAACAAAAAGTTGGAATCAAATTTAAACAATGTATTCGCTTCTTGGTAAGCAATCCGAGTTGTTAGTAGACAGTTTCCAAGCAGATCCTCAACCTGTATGTACCAAAAAATTCAACGCTGAAGATCCAAAAAGAAAAGCAACATTCAAATTATACAAACTTTCCTGAATGAAATCCAAAACTTTATTAACCAGCCATGTTACATCAGCAATACAGATATCCATCAGGACCTTAAAATACCTTCAGTGACTGAAAAGATCAAAAGATTGGGTTGCAAACATGCAATAACAATTCAAGATCATCACAATTATGAAGTAACATAATTGCTCGATAGTTTGACGCTGCTAAAATAACTGACACCTGCTGACAGCGTAAGTGAAACACCCAAACTAGCCATTGAAACTAGTAAATTATTTCGTCAATGTTAAATCATAAAGAAAAGGCCAACTAAAAAACATATAATAATGAATTGAGTGAGTTGCTTTTACAATACAAGATTGAAAATATTTATAGCCATGGTAACGTTATAATAATATTATTGAGATCAGGACAAGACAGTTTAGAATGGATTTTGAATAAAATTATAAGTATGTCTCCACACAGCCTTCTTCATTTAAAGCCCAAACATACTGATAAATTAGAAAAAATGTTTGAAACAATTAAATCCACTTTTTGAACCGAGTTCCGATTTAAAGATTTAAAAAAAAATTATTTTAGACATTGTACATTTAAATATTTTTTTATATAGAATTTGGTGAAAATCTGTGAAAATTTTCAATCCCTATATCTATTGTACGAGAATTAGCTGAAAACTAACTAAGAAACTAATTTCCAACTACGATTTTCATAGGTTATTGTTAAAAAATAAATACATTTGTTATTGCTTAACAAAATGTAGTACAGTTGGGGGATTGAATCTTTATAGGATATTTCACCAAACTACTCAAATGAAACCTAATTAAATTCGCAAATAAAACAAATGTGATGTAACTCCTAAAATTAATTTCTACCAGAGAGGAAATCCATTTAGAAAATAATGGTAAAGATTTTGAATGAATCGTGAGCGACGAATATATAAATTCATAATTCTAGAAATGATCACAGCTGGTTAAGAGAAACATGATAAAGTTTACTATCCATGGGTTATTAAAAAAAAAAAAAAAAAAAAAAAAAAAAAAAAAAAAAAAAAAAAAAACTGTTCCTTGCCCTACTGCTTGCCTACAATCAATTTTTCTTGCTTTTAATAACTTTTTATAATCGTAAATTTTACATTTAATTAGATATTGGGGCCTAAATTATAGAGTTTTTGGTGAGCCTGTACTACAATTTTAATTTTGTAATTGAAACATAAACTACAATGGCAAAATCGTGTTCACCTTCCCCAAAAAGAGTAGTTGAATTGCAACATAATCAGTGCATGATAAAAAAAGTGAAATTTAGAATATTACCTACAATTTCATCTAGTAACAAACTTTTGTTCCCAAAAATATGTGGAATTAAATTAAATACTGAGTAAGTCCCAACTATTTTTATTGCTTTGCACTAAAATTGCATAGTATTAAACGTATTTTAAACAAAACATATTAGTCGAACCGGACAATGTAAGAATTTCCCGAGCAAAACGGTTTCATTTAGTTTTAAAAACAAAAACTAGAAAAAACACTACTAAATCGAGCTTTATACTGGAAAATAAATACTAACAAAGGAAAAGATTGAAAAAAATGAACCTATTGAACGGGTTGGACGTAAGAGATAAGAGAAGATTTATAACAACTATAACATAACCCTAGAAAGTAGGAAACCAGTACTACTAGTCTAGTAATATGAACTTAGTACTCACCAAAACCCACTTCTCTTCGTATTGGTTTCCCTTTTACGTAGGACAAGGATATAGATTGCTCCAAGCTAAAGACTGCGAAGTGATTAATCAAGACTTTTAGTGGAAATGAGGAACATTGTATATCTGCGAACAAAATTAAAATTTTTGCCTGGGAAAGAGTCCGGTCGGGAATGATGTCCTCATACATAGGTCAGGTTAAAGTGGAGGATGCAAGTCTGCAGAAACTGTTATAAACGTCCGAGGTTAACGTAGCTTGGAAGTTAACTTTCAAATACCCTCTTAATGTGGTTACTGTGGGATTGCGAAAAGCAATATCTTTTTCTGCTGCCTACACGAAACTGAAAGTATGAAATATACCTTCCTGTATTTGATGGTACTACCAGCTTCATCTATAACAGAAAATTTTAATGTAGGAACATGCGAAATTTTCTTCTGCTACCTACTTTATTAGGGAGATAGTGCCTCATGCAACTGCATTGCACCTACAACTTCTGAAACAGAACTGACAATCAGATATGTTAGTAATAAAATACATTGCATTGTGACTCAAATCGCAGTAAGATGTTGGTAATGTCAAAGACAGCGGCCGTCTGTATTTATCTGGAGTTTTGTCGTACCTCTCAAGAAATAAAATTAATGTTGATGTAGGGTGTGCAATAGCCCATTACTGAAATTAATAGCAAAGTGTAATACAGTATTAAGTGAGCTCCTTAACAACTCTTAAATGGTAGTTTAATCCAACTAATAAAAGTTGTAATTTAAATTCGTTTTTAAAGTAATCATTCTACTTGGGAAACAAATGTAATGGCAACTCATTTGTCTTGCTGTCATGAACTATCCATAGATAATTTGAATACTAAGCCATTAAAATCTTGAAACAATCTTATATAGAAACATGCAGGTAATGAAAATCTACACTACTTACATTAGAACTTACTTAGATTAAATTCCTTAGACTTTATTTAATCACTTGAAACTCAGTTCCATCTAACATCCTGGAGAGTGGCTTAGCAATCACTCTGCTTCGATGTCTCATAGGATTTACAACTGACAAGAGATACATCTACTAAAATTGATTTTCATATTCTTCTTATTTTGTTTGAATTGTAATCTTGCGACAAGTTTCCCTCTTTTTCACTTAACTCCATAGATATCTATGGATTCGTTTAAAAAAAAAAAAATGAAACTAGTCTTATATGCTTAAGGCCCTGCAATCACTGCGCTGCCCAATATATCCCTACATTAATATTACAAATAAATCTACATTATACAGATCTGAGGTTGACTTGAACTTGACCTTTGTGCCTGCTTTAATCACCATATTATAGTTTAAACTTGACCTTTGTGCCTGCTTTAATCACCATATTATAATTTAAACTTGACCATTATGCCTTCTTTAATCACCATTTTTTTAATTTAAACTTGACATTTGTACCTGCTTTAATCACCATTATTCTAATTAAAACCTGACCTTTACACCTGCTTTAATAATCATTGTTCTAACTTAAAGTTTACCTCTGTGCCTGCTTTATTCATCATTATCCGAATTTAAACTTGACATTTAATTTGTGTCTGTTTTAATAATCATTATTCACTTCTAAATGAAAGTAAACAAAGGCATTGATTTGTTATTGAAAGAACTTAATTATAAACTAAACATTATTTCTACTTCTTTGCTACGTATTGGCAACTTAAATTAATTTACGTCTGTAGATTAACACTGTAATCAATTTTGTATATATGTTATAATTATTAAATAACTACAAATACACAAACATGAAAACACACACCCAAACACATACTTAGTCTACATACTTTCATTAACACTCATTTTTATACAAAATTTGGTTTGTAGTTCTAACAATAATATAAGTCGAAAGACATAACAATCTAAAAATATAATAATAATGGTAATATAAACAATGTGAAATAAATATCTAAATAGAAAAACAATTCAATTGTTTTCAATAAATAAAAAAAAATCAAATTTCTCGTGCATATCATAAATCGAAATTCACGTACATTTAAACTAAATAGATAGTATCGGTAAAAATATATAATCTGACATAAACAACTAAAAATAAAAACGATAATCTACAACGAATAATACAAACATATTTTTCAACCGTATTGCGTAAGTAGAGAATGAAACCACCTAAACTAAGTACATAATAACAATAATATAAAACGTATAATAAATATCAAGACAAAACGAACAAAAACAACAACTTCGACGGCTACTTTGAACCTGTAAGACTAACCAAGGTGCCCTGGGCCACGAAGTGAAAAAATAAACAATTTCAAGAACAGCATTTCAAATAGCGTGATTAGCATCGAAATTATCAAAATCAGTTGAAGAATAAAAACTGTTAAAATGTTTTGTTCTTTTGATTTGCCAACACCTTAAATACTCAAATTGTATAGGTATTTACTTTGTGTTACCGACGGTAATTTCAACACAGTATTCCCTCTGGGTATCTAATCCTATTATGACATAAAATGAAGGACAGCGTCTCCTTCATAAAGTAATATAATTACCAGCCTATTTTAATTAATTTAAGTTTTTTAATGATCATTTACATTAGTTTCGATTATCTGTAAATAATACGTCTGCTAATTCACTTTATAAAAAGGTAAATACATTTCTATCATACCAACTCCAGGTTCGATGTACGATATCATCAATGCCAATCGATTACACGTTGTTCATAATACACTGTCTAGAAACGCACTGACGGAAGGACGGCGGAACACTGATTCACTCGCTTCCCCCACCACTAGAAAGTGACGGGAACCTGTTTGCCCGATCAAGGTCAAGCGTCACTACATACTAAATGACCTCTACACAATAATTAATAACTCCGTTACAAGTTCAACAAAACACGAAGACATTCGACATAATACATATACGTGTACATTTGACCGGCATATCGACACACACTTTGCCCGAACTCAAAGTTTCTAGTGATAAGTTCGAAATTATTGTGTAACGTAATTGATTTCAGATTTATATAGGTGAAACGTAAGTATTTCCCAGTCAGATTTTATATATATATATATATATATATATATATATATATATATATATATATATATATATATATATATATATAATTAAATTACATGTTCTTTTTTTTTAGTTGTCTTTCTACAATTTTCTGTTCTATAACATGTTTTTCTTTAATATATGATCTTAATTTTTTAATCTGAAATCTTAACAGCTAATAAAACTTAATTTAAATTATGTAAACTGTTTTAGGCACTTGCCAGGCTAAGGATTTAATTGAATAAAACTCAAGGCATATCTACTGACATGATGCGATTTGGATTTCTTTTACTAACATTTGTGGTTCATACAATTTTGACCTTAGTATAAATATAGAATGTAGGCAAAAATTGCAGTATTAAAAACAAAACCCACAAATAGTGTCAAGGCCGGAAGAGAACAAGAGAGATAAAATATAGAAGATGAAAGAGGAGGTTGTAACCCAAGACTACGCCATTAAAGGTGTAGATCTAACTTGAGTATGGTGGGATAGCCACACCTGTACACAATCTAAGTGACTCTGAGGGTATTTAATTCAAAGCGAGAGTTGTAAACAATTAGCAGGTGTTGAACAATTATTGGAAATGATATTTCAAGAATAGACAAAATAAATAACTTAAAAATCGCAAATTAATAATAGCTTTTAAAATGTTAAGCTTGAAATAATAGTTTATAAGAAAATTTTAAAATCTAGTTTCATATATTACCAAGTTAACTTATATGTTACCAAGTTTGTAACAAAAGGTACTTTGGTGTAACCAAGTTTCAAAATAGCTGTGTTAAATATAAATCGAATAAAGAATATAAAGTTTTGGGGAAGAGTTCGATTTCTTTATATTCGTTTAATAATAATTTAATTATATTTTTGAAGTGAAAACTTCTATTGGCGCGTTGGGTACTTTTTTGGGATGGACTTTTTCAATAGAAATCGCGTCACGCACAGTACCGTAATGCAACTTTTGGGATGGACTTTTTCAATAGAAATCGCGTCACGCACAGTACCGTAATGCAACTTTTGGGATGGACTTTTTCAATAGAAATCGCGTCACGCACACTACCGTAATGCAACTTTTGGGATGGACTTTTTCAATAGAAATCGCGTCACGCACACTACCGTAATGCAACTTTTGGGATGGACTTTTTTCAATAGAAATCGCGTCACGCACACTACCGTAATGCAACTTTTGGGATGGACTTTTTCAATAGAAATCGCGTCACGCACAGTACCGTACCGTAATGCAACTTTAATATATATAGACAACGGATACGCGCGCACAGCGTATATATAAACTCATATATCTATGAAAAATATTGCACAAACATTCTCACATACCCATATTTATATATTAAAACAAAAATCTACGAAAAATATTGCACTAACTTTTTCTCACATACCCATACGTATTAAAACTAAAAATCTACGAAAAATATTGTACTAACTTTCTCAAACTCATATACATAGTCAAACTAAAATCAATGCAAAAATATTGCACAAACTTTCTCACATACTCATACGTATTAAAACTAAAAATCTACCGAAAACTATCTTTCTCAAAATTCGCGTACATAGTTAAACTTCACATACCCATATATATATATATATATATATATATATATATATATATATATATATATATATATATATAGATTAAAACAAAAATCTACGAAAAATATTGCACTAACTTTCTCGAAATTCACATACATAGTTAAACTAGTATAAATGAAAAAATATAGCACAAACTTTCTCGCATACCCATACATATTAAAACTAAAAATCTACGAAAAATATAGCACTAACTTTCTCAAAATTCACATACATAGTTAAACTAAAATCAATGCAAAACTATAGCACAAACTTTCTCAAATACCCATACATATCAAAACTAAAAATCGTTAAATTACGCTAACCCCCTAATCTATAAGCGTTACATACTGTTCATACAAGTTTTCACTTCTAACGTGTGGTCTTAAGCACACCCAGTATTTTTTTAATTGTTTTATTTTATTATTTTAAACTCCTAGTTATATAAACTCTTGTAAAAAATATAAAAATCGTTACAATACTGTATACCCTAGGTGTAGCATGTAGCATAGTGGGGCTCAAACAAATACCAAAGTAATTGAATAATAAAATAACTTATTAAATTAACAACATTTAATAACTCCTAAAAAGCTTCACCTGCATTATTTGGAGCGCTAATCACGTAGTGGGACGAAAGGAGGAGAGACGCGAAAGCCAAAGTAACAAACAGTCAGTCCTCTCCTATTGCCGTTACTGGTTGATCACTCGCGACAAGTCATGATTTTCTTTGGCTGATATTTGTAATTCTCTTCTTTTTAATGAGGGGGTCTTGGGTTGTTTTACTTCATTTCAATGTTTGATTTGTACTCCTTCATATCTATTGTATTCATTTCTAATTTCATACTTTTTTACGTTTTAATAAACTGTAATTTTAATAGTAAACTTACGTTGTTCTTGACTTACGCTTAGAATAACGATCGCATCAATCAATCCTGACAGGTTTTCGGTCGACGTGATTACTCAACCTGCTAGCTGGGAATTCCTGGATCTATATAGAGGAGTTTTCGGCTGTAAAACAGGAGGAGGCGTCACATAAGTAAAGAAATAGTCTGAATCATTGGTTTTCATTTATATTACACATCGCTTAAAACAAAATTACTTTCAAAAGTATTAAAATAATTAATTTAATTTAATTGTTTTGAAACATGAATAAGGATAATTAAATATTTAATCACATTTAATATATTGTTTCCAAAGGTTCCATTCTTTGTGTTAGCGGGAGTTTCAAAACATAATAATACTGAAATGAAAATAAAGTATTTTAACTCTGTACAATGTAGGATGTGCTGAAGTTATTGTATATGATCTAATAATATTACTATTCTGCTAATAAAACGTTTATGTTCACATTTCTAAAACTGTTGACAAATGTTGGTCTATTATGCATACGCCTAAATAACATATTTTGTAACTTCTTTGATCAAGAGTGGAACTTTCAGATCGTGGGTTTGAATCTCGCCCAGAACACAAGGTTTAATCTATGCAGTTTGGTTCTTTCTAAACTGACGAAGGCCCACTCTAAACGGAGTGAAAGTTGATGGTGTTGATTAGTTTCCAATTCCAAAGAAAACTATAATATTTGAAATATTTATTTTTTGTACATTATTTAAAAAGAAATTTGTCATGTATTTATTTCTTTTGACTTCATAGACGCAGTTTAAATTAGTTTCAACAGTCTCTAAAGATTTGAACAGAACAGTTTCGGACTATTAAACATGAGAATGTCTAAAAAAACATTCATCGAAGTATATTCAGATTGTTTTATGCTACGAGTTAGGAAATTGTGACGAAACACGTTAGGCCTATACGTTAGAGGTTTACTTTCTAGAAAACAACAGACCAGTTTAGGTCGGACATATGCAACCCATATTAGGAGCCATTAAATATCATATATCGCACTTTCGATGAAAGAAAATCATTTAATTTTAGGTAAATTTTCTTTTTAGGTATATGTATATATAATACGAGTTCAGTATCATCAGCAGAAGAACTTTCAAACGAGTTTTCCAAATATTATGAAATGTTTTGTGAACTTCTTTACCTAATTTTCATATCTTAATTCGTCAGCCTGAACATAATTGAACTTGGAATATTATGGAATATTTTTACAATTTACCAATATTCAGCTGTAACTATAATTGTGAAAGACACACCGTTCTCAATTAAAACGCAAATAGTATAAATTAATTCGTGCTTTCAGACATTAGACAACGACGACGAACAGATGCTATGTCGAAAATCACTTTTTCGGTTTCCTAAAGCTCAATGATTACCTGATCTATGATGTGTGGGGATTAAAATTTGGTCTTTTAGAATGTCTTATATCACGAACTGTCTCCCCTCTTTCTATCTCTCCCTCTCAATAGTTTTTACGCAATTGAATTAGATTGTTAATAAAAACACACAGCCGATAATTAATTTATGGTGTTTTATTTCTCGTAATCGATTACACGTCATTTATCTAAGTTATGAATCATACATATTTTGACAGTTAACTAAGACTTTAATCAATTAATTATTAAGGCTTATCAAATAACAATATAGTTATTCAAATAATGTATTCTTTGTTTAAACATAAATTATCTTTTGTTGTAGCAGGAACTTTTGAGTCCGACATTAGAATTTGTAAGTTTTCGTTTTAAATATAACGACAAAAAACTTCCAATGACAAAATTTCATATGTTTAAGAGCGCTTACAAACTTGATACAATCTAAGCAAATGAGCAACGAGTGAAATTTAAAATCACACCTAAGCAAAGTATTTTATTTTAGATATTACCACTTCCTTATTACTAAATTATATACTTTTTAATGTCGTTACTTTAGCACATTCAGTGGACAAATTCAGTGGAAGAAGGGGGATATGACTTAACCATTAAAGATATTTTAGTAAATATACTAAAATTTAAACTAAAATCTACTAAACCAGATTCACAGTTTATTAAACTGATATACGCGCTATAACAGGGATAAAACATCAGAACTATGTTTTAGCTCAGTGAAAATCAATGACTATGACAATCTGGCAATCTTCTTTTTAATATTTAACACATATATGCCATGGACATTTTGAGAATTTGAAAATATCAAAATAACATTATGATATTCAACTACTTCAGCTTGACGTAGTGTTTATCCCACTATTCAAAAATAAATATTATTATGTTATACTGACAATTTTAAATATTACTTTTAAATAAATGAAACTTTGTATGTTTATAAAAACATTCTCGCTTATTTTATTAGTTTATTTTTATATTTTGATTAGAAAGTCGTATGATAATAAATGTCTGCATGGATCACTCCAATGAGAAACAAGTTTTAATATCGCCTTAAAAATATTTAGGAGTTCACCGATAAATTTTTAACATTTATATTCTTAATACTTTACAAAAGTATGCGCCCTTCACTTAAATATTTGTTGTTCTATTACTAAACAGAGAAATAAACCGTACAAAAACATTGCACAAACGTTCTCACTTACTCATTCGCAAAGTTAAATAAAAAACCAACCAAAATTAATTGTTAGAAAAGATTAGTTCGATCAAAAAATAAAAATGAACCATGGGTGCCATTTTTGAACAAATATTTATATATTTAAATAGGGCTTACGCTGGCTTCGTTTGTGCCAACAATGCATCCTCAACGTTAATTACAAGGATCAAGATTCTTTCTTTCCTTTTCAAAATATCTGCACGATATGTATCAAAAATATCCCCATAATAAAATTTGATTAAAATCGTTTAACGCTTTTGGATACTGCGTAAAGAACTGCACAGACGACAAACAGACATCATTCCAAAAACCTTAAAGAAAAATAATAATTAAATTTTGATTGCCGCCATTTTGAAAGAGATTATTGGAACAAGTAGATTTTATTTTTTTATTTTTTTTTACACTTGGATTACATTGATTTTTACTGTGCAAATTTTCAGCTCAAATTTGCCGTTCTAGAGATATAAATTATTTATTTTTAAAAAATGGACCATAGCAGGTAAAAGAAGCGTTTCCGTACGTATGTTGATAGAAACTGTTATCTTTATTTTAACCATACAACCACTCCCTGAATTATTTCCGCGTATTACAAAAACATCCAGTAATATTACTTCCGTAGTATTTGTAAGAAACAAAAATAATTTATTATTTTTATATTTCTATAACATATACACAATATTTTTAGTTTATGAAATTGTTCAAGGTTCATTTTATGAGCTATCGCTTGCGGCAACTCGAACCACAATAATTTTTATAATGGACCTCTTGATATTTTAGAATTAATTTTTAAACTGTTAAACATTTCCCTCCAGTCGTACTGATTAATAACTGTAATTATTACATTGTTATTACGAACTTTAAAGGTTTATAAGTTTATATAGGTGTATTTGTCTACCTGTTACAATTTTTGAAAAACGGCAAATGAAAACTACTAATAAAATGCACAAACTGTCTTACACGACTCATAAAATGAAACCTTTAACCAACAAAAAATATGCACTATATTTCTCTGATAGTTAGAAACAAGGCGTTAAAATGGTACCTTAATTTCCAGTATATTTGATAATTAGTACAAACGATGTCGATGAAATTTTTCTAAAATATAAAAATAATGACCAAATTCTATGAGTTATTGTGAATATTAGCTGAATAATATATTATGAATTAAATATATAAGTATTAAACCACAAGAAAGAAATATTTTTACAGTAATTTAAAAAATGTTCAAATTAAATGGTGTTCAGTTTTTGTTACATATTTTCAAAATGGATCTTAAACACTAATTCTTGTTTAGGCCTACATACAGTTTGGAATTTTGCTATTGGCTTTCACAGATGACATTACCCATTTTAGCGAATGTACCATTTTAACTTCTCTACCAGTAGCTATTCATTTTAGTTTTTCCTCGGTGACTCTACCATGAACATTTTCACAAGAAAATGTTCAATAAACCTATTTGGCTCCCAGGAGATTAAATTAAATTCCATATTCTTTAGCGCATTGATGGTGAGAAAAACCTTCTATTTTAATCTTATAGTATCTTTTATTTTCAAGATGAAAAGAATAAATTCTTGCACCAACAATAAATTATTTCTATATCTGTAACTTTAACAAATTTAGTTCTTCTACAAAAACGCACATTAACGTCAAATAAACAGTCAACAAGTATTGCAAAAACCATAACTTGAGGTCCTAAAAATTTATAATTGTTAAAAATCTGGAAATATATTTTTACACAGCGACACAGATTTGTCTCTGTTATATGAAATAAAATCAGAATATTTTAACAATCAGAGTCCTACAGTAAAATAATTACACTCGACTTTTAATAGTCACAGAATAATAAACAAAAACATCTGATAATTTAACATTGAGTTTACTTACTTAATTTGTCCTAATTTCAGTAATGCATTATTCTTATCTTATCTGATAAACATAAGTATCTGCATTCTTGTAATATAATATTTCTTTGTAAAGAGATCTTCAAATAATTAACAAAATTAACCTCCTCGCAGGTTTTCCTTATTTATTTTCCTCATTCGATAATATTTGAATATGTAAAAATATCACATCACATTACTTGTATTGTAAACACTTTATATGTAGCAAAATATGTAGTAGTACAGAGAAAGTTGGTTTTTATTAGGATAGTAAATATCGAGTTTTTTTAATTTATCATGAAAATATTCCTTTTCAGAACTTCTTTTCCGAAACAAAGTAGTTATTGGAATGACGTTTTACAAAAACGACTGAACTCTTACTTTTTGTATATAGGCATATTTTAGTCTGATCACAAGCATTTTTTCATTTTGATTACTATCATAAAATTTAAGATTTTCTACCCAAAATATCAAAACAAACATGAATAGTTACCAAGAACTCTACAATTTAGAGTCGTTTTTCTCCAAAACAAACCCTCCAATTTAGAGTCATTTTTCTCAAAATCGAACCTTACCATTTCGATTTAATCTTAATGAAATCTGAAGGTTTGTGATATAAATTAATGAGCCAAGTTGTAAGTAAAGGGAAATAATTATTCAACTCATTTGGGGGGAAACGTACCCTACTGCTGTTAGCACATTATTTTGGGTTAAAAAATTATTATTAGTTTGTCATGGGTCTATTTTAACTGAGTCTATGACCTTCGAAAACTGAGTTCACTCTCTGGTTGGTAAAACTTACCGTTTTTGTTTTGGTTTTTGGGGGGGTTGTTGTAGTTTTTTCTAAGAAATATGAGAAACCCTTAGTGGACCTTTATTTCCTTCTAAATCAGCTGCATTATTTTGTTAAAATGAGGGGACAAAACTATTTTCTACTCATCTCTATTTATTTCTCTTCAATGTTATCAAGCTATCATTAAAAGTTCCCCCTCCTATAATGTTTTTTGACACATAAAAACGTTTCAGAATGAAAGTAACAGAACTTCACATTTATTTCTATGTTGTTATAATTGTTTTAAATATTTAATTATCTACTTAATTTTGATGTTAACTTTACAAATAAAAATTACGTTTACGGACCAGTGTCAATAAATCAGCTGGTAGTTTCTATATTAACCATGCAAAGATGTACGGAATATCTTAGACTCTAAACTTACATGTTAGACACAAATTTAAGCAAATGTATTGGCTTCTTGGTAGATATTCAGAGTTGTCAATAAACTGCATGGACCATAGCTATTACATTCTGGAATTACATAAAGAAAAGTAACGCTCAATTCATGCAAACGTTCCAGACAGGAGTCCTTTACAACTTCATTAACGACCCATAGTACACTCACAATATAGATATCCATCAGGACCTGAAAGTTCCTTCTGTACCCGATGAGATCTAAAGGTTGGCCTGCAACATTCAAGTATTCAAGGTAATTATAATAACGATCTAACTCAGTTTTTCTATAATCGGACGCGAATCAGGTGGTTAGAGTGACTGATACAAGCTGACTTGTAATAGTAATTGAAACTGGCACAAAAATAGTTACACTAGATCAATGAGTTTAAGTTTTTTTTAAATGAAACAAAACTACTGTAATCGTCACCAAAAATGTCAGTTCGTTAGTTTTCAATCAAAAGGTGAAAATGAATTTCGAATCCCATCTTTAAAAATATATAAATTTATATATTTAAATGGAAGTTCAAACCTACTTTAGATGTACATGTACCTGTAAATTATAATCTAAAACTGTAAATTTTTTAAAAGATTGATTTTCAGCAACTGAGAGAGTGATAAACGTTAGTTTAAATCGTTTTTAAAGTCAAATTCCTTTAATTGTTATTTAACGAATTTAAAAAAAATTAATAAAAACTGTAATTTTTGGCTATACAAAAGAAAATAATGTTCTCATATTAAAATTATATGAAATCAATTTTCGATTCATACGTTATTTTAATAAAAATGATGTCACATATGTAAATTTTTATTTCATACAAATGCAATAGAAATAAAAAACAACTTATTTACACTTTCATTTTACCAGCATTTTCGTTCACATCGAAGGTAAATTTGTTTTAATTATAATCAGAAACTAGAAGTTATATCTGAAGCATTCCACTGTCTACTAAAACCAACATATGTAAAGCTAGTAAAGGATATAAAGTATGACTCACCGATACGAGAGTTTATCACGGGAAAGTAGAATTTATCTTTAAATCTGTAAAACTAAGGAACTCCCTAGATTCAAGTCACTGATAATAACAGTGAATTATATATAACATAGATTATATATATTTAAAGATGTACATATGATGTTCTTATTTATTAACTGAGTATATTATTATGTTACAATCCACTAGGTAATGGAATAAATAGATTACTTTATCATTGCAAAACCTTTATCTTAAGTAATATCGACTAATTAAAATACACTTAATGATAGATTATAGATAAACTCATTTATATATAAATAGGAATCATATTTCAACATGACACTTGTATTAGGTATATCTGAAAGCACCATGGTAATATCTACTAAATACATTTTGCTCCTAGCTGTAGTTGTGGTAAGTACATATGAAAGTAATTACATCTGAAAATTCTTTTTTATCAAAAATTTGAATTATATTAAATTTTTTATTTTTTATATATATTTATATATTTAAATATTTATAATAATGTTTTATCAAAATATGTATAGCCTAACCTTTGGTTAAGCTTAGGCCTAGTCACTATATTATACCCACAATATTCCACAAGTCAAACTGAATATTTATTTTAGAATGCGATTTATAAACTTAATTGTAAACTAACTTTATTTTTCTTCCGCATCATAGTAGATTTCCTCAAGTTAGTAACTTTTGTAAAGTTCTACAAAGCATCGATTTTTGTAACTTTTGAAACAATATTCTATTTCCAAAAAATTAGTTTTGTTCTTTTTTTGTTGTATTTTTCTTTCTTCTTCCCCTAGGATATATCTTTATGTAATAGTCCAAATTTTCCTTCCAACTGTTACTTGACATGTGTTTATTATTATGTGTTTTATAATCCATAATTTACCTAAAGTCTTCACCAAATAAAATCAAATCATTGTTTCGCAATGTAAATGCGTTTTCACTTTAAATATATTCTCTAATTACACGGATATAATTTAGCAATTACGAGAGACACTAGATGGACCTATATCTGTTTTCATGAGGTCTTGGATCCCGTTCTCTCTCTTTCATATTACGTCTCTCTTGATCAACTCTTGTTCTCTTCCGACGCTGACGCTATTAGAATATTCGAGTCCTAGGTGTCTTTATTATATGTCCTTTTCTTTCTACTTTTACCTTCAGATGCTCACAATAATGAGTACTGGTGTGGCAAACTATCAGCTGGATCTACAATTTTTTTCGTGTAGTCTTGGGTTAGATTTCTCTCTTTCCAGTGAGCTGTTATTCTCTTCTGATTAAGTTATTAGAGTATTCGAAGACTAAGAGTTTTGTAGATTCATTTCTTCTTTATTTCATAAGACAATGATGACCAAGATGTTTTCCGCCTTGGGAAAACAACACTGATAGACCTTATCAAAGAATCTTGTTCATTTCTTAACGGGAATATGTACAGCAAAGTAGTTAAATGTTATTTAGTAGACACTCCAAAATTTCTATTCTGGTCTTTCTAAGACCGATATCTCAAAATATTATATTATTTCTGGAAGTCATGAATACCATTGACTATAAAATTAACTGAAAACTCAAATAGATTAACCCTTTTAGTGAATTTTACAATGTTTTGAACCTTAGCAACTACTATATAATGCAAATATTTTAATTGTATTTGGTATATACAGTTTTGTGTAGAAATAAAGCTACATTAAATGGGTATTATATTGTTATTAATATGGATCATAAATTTTAAAGATGCTGGGGATAAAGTATATACTTAATCATACATTTTTGAAGACTAATTAAAATTATACACCTCTACAATTAATAATGAATTTTGTGACATTTAATTGGCAGCAACATTTACGTTATTGGAAAGTCGTATTCTACTCCCAAGAAGTATTTGTTATTTATAGTTTTCACTTTTATTTAAAATTAAAAAGCAATAATAATCTGCCAATGAAATTAAACACATTTCCACAGTAAACACGATTTATTGTCCTTAGTTGTCACGTTTACACAAAAGCTACTTGGCAATGAACTACAATTCTTCTTTTTTTTAGTCCAACGCCGAGAAGGTTTGTTTATAAAAACTGAGGATAATGATTTAGTCATTCAAACGTAGGCCCTATTCTTGAACAAATAAAGTGTTTTTGTGGAAAATTATGTTTTATTTTATTTGGTAATAGAAAGTTTCCATTACAAGTAAATAATAATACTGTAAACCTAAATTTTTAAAGGTGAGCAATTGCAAGAATGAAACTGATTCATCCATATATCTACAATCTTATCAATTTCTTATCGAAATGTAAATATAAACTGGTGTTTCAGCTATGAATTTGTTAGTAATTCAATGTAGAATAATTCCATCCATTGTGTACTTATTATCTGTGTACTTACTCTTGACGCGTTTTGGAACTCTTTTCCATCATCAGAAAATCACTCTAAGGAGCTCGTCTTCACATTAACTAATTACAACACACAACACAAATGTAGCCTACATTACACAAAGTCACAAGTTAAAATACAACGATTACCGTATTTCGTTTTCTAATACCGCGACATGAATTTATTCACTAACAACTAAAATACTTTTTGTATAAAATATTAAATTTAAATTTCTAATGTTGCTTTATGATATTTATACTTAAATAGAAGGTAAAACACTACTTAATCTACATCGCTAACATTCGTAATATTCAGTACCTAGAAATTTTAAATTGGAGTTTTCTTCAAAATTTGATATTACAATAATGAAGTTAGATTTTAATTATTTGAGTGATTTTCTAGACACTATAAGTCAGGAACGCCTTCTAGTGTTTTACACACATGGCATTATGCACTCTTAATACCAAAATTTAGGAATTTTAAAAACTAACTACTAATATAACAGTTTAAAATTATATAACTGGATTTCAATTAATCCATAGTTTGACCAAAATGTTTGAGATATTTCAAAACAAGTTTTAAAGATCCCCCACGTCATAGTTACATGCATAATTAAGACAAGTATCAATGATTGTGATGAACAACACTTTTCATAATTTGTTTTATTGTTTCAGGTTCTTTCTTCGTGCAACGTATTGAACGAACAATTGTCTGCAAAAATTAAAAAATTTGGCTCCTACAGCCAAATAATTACTTGTCATGATTGCAAAACACTTCAACTTACTGTTCTAAAAGGTCCATTCATTATATACTTTCCATGTAAAGGCACGACACCATATTGTGACAAACTAGACCCTCCCATAAATTCGTTCAATGTTGTCGGGTTTTTCGCCCAATGTGTATCCTACGTACCACCTCGATGTACGAAGGCATCTCTTCCAGGATCCGCTCTGCAGTCTTCAAGTGATGACTTAACTTCAGCAGCAGATAAAACACCATTAAAGCCTGAATAGATGTCTCCTATGTCATATTCATACAACTGAATTTATAATTTAACCACTTCTAGAGATTGTTAATTTTCCTAAACTTACTGTAGAAATAATAACCATATAATGAACAATAACTCAGGTTATTTAGTAATAAATTTTTGATGATTTTTAATACTGTGTACTGTACAAATTAATGATGATAAATATAATTTTCTTTCTTTATTACCAATCCTATTCCATAGACACAGAAACGGATGTTTCCTGAATTGATTTCTAGTAACTGATATTTATTTTAAAGCTTTGTAATACTATCTCTCAACACAATTTTCCACAATATACACTTTACTTATAGGCCACAATATAACAAAGTACGACGTTTAATGACCAAGCCCTCGTGCTCAGTTGTCACAAACACACAAACTCTCCTAAAGTGTGAAAATTGGGAGGGTTTGTGAGCATCTGACAACTAAGTTTGTCATTAATTAAGTTGTTGTTTGGGTTACTTTTGTAATCTGTACGTTACTATTGCTCTGATTGTGTACTATTTCGGCAAAGCTCGCAGATTATAAGCGGGGGGGGTTGATCTTTTTTGTTTATTATCTATGATATGTTTTCCAAATTTTGATTTTTTGTTTGAGGGTAGAATAAAAATCGTTCGGTCTCTTGGAATAAGCGTTATTTTGTTTTTGTTAAAAGAATCTTCAGATTTAGTTATGGAATTACTTCATTTATAACGAAAAGATAATTTCTTTTATCGGCTTTGGATATCAGTCTTGTTGATAGTAATTTATTTTTAATGTTTTTTGGCATTAACTATATTTCTGTTATTAGCATTATTAGTGGTGTTTATTTTGGTTTTGTTGACATAAGATAAAGCTTCGTCTTATAGTTTGCTTATTTTTAGGTGGTCTTTTATCGCTTCTAATGAGCGCTGAGCAACAGTCATCACGTTTGTTTACTGACAATGAAGCACAAGGTGACCAGTCTGTGACAGAAGCTCCAGTCCTATTTTACTAATTTTTCTATTTCATATTTAAAGTTACATATTTAAAGTTGTTTTTTTTAGTTTATGTTATCTTTCAGTTTATGTTATCCTAATAGTAGTCATCTTCAGTTGCTAACCTTGTATATAGTAAAGTATTTTTAAAACTAGAAACCATGCAGTGTTTCAGTTACAACTGTCCCAATTTATAACCTAATTATATCTAATTAAAGGACTAAAGAAATTGCATTGTGTTATCATTTGCAAAGAGTAATCCAATATATGGTATCACTGTCTTGAGAGAATAAAATTATGAATTTTTGTTTAAGTCACTCAAATAACAGAAACACAAAACATTTAAATAACTTTTTCTTTCTTTTTTTTTACAAATATTGTAAAAATATAAATTGAACCATTTGTAACATTAGATATGATCAATAGTTAGATTAGATTAAACTTTTTCTAATTAATCTGACTTTCTTCTCATTAACTTTCTCCTCATTAAGTATAATTCTGTAACTAAGCTACTGTCGTAAGTTTATCTTGTCAGTTTGAAAGTTTGTTTATCCTCAATAATATAATTAGTTTTGACATTTAAAATCTCAGAGACCAATAAGTAATTTTCATGTTATAATAATCTCGAAATCTATTTTCTTAATGAACGTAATTCAATGACCAATGCCAAGCAAAATCTATTGTCTTGCATTTGAAGCATACTATTTTTTAAGATGTCATTTACATGTTAGGATTTCCATTGATTTATAACAACAAATATAAAAAGGAATTTCATATTCAATTTCAGAGTAACAAGAGATCAATCAGACACACTGTGTTTGGATTGAAAACTTAGTTCTTAAATGACTTTGTTTATTCTATTGGGGTAAGATACATCTATTTTGATCATATTTCAGAGTATGATAAATGTTAGATTTTTTTTATACAATTACAATCGTACAAGTTGAGTGAGTCATGACTTTCATAACATTATTTACGCTTATATATTTCTAAAATTATTTGTTTTGGTAAATATTGTGGGACTATCTTTTTTGCAAACAATTTTTTTCTTCTCTTAAATTATGGTTAGACAACAGAGCAATACTGTTGGTCAAAGTATAGCCAATAAACCAAACCATTTATTCTATTCCCACCAATCCAATAGACTCAGTACCTCAGCGCATCTATAGATCATGGCTAAGGCCTCATCTCGCCTAGAACACCAGAGAGTATTCAAACTAGTTTCAAAGGATTAACTTTGAAAGCCTTGAAGCGATTTTAATCATTCTAAAAATAATTTCAAAATTATGAACTAACTTTTTATGAGAAAATGTATGTTTTCGCTGAATAATCAAAACTACAATGGAGAACACAAATTACCTCTAGAAAAATCATTAAAACTTGGAAACTACTGTACTGATACAAAAGTGTTCCGTTCTAATTACCAACTCTGTCACTGAATAAACATACGTTGTCGCTGAAAATACAATAAAAAAATTTAATGAAAAATCTATTATTACTATTTGACAGCAGGAAAAAAAGTAATAACTCGGGAACTGCTAAACCGATTTCAAAAATTTGTTTAGTTCCAATTAGTATTAATCATTCCAACTTTGTCACTGATAAAATATATGTTGGCTTCGAAATTAAAGAAAGTTTAAAAGTATGTAGAAAATTCTGGTTTTCGTCTAACCAGTGCAGTCAAATATTGTTGCAACTTTGAACTTCTGAATCAATTCCAATCAAATAAACACTCAAATTTGTCCAGATATTGTAGGTACAAAGAAAAAAACTGCACGAAAATCAGATAAAAAGGTTTTTGAGTTATATGTTTACAAACAGACAGACACACAGAGAAACTTTGCGTTTAATATGTAGAGCTTAAGACATTGAGTAACACGAAGTTTTGGTCATATCACTTTATATATCTTCAAATTAATTATAACATTCAGGTTAAGCAAACTTTCGAATTGACAAGAAAACTCATGATAGAAGTTTAAAGAGGTTTATAATGAAAATGTCAGATTAATTAGATCCAAATTAAACTAATCCAACTATTGATCAATTTGTCTTACATGAAATATAATGTTACAAGTGGTTAATTTTATTTAAACTATTACTATAAAAACATTTAGTATAGAGACATTAATATAAAAATATAAGTGGTCCGTGCTTTGTTTATATGGAAGGCTAAAACTAAATTTTATAATTTTATTTTGTTAAAGCCAGAGACGTTGTATTTTGGATTTACTTATTTAACAATACGACTTTTTAGTGTTTTAGAAAGCGAATAATTTGATTTGATGAGGATAAAAAATAGGAAAATGCTATAATTAAAACACTGCAATATTTCTAGGTCCAATAAAAGAAGAAAAAAGTTTCCATAAATATATAGGCTATATTTTAGTTCTATTTGTATTTTTTCTAATAAAATTTTGAAAATCCATGGAATATTGAGTCCAGATGTGGTGAAGACATTTTGTATATAACCTTAACCAATCTACCAAAAACCAGGACTTCACTTTTATAAATTTACAAAACTGGATACAGTTTAAAATATTTAATGTCGAATATCACGAAAACTGTTGTTTTTACACAAAATTTTCAAGAGAAAAATTTATTAACTCTTTAATTATAACATAACATCATCGTTTTATTATAATTATGTCAAAGGATGAGTAAATTATTGAAAAAATATCTTGTTTCTTAATTATAGCACCCATATGTTTATAATACCTGTTTTCCTTTATTATTCACCTCAAGGATAAATGAAGAACTGGGGTGAGTAATCGTAGAAAACATTCACAAATTTCAAAAAGGTGTATATTCTAGGCTACTATTGCCCCTAAAAACAAATAATGATACAATAAAACTACAAAACGATGTAATTGAATTAGTACACTCTTCAATGTTTTATTTAACCTATAATAAAATAATGATAATTATTTTCATCATTGAAAAGGAAAACAATTAATTATATTCTTGTAATTTTAGTGAATAATTAACGGTTTTTGAGGTATTCAACAATAAACATTTTAAATGGTGTCATTTCGAGGCTTTTGTTAGATTGGTAAGTGGTACGACATCTGGACTCAATATGTCATCTGTTAAAAACATTATAAATTTGTTTGAAAAAAAAAAAAAAAAAAAAAAAAAAAAAACCAGAATTTCAGTTAAAAAACGAAGCAATTTCGAACATATGTTTATAGAGTATGTATGTTTGGTACCCAGAACCTCTGGAACATTGTACGCTCATAATGACTCACTCTGTATATATTTATACATATGTTTGTAGACGTTTGTGTATGTGTGTATGTATATTTTCTTTACTGTACTAATTAGACCCGAAAATAAAAAAAAACGCCCTATTCAAACAATAAAAATAATAGTTTTTTTTTTCTTTGTAATGGATAACTCCATGACAAAGTTTATTTTCTGGGATTTAAAATATGTACAAGGATATTTATAACGTAAAAGATAATCTTTTTCCTCCTATACTCCTGGAGTAAACTATATTTCTGGAGAAAGATATAAATATGTTTTGCAGAAAATATTTGTTAATTTACCTTTTCTCTCATTGCAATAGTAATAAAAGTAGGAAGCCTAGTATTTCAAAAGTTATACCACTGTAAAGAAATGGAGTGGAAAAGATGTGAGTGTTTATGTTGGCCAGATTAGTTCTTTAGAAATTGTAGCTTTTGGACTCTCCGCATAGAATCTCAGACATACAAGGATATGAAGTGTTTACCGGTTCAATACACAAGAGTAATTTGGCTCCATTGGTTTACTGTATATTTTTGATATAAATATATTCATTATTATAAAAACACAAATGCCGTTAATAGCTAAATGCCGTTCTTATAGGTAAATCCTAAGAATTAGCAACATCGATAAAATGTGGATTTATTTAGAAAATTTATTTTCTTAATTGTTGGTAGTTACGACTGGATATCGGTAAAAGTAGAAATTATTAGTATTTAATTAGTATATTATATTAGTTATTTACTTTAGTTTTAAGTTTATCTTGTTTAGCAATTGATTTTTACTGTATGAATAATTTATAAAATCCAATATAATTGTCCATTTCTGAAATTAGCCAAGTATTTTTCAATACAATATAACCTAACCCGACCTGTTCTACCTTTTGCCAGTTCGCATCACTAATATCGATTTTAATTATAGATAGTTCTTTTTTATATCCCGAAGTTTTTATACAGTTTACACACGACACACACACACACACACACACACACACAGGGTGATTCACAAAGTTTTACAGGCGTTTTTTCTGAATTCATTCTACACGCCAAAAGAAAGAAAAAACTTCATATAAACAAATATTATAGGTTACGGCTGGCGAAAGATTACGCCCTGATTTCTAAACCTCCGGTAAAATTCAGTCTTGCTGAAATCAATGGTACCCAAATTAAGGCGCAAATTTGGTGGTTGTTTATGTAATTTGACCTGAAAACTGAAAAAAGTAGATTTCAGAACTATTTCTCCAGTAGTTTATGAGAAAAACTATTATCAGCACTTCATTATCAGATAGCGCACCTCCCCGCTTCTTGCTAGTTTATTGTGTATGCAGTAGTAATTAGAACACGATAATAAAAACATTTGCCTTATAAAAAAAAACATAAATAAAAAAGTTTTGATTATTTTCTTTGCATAATCCCAAGTAAAAGTTTCCTTTCTGGAATTAAAATATCTACAAGGATATTCAAGATAGAAAGATCATTTTCTTTCCTATTTTTATCTCGCCTATTCTTAGAGTAAACTTGAAAGACTAAAACAAGTTGTGAAGAAATATTTGTTATTATGCCCATTCTTTGTTTTACTTATTGGCACAGCAATAAAAGTAAGAAGCCTAGTATTTCAAAACTTGTACCAGTGTGAAGAAATGGCGTGGAAAATATGAGATTGTTTATTTTGGCCAGTTTATAATTTAGAAATTGGACTCTCCTCATAGAATCTCAGACACCCAATAGTGTGACATGTTCACAGATCCAACCCATAAGAGCCAATTTGGCACCATTGGTTCACTTAATATTTTTTATATATACAGTCTTGTGCAAATTAATATGAACAAAAGATTAATTTACGCATTTATTATATATAAAGGATTTAAAGCTTTTTACAGTATTTAATATGTCCCCTCGCTCTTTAATAATCATTTCAATTTCAATTCTTTTAGACATTATATCTATAATTGTTTTATATATTTCTTTCACTTCTTAATCATCCACACCTTTATCAAGGCACAAATCATCTTTTCTTGGTAGTGCAGTCCTTTTTTCTCAATCTATTCTTCACTAGATTTTTTACTACAGTACATTTAGAAATTTTACCCAGCTAAAGAGATTGCCTAAATATCTTATTAACTCCACCTAAACTATTTCTACACTCTGCTGCTATCTGACTTTGAGTCATGGTAATATGTTCATTAAGAGTTATTACTTTGCTTCCTTTTTAGAAATTAAGTATATATTGCTATTTCTCTAAATTTATCCAAAAAAAAATAAAGTAGAAAACAAACAGAATAAACTAGGTAAGTAATTCACATAACCTCTGAAAACAAACCACATTTGGTACAACAGTTAATGAAATAGAAGGAAACCTGTTGTTGACAGCAAGTATCAATGATTCAATATAAAAACTTAAAATTATCTCTTGTTCAAATTAATTTCCACAAGCCAGTATATATTCATTATTTGGATATATATATAAGAAAAAGACCTGTAAATCTTATAACTCATCGGTGGATTCTAAGATTTAGGAATATCAATAAAACCTGGGATTCCTTAGTAAACAGATTTTTGTAATTGTCGGTATTTATGAATGAGTACGAGTTAAATAATAATTAGCTTATATTTATAGTTTCGTGGTTTCAACTCGACGATGATGAATCAGTTAGTCAGGACATGTTATTTAATAGATATAGGTTTTCAGTCCTTTGTGTACACTAGAGTTCACAGAGATGAATTCTTAGTAGTTTGCTCATTTTCCTGGAAAAGTGAAGTTCAATAAACCATGACTCGACACATGTCTACTGAAACCTGTACGTGTCCTACACTCTTGTTAGTCTTAACTGAATTTTATCTTAATAGTAATTTTCTTTAGTAATTATTTTAATTAATACAGTCATTATTACTTTTTAATATCTTTGAGAATACAAACATATTAGTGTTTGAAATGACTCATATTTGCTGTTCGTAATTGTCACGATATCTCAATGAAGTTGTGCCTAGAATAATGCAGTATGTTTACCAATCTTTAATCTTTAACTGATAATAAATTTGTTGATAAAGAGCTCTCTCAATTTCCTTTCAAAATAATGTTACTATCACGCAGAATTTTTCTCTGTTTTAAAATATACATTTTTATAATGTGTAT
Source organism: Aphrophora alni (assembly GCA_963513935.1). Taxonomy (NCBI): domain Eukaryota; kingdom Metazoa; phylum Arthropoda; class Insecta; order Hemiptera; family Aphrophoridae; genus Aphrophora; species Aphrophora alni. The sequence goes on along the minus strand of OY740767.1, from coordinate 118,999,063 downwards.
TTATTAGAGTTTAGATTATGTATCTGGTAATCACTCCATCACTATATAATATATGTAGCCTAATATTATATTTGTACAGAATATAAGATTTGCTTTTTCTTCAATGAAGCCAAGCTTACAGATTGAAGTGCTATCTTCTATCATATGTAAAATCAAAATGTTATGGCAAGGTTCTGGTCCTTTTTATGAAAAGCTAATTCAGATTTATTGTACATTTTTAGAATAAATAGGTGGGATAAAATAAACATTAATTCTCCAAATTTTTTCAAGAGCTTATCGGCTTTAGCTAGATTATTGGGTGGTGAGGAGCTCAAAGTACTTTGAGTAGTTTGTATTTGTAACTGTCTTATAATTTGTCCACTAAAGTTTTAGGTTCTTGAAATAAAATAATTTACAATAATGTATATTGCCGCTATAATAGATGGTAAACTGTACAGCAGCACTCTAGGATTTTACCATGCCAAGCCCCACTACATTTTCTGCCAAATACGATTTGAACGCATTCATTGTAAAATGTCTAGGAAGGCCCTTATAGAACATGTATTATCTGCTATGTTGTCCGTTTCATGGCATTTAGTATAGACTAAGTTTTTTTTTCTCATCAAAATCAAAAAGACGGGTATTTTGAAAATTACTATTTTCAGCTCTAGAATTAAAACCAAAATTTATTTGATAAACGGTAGATAACTAAATCAAATTATTAATTGAAACATAAAAATGTAGTGTTTCGGTTTTGAAGGCCAATTTAACAAAAGTTTAAAAAATTGAAATTTGAAATTGTTGACAATATATATATATATATATATGTATAAAATAAATGTAATTGATTTTATTTTCCTTTATAAGTAAGTACTATATCTTTAACCACTATATTATTAGCTTTGGCTTTACTATTAACAATAAATACATTAACTACAAGTTAGTCTAAAGTCGACACACAATACCGTTCATGTTGAATTACAAAAACTGTCCAGAATTTATTAATAATTTTCGAACAAACATTATACAAGTCTACATACATATTGCATAATTCTATATTTATGTTTCTTGTCTTTATAATAAGCAAAACAATAAACGTATAGCATTTAGTAATAAAAGAAAATACAATCAAACTTATTTATTATAAATTTCAATCATTTGAAATAAATTTCAGCAAAATCCGTCTTCTGTTCCTATGGAATAAATGTGGTAAAAAAATTAACAGAAGTATGTTTATTAACATTAATAATTCTTACTGTACATAAAATACTATGTTTAAATAAAAACATGAATACATGTGTAATATGTGGTTAATATTCAGAAAGAGACTATGATTTAAAAGAAACTTTACACTTGGTAAAATTACAAATTAATTTCCATGAGGTTATTCACGATTACCAGGCTTTGGAGGTACTTTTTCCTCTACTGAAGTTAAGTCGTCACTTGAAGAATGCACAGCAGGTTGAGATCCCATACACTGTTCTGGTACGTTGGAACCACATTCGGCGAAAATTGCCACAACATCATCTACATATATGGGAGGATCCACTTTGTTGCAATAAGGTGTCGTGCCATTACATGGAAAATATATAATGTATGGTCCACTTAGAACCGTAAGTTGAACTGTTGTGCAATCGTGACAAGTGACTATTTCACTGTAGTAGCTCAACTTTTTAGTATTGTTTAAATCAGCAACTTTTCTGTTCAAAACGTTACACGAAGACAAACCCTGAAAATAATGAAATAAGTTCTTCACTGTAAACATCTATCATCCCAGTTGTTTATTTACTTAAAGTAGGAGAGCTTTAAAGTGACAGAATTATGTTGATTCAAATATCTCAACATTTTAAATAATTGAAACACTGCTTTCTAGTTGAACAGTGTCAATGAAGACATGGTGATTTGAAGATGAGTTTAAAAGGTCGCAAGTTTTAACAATGTACATACAAATCTTGTGAGGTGTCTGTGGGTGTACTTTCTGAATAATATTAGTGGGAATAGTGGGCAATATCATGTGGATAAAACAATAAAATACGCTCCTGTGGAAACATTATGAACTGCTGTTTTTAACTACCTCAGCATAGAGTAACTAATACCTTCATATTCAAGTTTAAAAGATAATATTAACTTTGTTTTTTTCTAGAAACCAAAATAATAACAGTATGGATGTTTATAAACAAATTCCTAACAATTTTGTCTGTTTAACTTCACGTTTCGGTAATAAATTGATAAGATGACAGATGACTGAGTGTATCAGATTAATTCTGATATTTAATATCCTTAAAAAATGCAGTTTCTTTTACGGTATTATTATTCATTTGAAATGACTAACACATGTGAAAAATTCAAACATCAAAAGAAATTAAATATAATTTTCAACAATAATTACGTTATTGTTCATGTAGACGATTTAATTACTAAGTTTAGATCCACAGTAGTTCACACGAACCTTCGTGCACTGGACTACAAATTAGAGGATTTTATACCGGTGCCACAAAGGTTTTTCTACATGTAACAACTGAGAATAATTACTTAATCATTTAAACATCGTCTTGAACAATCGTGTAAATTTATGTTTTATTTCATTTGTCAGATTATTATTGCTTTTTTTTATTTTGAATAAAAATTAAAGCCTTAAATAACAAATAGCGTTTGTGAACAGCATACTGCTTTCCAGTTATAACATAAATATAGCTCTCAATTAAGTATCACAATGATTTTTCATTATTTGTACAAGTGTATTTAGCCGTTATAAATTATTGAAAGTCAGATTGTAGAATTTCTATGGTCGCCATCCTAACACTTATGGTTGATTATAATAATACAATGTACTCTATCTTTATTTATACAAAACCGTGTATACAAAATACAACTAAGATATTCGCTTTTAATAAAATTGTCTCTAAGTTTTTGTGCTTTAAAAATGCATTAAAATTTGGGGTTATCAGTTGTTGTTTTTTTGTTGTTGTTGTTTTTTTTTATTATTATTATTTTTAACGCCAATTTGTCTAGTATTAAACGTTTAAAATACTTTGAAGTAAGCCAATAATTAGAATGAAAATAATAGAACACCATGTAAAAATCGATTTACCAGTTTGGATTGTACTCATGACATCTAAATATTATTTAATATTTTTAGATTTGGTATTAGAAAGATCCGATTAAATGTTTTGAATGTCGATGTGCAATAGCCATTGTGCCAATACTGTACTTTGCTGTACATTTACAAGTCTACATATCAATAAGATACTTTTGATAATGTTCTATCAATGGTATATCATTGGAATATGTTTTAAAGTGTTAACGAATGTAATAACAGCTATGATTTGATTTTATTTGCTAAGGCATCTAGCTAAATTATTGCCTTATAAATATTATATCTTCATATTACCATGTGCCAAAGTAAACAGGTGCTTAAGAAATATTGAATAAATTTATGTCCAAGGAGAAACAGAAAAGAAGAATCAAAGAAATAGAACAAACCTCATTATTTATAAATGGTAAAAGTTACACAAAATCAATACTTTGTAGAACTTTACAAGATTTACTATATTGACAAAAACAATTCTGATATCAGGAACAAACTGTCAACAGAAAATTTAAAGTTAATTTACAATACCTAAAGTTAAAATCCAAATTTTATAACTTCAATAAATTGAAGAAAAAATATATTGTACATTAATATAGTGTTGATGATACCATTAAAAGGAAAATTTGCATTATGAGAAAGATAAAATACATTAAATACACAATAATAATTAATCAAGAAAATCTACACCATTACATAATGATAATCAATATATAATAAAAGGAAGTCTAGAATGTGCGTATCGGTAAAACTCAAAAACGAATCCCGGTACAATCAAAGGATGTGTATGGTGTGATAGTCCTCTATTGCCCATCCGTGAAGAAGGTTTCCATTTTGTCTCTAAGGGCGTCCATTGGAAGATAAAAGGGCCAAAAAACTTATGACCGAAAAATACAAGGGAAATACAGTATTTATCCCCAGAATACCACCGATATCGACTGAATTACCATTCCAATTAAAGAGACTGCAATTTCCAATCAAACTAGCCTATAGTTTTACTATTAACAGATCGCAGGGACAAACTTTGAAGTATTGCGGCATAAGTCTCAGAGATTCCTGCTTTTCTCACGGTCAATTATACATAGCTTGCTCTCGAGTAGGAAATCCGAAAAAATTTTGTATATATATATCCCAGATGACAAAATAAAAAATGTTGATTATAAACAAGTATTATAAATAGTTAGAATGTTTTCAATAAAAAGCTTTTACTTCTTATATTTTGAAGATTATCTCCTTATATTCCAACTATCACACAATCCAATAGCCCCGGATCATCTTGAAAAAAGGTACAGTTAACTGAGTAAATTTCTACTTTATAAAAATACTTTATTTAACTCATTACTATCATATTTAGGGTCTTTCGCATGATTCTTCAATTAGGTGCTAGCAGACGGGTTTGCGAATATTTTTAAATCAAGATCATATTCACATTTATTCGTGAATAACATATGTTAGAAGTCACGGGCGAAGCCGGGTTAAGCACTAGTATAAAATAAAACATAAAATTATATTAAATGTTTTATTAAACAAAACAATAATTTGTAATCACATTCACACTTTCCTTCATTCTACATACAATCTGAGTAAGAGATAGAATCAAAATACCAAAGTAAACAACAACAAAATTATACCTTCTTATTATTTGCTGGAGTATTTTTTATTTGGTTTGTTCTTATAATTTGTTTTTATTGTGTTGTTAGATTGTTACATATAACTAAAAAAATAAACTTTCTTGCTATTGTGTGTTTGTTATTCCTTGATTTATTATTATAATTTATTTCATTAGCATGTCACAAATAAGTAAGTGATTGTTATGTAATGTACTAACCTAAACTTGAACCTAAGAAGAATTTGTTATACATCTATCGATGTTGTGACAATAAAAATATTGATTTAATTATGTGTGTGTATATAATATGCTTTTTAATTCAATACAAACTGACACATTATAATTAATTTAAAATACTTACCACAATAACAGCTAGAAGCAAAATGTACTTGGTAGATATAACCATGATGCTTTCGGATATTTCCCTAATACAAGTGTCATCTTGAAATATGATTCCTATTTATATATAAATCGTGATTTATCTTTAATATAATCATTAAGTATGTGTTCAATTACCTGATATGAATTTTAATATTTACTGAATTGATTTCTTTATTGTTCTATCTTATTATTTATGAACAATGAAATGAACACTTTTTTAGCTTTATTCGGCAACGGTCGAGCGACTGTCACTTTGTTGGCATTAAACTTAATAACCTTCATTTTTAAGGTTTTTAAATTATACTGCAACAGAATATATATATATAATATACATATATATATATATATATAACCTTTATCATATACAAATTCTCATTTTCCTTTGTATTATTATAATTTTATTTTATTATTTTTTTAATCCCCCAACCTATCAAACTAAAAATTAACTTCTACAAAATTATTATTTTATTACCCTCCCCTCCCCCCAAATCCTAAAAATGAAATTCTGTGATCAGGGACCATTTGCATTTCCATGCAGCTTTCATATATTTCCCAAAGCTTCCTTAATTCTTGCCATTTAAATAAAATTCCTATTCCGTTCTGTTTAAGGTTACTTTGTTTAATAATTTGTTTGTGAATTTGCGCTAGTATAGGACTAACTGCTATCATTTCATTTTAATTTAAATTGCAGAGTAAACAGAATAATAGTTTTTATCAGCAAACCTAGGTTTAAAATGAAAGTCAACTGCCTCGGCAGTAGCTCATTATATAATGCAATTGTTTCAGGTATTGGTGCCGTTTTTTTTAATATTACTTTATCAACTATAAATCAATTATGATTAATAATATCTATATTAATAATTAGTTTTCCAAGATCTACCATAAACCACACCATTTCACTTAAATTAAATCGATCTCGTTTAGTTCAATTTTTGAGAAATCCGTTGTTCACTTTTACTTTTTTCTCGATGACACAGAAATTTGAGGATAAGACGAAAATTACATATTTTGAATCTTTAGGGAACATTAGAGCCGATTTATTAGAATATCAACAATTTGTAATCTAGTCTGAAGGTATGAACCGAAAATTGTAGGTATTAATATTCAAATTGATCTTGATACTGCTAAAATTAATATCCCCAGATAAAAATTTAAACAAAATTGATCCACCGGTTTTAGATGTAGTGAATTGTTCTGGACACAGACAAACTTTATTCCAAAAACTACTTTTTGTCAATCAACTTCAAAATGAATATTTTCATGAAATAAAACATCGATTTTGTAGCCCCATTTCTCTTTACTTACATATTTGGCTAGATATAATGTGTTTATAATACAATGCACTACTGATGTGATATATTTGCATATTCAAATATTATCTAATAGGGAAAATAAATAAATAAAACCATAAGGAAATTATTTTAGTTTATTTTATCATCTCTTTAGGAAAGAGATATTATATTACAAGAAATCAGGTACTTACACCTGTCAGATAAGACTAATGCACTACAGAAATTTGTTGCTAATTAAATAAAACTCAAGGTGTCATTGTATTATGAGATATCTATATTTATTTACTTAATGTAATGTTGAGTTAAATTATTTTTATCTACAGTTACTCTGATTCTTATGATATTTTTACTATATTTTATATAAGATGGGGGAAACGAAATCAGGGGCTACGATTTCGTGTTGAAGCTCAAAAACTATCGTTTACATTGAAAATCAAATTATAACAAATAATAGTTAAAGAATCAAAATTTATTTCACCTAGTGGTGATTGTGATGTTGCTTACGGGACGTGCAACGCCATTTTGTGATCATTTCCCCGCCTGGAAACTTCCAAACAGTATAAATTCTGACTCAGTAAAGCTAAAACCAAGTCGAAACCAAAATCGTACACGGTTTAAAATAGCATCTCAACAACAATTCACTGATGGCCCCCCAATCTCTTATGAGAGTCATAAAGTCTCTGCGGCAGCAGCCATGCACGTCAACGAAGCTTCTGCGACATCAGCCATGCATGTCAACGAAGCTTCTGCGACATCAGCCATGCATGTCAACAAAGCCTCTGCGGCAGCAGCCATGCATGTCAACGAAGCCTCTGCGGCAACGGCCATGCACCTCAACGAAACCTCACCAGCAGCAGCCATGCATGTCAACAAAGCCTTTGCCGCAGCTGCAATGCACGTCAACAAAGCCTCTGCGGCACCAGCCATGCACTTCAACGAAGCCTCTGCGGCAACGGCCATGCACCTCAACGAAACCTCACCAGCAGCGGCCATGTGCACGTCAACGAAGCCTCTACGACAGCAGCCATGCAAATAAATGATGAAATCACTTCTACGTCAACGCCACTATATACTAATGGATTTAGTACAATCATCACCCATGGAGAGACATTGGGCGGAAGCTAGTGGGCGTTTTACAAATACGTATGTCAACAATACGATTGGCCGTAAAGTTAACGTGTATGATAGTCTATGGTGGAACATTGTACAAATATTCGCGTTGTCTGTCCATACATGTGACAGACACTCCTAGTTTTTCTGAAAATATACTTTAACGAATTTATATAATGGGTCAAATGTCAGGTTTTCGTGATAATGGTTATGTGAATGTAATTTAGAGAAAAATTAAATTAATCATGGACACTGGTGTCATATATACCGAAATTCGCAAAAACAAGTGGTGTCAAAGTGAATAATAATTAATAAAGCCAACATAACGAAGTGTCTATTAGGTGTCACGATAAATTTTGAAAATATAAAACGAAATCTGACCACCATTGAGGTTGATTTGAGTATTTTTCAAATTACTGGAAAACTGTTTGGTCATTCATATATTTTGGTCATTAATTTAAATATTTTCCTAAATTTGATCGACACCGTTTAAACCAAAATTTAGACATACGAACTCTCACGCTTAATTTTAGCATAATATAATCAATTTTTGATCGTTTTGAACTTTCTAAAAATTATTGTTTATAATTTATGTTAGTTAATAGTTAATAGTAAATTGTGTTCAATATATTTGTACCTTTTACTTGTGAATGAAAAATTTAACAAGTAAAATATATTAGCCATAAACTTTTAAAGTATAAACTTATGAAATTCGAAATACTAATTTAATAGTAATAATAGTAATTTTAAAACAATAAAACTGCTGACAATAATCAACAAAGTGAACAGTTGAAAATTAATTCTAAAAGACGTATCAGGTACGTGAAATTACTGAGATTGGAACTGTTACAAGCGAAAAGTTGTTAAATATCTCTACATTTCCTAAAAGTAAAAATATTTTTAATAAAAAATATTAAAAAGATAATTAATTAGTCATTAAAATCATTTGGGTTTAAAATAAACTAATACACGACTTTTGAAGAGTATAAATCAACTTTCATTATCAAGTGTCAAACCTAGAGCATAAAAGAACAAAAATACCAACATAGCTCAGTAGCCTAGGGCCTAGTTGGAAACTAAAACTAAAATAATCTAAAAAAAAAGAATTGAAGCCTAAAACCAATCCTGATTAAAAGCTTAGACTAAATACAAATGTGATCAGATAAAACTACCACACACAAAGGACGACAAACAAATGATTGTTAAAGGGGTGGAGCCAAGAGAAAATTGTCCAAACTGTTTATCGGAGTAAACAACCTTTTACCCCTCTTTCTAGAGTTTAGTCCCCTATCGCTTCATTATTCCCATCCAATGTTGGTATTTTTCTCTTTTATCCTCTAGGTTTTACACTTCAAAAAACAAGAGTTTATTTATACTCTCAAAACGTTATGTTTTGGTTTATTTATATAAAAATGGTAACAAATGTCCGATAAAAGCATATTAATAATATGAAAAAGCAGTCATTATCAAATAACTTTAAAACAAGAATAAAAATTAGTGGTTTATTCTCTACTTTTACCAAGGTATTAATGAGAAACAAGTTAATTTATTGTACGAAAGTCAACAGTAATTTTACTTTTTCGAGTATAAGGAGGATATAGAAAGTTATATGATGGGTAAAAAAATAGCTCATTTCTGTTTTTTAAAATGATGTCTGTCTGTCCTAGACTGATTTTAATCAAATTTGATACGTGGGCATCTTTTAGCCATATCTTGATTTTATTTGTTGGATAGCTCAAAATTAAGGAGCAGTTGCCGTAAAAAACAGAATTACTATGTACTCAAAATTAGCTCTAGCGTTATTGATTTTTTTTTCTTTTGTGTAACCTCTAAGAACCTAAATAAAACTTATTTCTTGCCATCGCATTAGGACAACATCTTCCTTATATCATACAAGCTAGTTTATAAAACTATCTTCAAAGGCATCAACAGAAGACGTTACTAAAACGAAGCAAAGCGTGGCAGAGGATCACATAACACAAAAGGACGTTTTTTTCCAAACTTAAAATCGTAGACGTTTCCACCAAATACGATTGTGTAGGAAAATCTAAAATCTATCATACGCTGAAATATAATAAAAATAGGCGTATCTTACCCCAACATGACAAACAAAGTCATTTATGAACTAAGTTTGCAATCTAACCAATGTGTGACTGATCTCTTGTTATTCTGAAATGAAAATACAATTCCTTTTTTATATTCGACGATGTTTCCATTTGATTTATTCCCTAACGTCTAAATATCATCTTGATAAAATCGTATACTTCAAATGCAAGACAATACAGTTAGCTACGTGTTGATCATTGAAATATCGTAACGAAGATGGACTTTGTGGTTATTGTAATATGAAAGTTATGTTTGTTTCATTACATTGTGCATATTTAGTTTGAGAAGACACACTTAACAACCTCAGAAAATGTGTACAATATTTATACAAGACTACAGCAGACACGATTTGATGCGAATTTCTTTTACTGATTTAATTTTGTCCGACCACGACATGCTTGTTAATGCTTGTTAACCGACCACGATTTTAGCATAATATATGCAGACCACCAGTTGAACAAATTAAGCAATTGCAAAGTATTTGGCTAGATAAAGAGGAATTAATAAACAAAAATCTTCCAAACTGCTTCCATTTTTAAATTTTAAGGTCGTTTTTCAACTATCCTCAACAAATTATAAAATCCACCTTAAATTCTAAATTTCTCAAAAATGCAACTACAATTCCGATTAGATTACTGCAACTTTTTTTTCTAATTTTGAGGTTATGTTTTTAACGGTTTAAAAAAAATCTTATTTTTGTACTGTAAAAACATTTGTGGGCATTGTTAAGATTCGTTTCTTTAACCTGCCTGGGTTCTATATTTCAATATAATCAAATGGTTCAGTACTCAATTAACATATATCAGCAATTATTAACAAGAATAACTATCTCCTATCTTACTACAATGCTACGATATTCTTATTATTACTATTAATTCAAAATGACTAATTGCTGGGACTCACCGATCTGATTCTACATTATAGTTTAATTATCTAACTCTGAAATAAATACAAGTTTTTTAATACACGTAATTTTCTCACCCTGTTTGCAATTCTAGTGGATGCTCGTCCGAAGTCTCAATACTCCTTGGAAGCTCTTACTCGCCAAGTCCGTCTGGCTATCTTCAAGAATTCCACCAGCACCTCCATTTGATCAATCTTAGGCCACTGATCACGTTTCCTCCAAACCAATGGATTGTAGCATCAATGACGTCTGCCTTGTTTGCTAGGTAAGCAATTTCGTCAGTTTTCCAGGTTTGTCACAATAGTTTTTGTCTTCTGGCTTCTTAAAAGAACTTTGACTATATTCCTAACTAAAACTATCATAATTCTTAACAGCATCCCTGGATTAAAATTTGAAACTGTGTAAAATGAACTCTTGTAAAATGTACCAGTCCACAATTAATTATCCTTAAAAACCAGTATTTTTACAGTTTAATATCGGCCGCCATTTTCAATTGTATTTATCTGTTTTTTCTGGTAAACAAACTTGTCCAACGGTTTTATAAAGAGAGCCTGTAGTAAATTTGAACAAATCAGAGTAAAATTGAGACCTCTAGAGCGTTTACCAACATACACACCGTAAGTCGAAATTGGTGCCTAGTTATTTGAAATATCACCGAATGAGGACGCTGATGTCGATGATGAGATACCTCCAGTAGTTGAAAATACTAAAAAAGTCATCAAAATAATGACGATAACTCTGGAGAGGATGGTCGGCCTGAGTAGTTAACAAAATGAACTTAAATAAAAGTCTATATTTTTGGCAAATATGGGAGAAGTAAAATATCTTAACTAACAGGAATAGGGAGATTACGATACCGAAAGACAGACTTTGTTTATTAAACAGGCATCACGCAACTTGCTAAAACCTACAAGATTTTCTTCATTTATTTTATAACGAATTCAACCTTACATTAAACAGAAAACAGGAACTTAATGTATGGCTGTAGACTAAATAGGTCGACCGTAGACTGAATCTTTTGTTTAAGGCATATTTTTAGCAAACCTGAGACCTCGTGGCATCTTTCCGTAAATTTTAAACCTGTCTATGATAAAATACTACGAAATCCAATTTGTGATACAATGGCAAAGTATAATAAAACTTACGAAACCTTGTAGAATGTAGATGGATAGTTACAAGTGCAGAGTGAGAGTAACTGTGTTAATATAAAGAGAATTTATTACGCAATAGATTCTGCGAAATAGCGATATTACTCTTTAACTTAGTGTTGAGTAAAGAAAAATAGAATTGATCTGAGCGGAATAATAATCCACAACACCATTCAGATATAGAAGAATACAGATTATATCTCCAAAATGACGAGGTCTGAATATGAAGCCGTTAATAATTTAAACAAAGAACCTCATTACAGTTGATAAAGAAGTAAAAGCAATAAACCTGGTTATTATGGCGCATAGTACAAAAGTACTGGTAGTGGAGAAACTATAGCCGGTTCATTAAAAAATACAGACATTTATAAAATGTAATTCCTTTATAAACAATCTCTTTATAATAAAATACATATGCAGGTTTCTTCAACCTTTTTAATTTTTCTAATGGTTTTATTATCAGAAGGAAAAGGTTCCAGAAACTACCAGTATATTATGTTTCAGCTTTTCAAATTTCGTAGTCGGAATTAAAATTTTTAAATAAATTATAAATTTTCAAATCTGTCTAAGAATAAATCCAAAAATCGAAGGGTGTCTGTTTCTACAGACCAAATTGCTGAACCGATCAGTTTCTCCCATCGGTGATTTAATTAGGCACCGTAGAAACCCTATTTTTAAAGTGTACTGTTAAACGCTGAAAAATTAAAAACAAAAATATTTCTCAAAAGGTTGGTCCCATTATATTTTATTCCTATAACAAATGCAAATTATTTATCATTTATAATGAGATCTTGGAAATGATTTTCATGTTTAAATCCCTCTGAATAACCTCTGTGAACACGGTCTGCTCACCTCAAATCGTGCATTGGTTTGAATAATGTCCATCCGAAATAAACACTACAATGTTTTGTTTCCCCCATTCATTTAACTTGACTTAATTGGAATTGCGGAAAGGTAAAGAGGATCTGAAGACTGTAGTTATCTAGCAACTTTTTACAACAAATATTTTTACGGATTGTTTCTGGAACGAGACTACTGTGTTTATTTTTTTTTTTTTATACCATTTTATTTAACGCTTTTCAACTTTATGACCTAAAGTTAATAATAACTTTAATAACTTTAAATTCATAATACATAATAAACCATCGCCAAAGGCGGCTTCCATTAAATAAGCTAATATAATCGTCGTAATCACAATCATTCGAATGCTGATTGTATCACAGTTGTAGCATTATAATAGTAAATAATTAAATCTAAGATATTGTTTTTCCATTAGATTTAAAAATTCATTTTTATTTACAATAGAACCATACTAAACCCCAAATAAAAAAGGCAATAATGGATCCTCCCAATTAAAATGAAATTTATCTATAACTTATAATACATGAACATAACGAATCTGGTGAGTTTAACATTTTGAAAGTTAAAGGACAATAGGTTGTTATTAATCAAATACTGGTAGATACATAGTTTATTATTATTTGTAACTCAATTTAATTGTTAACAAATCAAATAAAACATACCAACAAATCTGATCGACAAGTCAAGGAACGCTGTAGAATCATGCCTCTTGGAAGATTAAAATGTTGTCAAATCTAGATTAAATCTTTAAACGGAGGGAAGTTATGTCGGATGAATATTGTCGAATATATCATTTAAAAAATAATATATTATTTTTATACACGCGTAAAAATAAGTATCAACGTTTTAAAACAATATATACGCTCTAGATTTGTGTTAAAGGAAGGGTTAAAATATTCCAATATCTTAATAACGTAACCTAACCACTACTTAGCATATTAATCAAAATCGGTTGAGAGGTTTGGTTTACATGAGTCTATGGGTACAGGTGTACAGGTACCCATTTTTGTGGGAAAAAAAAAAAAAAAAAAAAAAAAAAAAAAACACTTTTAAACTCAGCTGCTCCTAAATATCAGTTAAAACATAGAGATACTTTCTTTATACTGAATACAAATGAGAAAGACAAAATAGCAATGTAAATTGATAAAACATGTTTTATAATCATTTACAAAGCATATATACACGCACATATACACATAATACATATTATACATTATATTACACGTTTTAAATTATAACAATAAAATATTCAACATCATACGTTGGTTAATTAAAGTTACTATAGAAACGAAAGAGTTTCAAGTTTGTAAATTTGATCAAAAACATGAAATATGAACAAATATCAGTGAAATACTTAACAGAAACCCTAAACTGTTGAACTTTAAAGAATATTTAATAATTATCTACATTTTCAAATTGCATGCTGATATTTCAAACATTTCACTTAATAATTCACTAATAAAAATTGTGTTCAATAAACTATGATTGTCTCACACAATAATAAACAGAACTATGATTGAACCGACAAACATAAAAGTGTGTAAGTCTGAGTGAAAATAAATTGAGTTACACGTGAAAAGACGATTGTACGAGAAAATTAAAATTATTCCTTCAAGGAGGCATGTATTTCAAAAGAAATTTAATCCTATCAGAGTACAAAAATTTTGACTCAATTTTTCTTTACTTATATAATACCAATTTAATAAAATTAATAATGTAAACCTACTTGACCTGTTACAGATCCGAAACTAATTTTACATCGGAAGGAAACATAGGTTTCGATTTCTATAAGCCCGTGACTTTACACTTAACATCTTGCCTCTCATTCTTTCTAAAAATTTCCCTTCATTCTTGTTTTGGAACGTTATGATTTGAATAAAATTTGATAAGCAAGTAAAGAGTAAAAGTTATTATGATAATTAATATCTCTGCTAGGAACGGGACCTATGGAAAACGTTGTTATGCCACACATAGCACTAGTTTAACTTCAAATTATGCGTTTTCAATGAACTCCATTTCAAAACCTAGTCTTTTACGAACGTAACGCGTCTGCAGAAGTGTAAGACAATGAGATGAATGGTAGACGAATCTACTCAAATCAAGTAAAATGTCGTTAAATTACCATCTTTGAGTTCTCTGGATTCCATAAAATGTTTTAAGGTTATTTAATAAAATACAGATTGTTCATAATATTCATAAGGTTTAGGCGGACATTTGAAAACATACTGCTAAAAGCCGTATATACTCGATCTTTGACAATATAAATTCACTCCCGTTATCACTTCTTTCATGTTTCAACTTGATGGCGGAAGTTGATTTATACAATCGATACGTTGTTTATTAGTTTCATACACACAAATGATGGCAAATTTCCACATAAACCGCAATAATACACGATTAATCCCAAATATTTGTTGAAAGTCTGTTTACTGAAATCAGATTATATACAAGGCAATTTAAATATCATTTTAAAGTTGTGTCTTTTCTACAATATGTTAGATTGTAATTGGTGTAGAATAGACAACTTGAAATAAAGTGTCCGCCAATTTTTTATAAAGTACAGTTGTATATTATATTCAAATATTAAGAGATGATATAGGGCATTTCCGAATTATTATGATGTGTATCATATTATTCAGAGCCATTATTTTACAGCATAAAAATATTAATCTGTTAGTATTATAGCTCAGGTATCCAACTCCGATCAAAGTCACTTCAATAAAATAAGAGGATGCTGACACCAATGAGTAAGCAAAGATTTAAGTAAACCTTAATAAAGAGTTTAACTTATGATTTAAAAACATTGAAACTAAATTAGAGATGAAGAGTGTAAATCTTGGAGGAACTTATTAATTTTATATATAAAATGAATATATCGCTTTTCATGTTTAAAGTAAATAAGTAATAATTAAATATTTTGAAATTATATTCCAGTTATTTTATGATAACTGTTAAAAGTACTACGTAACTTATTTAAAACAATACAGGGTATAATTTTCAATATAAAATAACACTTCTCATCCAAATATTGCAGATATCAGAAATCTGACATTAAAAGTTGTTTCAATTTTTTTTCTAACATTGAGTGGACCGGTTTAATACTGTAATTATTCAACTTTTGTTTCCCTTAAAACGTGAGTGTTAGAATTAATATTTTTAAACGGACGAATTCTGAATGAAAATATACAATATTTGGATCAGAAGAAGAGCAGTTTTATATTTAAAATTATATACTCTAGATAGTTTTAGATAAAAAGAAGCTATTACAATATTTTCCTCATTATAATTATAAAATAATTAGGAGAAAATATTTACTCTCAATATGAAAAATCAATATATTAATTAATTGTATATGTAAAATTATAAATGCATACAATATTACACTCTTTATATCTTATTTACTTTTCATTTGGTTTATCTTTATTTGCACACCATCAGTTGTGTTTATCAGTATTTACTTAAGTCTTATCTATGTTTTACTTACTGGCTTCAACATCATCTTTATCTTATGTAAGTGAACTTTACCGATGGCGAATACCTCGGGGATAGTTCTGTTGCTTCCTTGAAGCGTGGATATGTTATAAATAATCTGTTATGATAACACAAATTTTGATGCTAATATTCAAACAATACGGTTATTTGCCATCTATATTTCGTTTTCAGCATAACACATAATTAATTTAAACATTGTTGATTAGTATCCAAATCACACTATATATAATATTGATATTTATCTTATATTATCCATCACGTGACTTTGTTCGTCTAGGATTGACGCGTTTCAGAACTATGTTCCATCATTAGAAATTTCTCACTCGTAGAGGTCGTCAAACATTAAGATCCTGTGCGCACTGTACATCAAGCTTAACAAAAATGAATATGATAAAAATTGTGTTTAGTGTTGTGGTTTATTTTGTTAAAATATATTAATGTATGACGACCTCTACGAGTGAGAAATGTCTGATGATGGATTATAGTTCCGAAACGCGTCAATCCTAGACGAACAAAGTCACATGACGGGTAATATAAGATAAATATACATATTATATATAGTGAGTCTTGCGTACTAATAAACAATGTTTAAATTAATGTAAGAATTAACTCAATCAAATGTAAGAATGAGATACTTTGTGCAATATTTATTCACAGTTTATATATTAGTTAGTGGTTCACATGGAAGATTGGAGAAAAATATAATACTCCTATGATTTGTACTATTATATTGAAACAATAGAAGTTAGTTTTGTTAGAAATAACAGTTTTGAGGTCCCCTGACATAAAAAAAAGTGGTTTTCTGAAATATCTGTCTGTCTGTCATATTTACAGTACAAATGAGTAGAACGACTTTGATAAATTTGGTAGCCTATATTTAAGCATATTTTAACGATAACTCAAGTAACTTTTACCACGTATACTTTTTTAATCTACTGTCGGAGACTTTTACAATTTAATATTTATATACCTTTAACTTTATAAAATCTAGAAGATTCCATTGCTCTATAATAGAGTCTTAGCTCTTGAAAATGTAAAAACAAAACCGTGACATCCGTCCGATTGTTTCTATAGTGATAAAATTTATTTTCTTTTAAGTGCTGGTTAAAGCTTAGTTTGGGTTATAAACCTTTCAAATTCTTCCAAAGTTGGTCAAAATCTCTTAAACCGACTTTTATTTACTCGACTTTCTACAACATTTTCATTTTCACTTTGTGATTGACAAATTTCTAACTGCTATTTTTCAAGAGATTACTAATTCTTTTCATTGCTTAGTATTTGATTTTGTAAATGAGTACAATGTTTGTGGACCGTTTATTTATATATCTATGTAACACGTGATATTTTAATTCCATTCTAATTTTAAATTATATATAAACTAGTAAAATAGTTGTGATTTAGAAGCCTATAAACGGACGACGTAAGTTTATATTTATCGGAACCTTTGGTAGAAGGAAACGACTTTTTTAGATTGTTTTCTCTTGGATAATTGAAGTGTCATCATATGTTTCTATTAGATCTTTAAAGGCAGCTTGAAAATGCAAAGCACGTCATAGCGGACAACATATACGAAGGCTGGATACTTGTAATCATACAGTTAACAATAAACAGGTTACGGGGAAAATCTGGCAACACTAATATACCAAAAGAATAATTAGGCTTTTTAATTTTAACAAAGTGTAAATGAGATGACCAATGATAAAATCGAATTCAATATAAGAACCTCCATATTTAACTATCATGTTGCGGTCACGGAATGAGAGTTTAGAATTTGTTTAGAGAAGTAAGTATCACTTTTTTATTTCCAATTTTGTAACTAATAAAACATTTTTTACGTCCATAACGTTTTCAATAAATAGGCGTTGAAAAAATTGTTGGCCCATTTTCAATATAATACAAAATTAACTGAAATCATTTAAAAAAATAAAAACTCCATTTAAACAATGCACAGTTTCATATGGTTTCATATTATTTCTATCAGAATATTAAATAATTTAGATTAAAATACTTTTTGTATACAAAGTGAAAACAGGCAGTCTATTCCTTATATCTCTTATCCTTTCGTCACAGTTTATAAGAGAATATTAATTGTTTGATTAAAAATAAGCCAAAATTGCTTCAAATTTTAACTATTTTTAAATTTGTTGGATATAAAAATTATTGTTTTCAAATTGGATGCTTGTAATTCCGTCGTTGGATGCTTGTATTACAACGTTCACATCACAGCACCAACAAACCATGTTTTTCCGTTTTGGTTTTTTAAGACAAAAAACTATCACTCACATCAACGTTTAAATAAAATCAGTCCATGAAGCTCCTCAACACATAACCAACAATAATATCAAGAATTAACTTGACCGACGACTACTGGGTATCTCCTCACCATAGTTACATACATTTCGTTCACTATATATATTATATATTTAAAAATTGAAAATATAAGGTAAAGAAAAGAGATCACAAGCTATTAAAAACCCTAATGGCGTCAGGGCTGGTAGAGAACAAAATTTGGTCGAGAGACCAGTAAGAGAAAACTAGATTTAAAAAATGTAAATCCAGCTGTGGTACCTCAGAATTTCCACGTCCATACTCACTATAGGTGTACCTCTGAATGGATACTACGTTGATGATAATTATTGAGATGCACAAGGTAGATCAAATCTACACTAATGGTTAGTCTTGCGGGTAGGCACTAAGTTACGGGAAATAGAGATGTTTGGTTAAATGTTATTTCATAGGGGTACCACTTAGAAATGAACCGCACTCCGGTTGTGTCTCGCACAGGTATAACTGTGATGGAAAGGGAGATCCCGAGTGAGGCCAGACATACCCGGCCGCTGCTTCATTGCGTAGGGCTTATTATTTTCTTTTTCAAACACTACAGCGCTAAAAAACTGTAAATATGTATCGTTTATGTTTCCGACAACTACAATTAGTAAATTTTAATATTTTACAAAGTAAAAGACATAAATCGACAATAAATTATATGTTTTAAATTGCTTTATTACATTATGGCAAAAATGTAACAATTTATCCCCACCACCGCTCCAATCCCCTCTACGCCATCGCCCCCTACATGCGGTTCTGCGCAGGTTTCTTTCTGCCTGGTAGGCCTATTTATAGCAGCAAGAATTGTATTGGTAAATGGGTGCTCTGAATGCAATTAACAATTGCTTTGGAACCTTTAATCCTTGACTTCATTTTCCGCAAAAGGTAAAAAAAAAAGTATGTTAACTACTGTTTAACAGGTATCTCAAAACTAATTCCCCTATATAAATTTTGAACGAGCGAAATAACAAAACATGCGCAGTTAAAATTTTATATGGATAGGGAAGCTAACTTTTTGTTTCGGATAGGAAAATTAAAAATGGTGGCTTATAATGTGAATTTACGCTAATAGTTTATCACTCACTTTTAGGCACAGCATAATGTTTAATACTTTAAATGTGTTTCCCAATGAGGTTTTAACAAGATAAATTTAACTGCCAGCCCCACTCCTACCACAAAAATATTAATTTCCCTATAGTTTATGAATCTCAACCGAGTTATTGATGAATCACAACAATGTTGATGATTTTTCTTGAATTCAGTTGTCTCCTTTGTTACCAAATTCCTTTCAAGTTTGAGTAAAAAACCGAATGCCTAGTTATATTTTTAATTTGTACCGGCTGCCATTTTAGTTAGTGCAACATCAATCTCAGGTTTACGTGGTTTTTCTTAACCCTTCCTTCCTTATAAAATTATATATCTCTTGACTAGAATTACCAGTTACCTGTCACAAACCAAATTTTGGGAGTAGGGCGAAATTGCCTATGTACCAAAAGTTACCTCCTTTAGACACATAAAGTTTCCCAAAAGCTCGTTATTTTTTGTTATAAAAATTGTATTATTATTTATTTACCATTTCATAATTGAATGAGGGGTAAAATTTTTGAGACACCTGGTATCAAAGGTTTACAATAATTCCACTGCATTTTCATCAAAGCTCGCTAAGAGTAATATCCGCATAAAATATTAAATAGACAAAGATTAGTCAAAAAATCCATAGTAAATGCACGCCTCAGGATAAGCTTCACAATAGATATGTTAAGCTGTAACATATTGTCTGATAGTAACACTAAGTAACTCCGAAGTTCATTCCATATTCTACCCATTTAGGAAACAAAATGATCTTATAACTTAGCATATTACCGCTATTAAAATTAGCAAACATTTTATTTCAAAGTAAGTTTTCCACCCCAGTCTACAATATAACCATAGGAAATGAAACAATCATTAAAATGGAATTTAAATGACCTTATTATTCAGAACAAACTTTCAACAGTTTTCACAAAGCAATAAAGATTTTATAATGATAAGAACTCGAAAAAATGGTAATATAATCATGTTTACTTGCATATAATGTTATTTATTCCTTGTATATCATCCCAAGTCGATAGTGGAGGTAAATGTGTCGGAAGGTATGTGAGACACGTCGATAAGCGTAAAGACGGGTTTATCGAAATTGAAATCGATTTTCTCTTCTGTTGTAAAACTAAAATGAAACTTGCATTTACTTTAAACCTCGAAAATGTTATGATCCGCTTTGTCTGTTAGCCTCTCGCTATTGTATCCAAAAAAGGGAATTCTAAATTCATCACGAAGAAAATGTAACTAAACCAAACTTATTATTATTATTCATTTATATACGGTGTGCTAAAACTCTGCAGAAAATTATCAAAGCAAATGACAACGTTATTATGACAATACAGCCGTCCGTCTGTTTGTTTGTGTTTTTTATATAAAAGTAATTAATATCTCAAGAACCATATAGGTACAACTTTCTGGTTTTGCAGATATTAATATAGTAATTATAATTTTAGTTAAATAACATGTAACTTATGGGTGTGATACCTTCATATCTAGGAGCTTCATAAATATGTAAAAGTTTATATTGTCTAACTGATGATGTACATTTGTTAATTTCAAAGTCGAGGTCGACAAACACGAGGTTATATAAAAAAAAAGTTGATGGGACCATCATAGTACTCACCCAGCCCATAATACAAGCGGATCCTCTAAATATAATGCCAGAAAGTTGGTCCCTTAGGCCTTGTAGGGAATGTAAAATTGTATTGGTAGATTAGGAGATCTTGGCTAGTAGGGTAAGTTTGTTTAAAACAGTTGTAACACAGGTTTTCTTAACCTTGTAATTGTGTATAATACTACTTTCTTTACATCGGTTAGATGTGTATATACAGTCTATATTCGCTTCGCTCGTGTCAGTGTCTCACTCTAACTTATACTATACCTCCAAAAATAAGATAGCGGAAAAACATTACTATAATTTTTACTCAACCGAGTTTTAATTAAACTTATTTCTAATATCCTAATTTCTAATTTACTAAACTCTTTTATTTAGGATTTATACTGACCCTCAAACATATGACGGCCAACAATTTCAACATTTTTATTTTACAACTTAATTTAATCATTTTATTTTCTATATGTTTTCGTTACGATGATTTAAAATTTACCAATAATATTTTATTACAATTTTTAACTTCTGTGATCAAAATCTTGGAATATTAAACACACCAAAAAAGTGGGATAACAAATATTTTTTATTTTTTCAACCGATTTCGATAAAACTGATTTTCAATATGAATTTTACTATGTTGGTCTTAAATTGATTAACATATTCTACGAATATCCGTCTCCTATAATACCCGCCCCTAAAAACCAAAAAAGCTTCTAAAATTTCAATATTTTTGGGTCTAAACCTTTTTATTACAGTGATTTTGAATACGTAATTTATGACTCTGGATATAATTTACTAACATATTTGAAATTGAAGTAAGACCAGTTTCATAAAAACCTAATTAAATCATTGGTGCTACGCCCAAGTAGGCTTCTTAAATGATATAAAAAATATTTTATTTGTCTCTTATTTTTAATTCTCTCCTGTTTTTCTACAATAAAATGTGCTTCTCTGATGGACATGCTTCTCCTGCGTCTGGAGTCAATAATTTCAGGCAATAATATGTAAATATGGCAATAATTGTGTACAATTTTTATAATAACTTTTCGACCATTTTTGTTTTCCAATACTCGTCATTTTTTAAAAAATTTCTCTATCTTCATTCTGTGCTTAGAGTCCACAATACAAAGTTTCTTTCTGAAATATGGAGTTGACATTGAACTTGATAGTAGTAGTTAAGTTTCTTTTTAATAATTAAAAAGGTATCACCCATTTGCTGCCACAAACTACCAACAATTCCTTTCTTATGACTTCTTCTGGAGTCAAATTCTGCCACAATAGGAACATTTAACTTTCGCTATCCAAACGTCATCAATCAGGCCGTCAGGAGTTCCTGCTATACCAATATCAATAGAAAAATTACTTTTAGTTTTATTATTACTCTCCACAGCATTTTCAATACACACACTATTGTCGGAAGTACTGGAACTTCTGACTGATTTTTTTCTTTTTAACATTATTTCGGGTCATCAAACCAAAAGATTTTAAAACCTTCCACTCTTGAAGATTCGAAGTCCCACGACTTTTCTTCGTTTTGTTTGTTTGTTTTTTTTTTTTGCATTTTGAGTCTTACTCCCCATTGTTTTCAAAACAAGCAACAATAAAGAAAATGTAATTATAATTATTGAAAAATACAATACTTAGTTTCTACAAATAATAAACACTAAATAACCACTAGTACAGAATCGTGTTGGTACTATCCCTCCTATCACAATACAATTTTTGTAATTTGGCAATACAACTTCCTCGCCTGACTTGACTGGACTAAACCTTCTCCCACCTATCCCAACCCAACTACAACACAGGAAGATATGGCAGTCAAGCTTCGCGCGAAAAAGCTCTGGAGTTACGTGACATGGCGGGCGTTTTAAGTTTTATTGTGTAATAATTTGTAGAGGACCTCCGCAGATAATAAACTTAGCAACATTTGCATATAGAAAGAACTAAAAACGAATCAAAGAATAAATAATTTATTCTCATTAAAAATATATA
The DNA here is from genome assembly GCA_963513935.1 of Aphrophora alni. NCBI lineage: Eukaryota > Metazoa > Arthropoda > Insecta > Hemiptera > Aphrophoridae > Aphrophora > Aphrophora alni. Next base: position 118,976,081 of record OY740767.1, on the reverse strand, counting down.
TATTGAATATATATGGATGCAATATATTCTTCTTCTGCTTTTTGCATGGATCATTTCCTTGCTATTTTCTTTTTATTGTAAAACATTTCTGCTTTTCTTAAATGTAATTCCTGCTCTATTTCCAATTTTTTATTTTTTCAAAAACTGCATTTTCAACAGGCATATTTATTTTGTAGCTGAAGGTTTAAAGCTTTGACCTCTCCCTGAAACTTATCACATGTTAAATATGCACCTTCGATAACCAAATGAAATATTTAAGTTGTTTTCAAATTATACCCTATAATACTCATACGAAACAATTGTATCTTTAGGCCTTAGTTCCTTGTTTAAAGTTTCAGGAAGATAGAGCTTTTTAGTTTTAGAAAGACTATAGTGACAAGATCTGCCTTTGAAAGAGTTAATATGATCTAAAACACTTTGCTTAACGTCTTCTGGAGTTCGGCATTGTTTGTGATCATAATGACCTCTCTTATCAGTTGGAGCTTTGCCAGTTTCCATAAGTTCCTTTTGAATATTTTAAAGTCTTTATCGCTAATTCCATGCATGGAACAAAATGTTTAATAACAAATTGGACCTTCTGCTACAGTTTCATTTTCTTTAATTCTTACCTTATAAGTGTAACTTTTATCATTATAGTTATCATCAACTTCAGGCTTCCTTATGTCATGTACTGTAATTAGGCCTCCCAAATACAGAGATTCCTCATTTTATGACTTTTTATTAAAATGTTTTGTTTTTTTTTTGTTTTTTTTTTCCATCAATACTTTCAAAACATTTAAGGCGCTTATATTTATACAATCATTACCTGTCTCATGACTTCCTAACCTTATTTTCTTCATTACATCTTCCATTTTTTCGTAAAAATTCTCTTTTTAGTAATTAATTCACTATCACTTACTACAGTTTCCCCACTTTCACTTGTTATGACACTTTAGCTCAAAATATATCACAAAAACACACAACAACTGCACTCAATAAACCATCAGGAATAAGCACAAAGTTGCCTTATGTTGTTAGTTTTTTAGTGTGCAGTAATCAATAACAAACAGCTGATTTTCTTGTCTCTCATGTTTCTTGTAGTTAAGGCAAATGACTCTCATCTTTTTTTGAAAATTACACCCAATATAAAAGTGACTATAGCAGACTATCAGTCTTTTTGCAAAGAGGATTGGGCCTACAACTTGTACTCAAAACAACCCAGTGTTATCACTTATAAACATAAAATAAAAAATAACTGACTATCGTCTTTTTTGCTATGGACTCTTCATATTGCAATTTTGTCTCTTTTATATCTTGTTTTATGTGTCAGCTTCCGTATCATTAATTAAGGCAATATTAGTTTTCAATTCATAAGCTTCTAAATTTAAGCTTAATAATTTCTGAATTTTCCTTTGGTTTTAATTTGTGTTCCTATAACAAAGGTCATTTATCTTTTTACTGAAATACGTACTCTAATTTTGTGTTTATCTTGTGACCAACAGTTCATTGACTAAAGAGCTAGTCGTTGTACGAGGCTCGCCCAAGTCCATCAATTTCCACCCTCTCACCACTCTATCCCGCCCTTGTCCCATGTAACTTATCTTCCTACATTTTGACAAAAAGAAAAACAACAGTAGACAAAATTAGATTAGTATGGTGTTAAATTATCATACTAAATTAAATAGTGTTTTTAAGGATTAACAATAATTCTAGTATAAGAATAAAAATTATTATTTTTTAGAATTCTTTTTTATATATGAATTGATATATCCATTCCAGACTTATATATTTATTATTTAATAATATATTTTTAAGTGAAACTTCTTTACGCATTGTACAGAGAATTGGATTCATTCGGGTGGCCATGTTGGTAGAGAAACCCCCGCACCTCTGACAGTTGAAACTAGATCCCGCTAGATACCAAAAATCCTAATACGGTTTCTGTAAATAATGCATAATCAGTCGGACAGATTCTTGCTCATCTGTGTGTTAATGACTAGATAATGACAATATGATTGTCATGATTACTATAATATACAAAGTGAATAGTGAACAAATGTACAAAAATTTGGCTGATTTTATTACTTTATTTGAAACAAAATTTACCAGAGTAAACCCCATCATATTTCGCTTCGTTTTGAGATATAAATCTTGTCTCGCTTTTTATGAAAAACGCAACTTTTCAGTTAAAATGTTATTTTCTTACTTTATTTTTCAATTAGCAAGTAAAATTACCCCATTTCCAAAAAAACTACATTACATTTCCTACAAAACCAAACTCGTTTTTTGAAATTGAGAATATGAATTATTTACAAGCCTCCAAACATGAAAAAGTGACTGTTTTTTAAATCCTTGTAAAATTCAAATTCGCTTTACAAACAAACAGCCAAAATTACACAAAAAATACCGCTTTATATAAACTTTCCAAAGGTACAACCAAATAGTTAATTTAATTTTTCATTCATAGAATTATCGCGTCCAGAAAGTCAAAAGTAGTGATTAAATACGAAGCTATTTTAAATTTTGGTTCTCTAATTGACACTCAACAATGGTCAATTATAATACTGTTACAATTATTTTTTTTTTATAAATGACTACTTAGCAATAAAAGAAGGTTGGTAATAACTCACTATAAAAAAAGAAAAATATCAAAATTAACCATTATTAAGATTAGTGATCTAGTCAAATGACAAGTAAGAAGTTTCTGCGACTTTTTTCATGTATCCTTGCAAAACGGCTCTACGTGCGTTTCTATTACACAAACCATAAATAAAATGTATATTAACAAACCCTCTATTTATAAATCACAGCATTATAAAAACTGACTTAAAGAAAATCTCGAAACTAACACTGGAAAAAAAAACAATGAAAAAAAAAAATAATAAATAAATAATTGAGCACTTTGGCTGAGGTAATGTAACAGAACTAAATGAATTTCCTATTAATACAAGAAAGATGTTCATCAGGGACTTGGCAAAATAAATATGGACACACAATACTGAATTTACATTTCAGTCCTATACCTGTTTCTTTGTTTTATCTTTATTTAACCAAACCACTAACCTTGATAATGATTAATTCTCACAATTTCGACAATTTATATTATTTCGTAGAAAGTTATTACCAATCTACTTACATTCCTGTTAGCTTTTCATAAAAAAATAATTGTAAAAATATTATAATTGACCACTATTGAGCGTCAATTAGAGAACCAAAATCTAAAATACCTTCATATTTAGTTATGACTTTTGACTTTCTAAACGCAATAATTTTATGAACGAAAAAGTAAATTAAAGATTCGCTTATACCATTGGAAAGTGTATGGAACGCTGTAGTTTTTGTGAAATTTGAATATCTATATATTCCTTTGTTTGTAAAACGAATTTTTAAATTAACAACAGTTTCAAAACATTCACTTTTTCATGGTTTTAGGCAATAAATTTAATTTTAAATTTAATAACATTTTCAATTTAACCACTACTATATTGCCAAGAATCAATTGACGCTGTATCTGATAGATATTTAGATAAATTACAATCAAAAACATAAATTTCTTACTTTAATTTTCATAAACTAATTAACTCTTTTCTGAAATATTATTCTATGAAACATTCGTAATAATAAATTTAAACAACCAATAAATTATACATACTTATTGAGAATGGGTTCCCAAACCTACCTTGCTCCATAATTTTGCAATTACACTCTTTGTTTGTTTTTTTCCACTAGCATGGTTAAAGAGGACGTGAAACTTTTAAAGCAAAGAAAAATTCAAGAGAAAACCTACATTCTCATCTCGTTCTCCTTAGACAGCATTAGTAATTATTTCGAATTTTACCAGTTGATTGGTTATTTCCACATCAGTGCAATTTCAATAGGATATCGAAAGATGGGTTGCATTAACAGTCTATTTTTATGCGTTTAAGAAAGTAACCTATAGAAAGGATCTCCCTTGATGTCCTTTACGTAAACCTTGCTCCATTTAGAACCATGATTGTGAGACACGGTGACACTTCAATTTCCAGGATACGTGTTTCTTTGCTTAGCTATTTTCTTACTCCCTCATTTAAAGCTTACCTAACCTACATGATAGTAAGTGATGCCAAAAACATATATTTGTTCTTAATAAAATAATTAGCGTTAACTTTGTATTTTCGCTAAGTGATGAAGTGGGGAGGACATGTTTCAAACATATTGGTTCCTGTAACTATGTTATAGGGACATCTTCAAGACTAAATTTAGAGAATATTACTGTGGACATAGTTTCGTAATTTTCTTTTTTTCTTTTTTTTTTTTTTTTTTAGAACGTAAGACCATTGCAGTCATGACTCCCTTAATGAAAAAAGACCATAAAATGCTCCATAAATCAAAACCAAAAACCTGTTTTTAAATTTAATAAATAATATATTAGATAAGAGGTCTGATATTATATTCTAATCATACACTTGACTTGGATACAAAAACAAAATAAATTTTCAAGTAAAATTATTTTGTTTTTTTTATTAATTTTAAAGAATATCCAACTGAGTCTTCAACGGATTAGCTGAAATGATTAGGTAGTAAATTCTCCTTTCCATTTTTCAGTTCTATTTAACTAGAGCTACAGTAATGTAGACTATTATTAAAAATAAATACATTATGAATGTTGAAATGATTTAAATTTGAAAAATTATTATTACATAATACAGAGGTTTCATCATAGATATGTTTTCAAGTTATAGAGAATAAATTACATCCAATTTAAAGGGGTTAAATTTTTTAAATTCAAGTAATATATTTTTAACTACTTTAAATTGCAGAGGTAAATTAAGTACATACTAAAACTTCGAGTTAAGGTCTGTTTAATTTTGAATTACAGAGGTTTTCTCAAAAACATGTTGAAATGTAGATGATTTTGAATTATTAAGTTGTAGAAATTTAAGTTACAGGATTTGAGTTAGAGAAGCTTGTCAGTAATAATATTGCATGTCATACCATTCAGTATACAAGTTGAGGTCAAAAATAAGTGGAGTGAGTTTTAGAAAATATAACAAAACAAGACGATGAGCCTAGACTCTTACATGAACATAAGTAAGTATATGGTACCCAAAATAGAACACAGACTTAAATAAATATCTAAAGTCAATCTGTAAAGTTTATAAATATGTAATGTTTAAGTTATCAAATAATTCATGTAACATCGTGTATAAATGAAAGTTATTTTATTATTATAAAACTTGGAAATGCTTGTACTTTAAGAACAAATATACTTAATTTTATAACTCATTAAAATTACTTGTAAACATTTGTTTATAATCTTTCCACACTGTTAAAAAAAATTGAAAAGGTCTTATTAGGTGAACTCAATGTAAGAAGGTCCCTGGCAACTCAATGTACACTATACCAAAACAATAACTCACATTTTAATATTGTTTCACAAATTGTATAATCTTTGACCATTTGGACTCTAGCTGGATCTATACTTTCTTCGTGTAATCTTGGGTTAGATCATTTTTTCTCTTTTTCATTTTTCCTTACAGGTCCTTGACCAACTCTAGAGTCTTTATTTATGATATTTTCTTCCACTTTTAAGGCAATGATTTGCTAAAAGGTTTTTCACCTTTAAAAATAACAAGAAAAAAGACATGATTACATGTTAGATCATGTAATACTTACTGGAGGTAAACATTTTAATATGGTTTTCTCCTCTCCATGGGAATATTTCCCCTGCCTAGATTGAGAACACCATCACAACTAGCAGAGTAAAAAATTGTAATAGAGGTTTTCCTTATTAATGGGGTACAGTTTCTATTCCTAAATTGAGAACATTACCACAATTTTCACATATGAAAGCTGTAAAATATTTAAAACTTTAGATTAATCTTATTTGGTTATGATTGTGTTTTTAGGATTGATTATTCTATAGATATAGGCTATCTAAATATAACATAAAATGTTGTATCCCAAATATAATAACACCAATCTGTCATTGAGATACTTCCAAGCACTGAGATTAATGGGGTTGTTTACTCCATTTAATTATAATCATGGAAATGGAATATGCCTAATTTACTCTGCTATTGGAAAAGAATAAACATTAGCATTTATTTTCTTCCACGTAACTAAAAAAATACACGTTAATGTTTTATGTCTTCATAAATAATTCACCAAGTTATATATTGGAAGATATCATGTTTCATGTTTCCTGGCAAATAGCATGCCTTTCATTTGCATCCTTCTTACACCAAGATTTATTTGAATTTTTTTTTTTCGATTTAATCTTTTCCATTTCAGTAATATTATGTATAATAGAAGAGTAGCAGTGTAATTTAGTCCTAAATAAATGTTACTAATTTAAATATATTTATTTATTAATAATATCATAGCTATTTCAATACAATAAAGTGTCTCGCAAAGTTCTACCCAGTGAGGGGTATAATTTTCAAATCAATTGACCCATAATGAATTACAAAACTAACTTTATCACTTTTCAATGCTTTACTCTTACAGGACAAAACTTTAAATCAATACCGAATGACTCACGAAATCATGCATAGCTGTAGTATAAAGAGTTTTTTTTTAATATGTCAACTGACATGCATTGTAATTTGCGGGCATGGGGTATTTTCTTTTAATTCACCATAGGAAATTAATAGTTTTATTTCTAACACACAACACAAATGTCCCTTTCGTTAAAATAACATTCTAAAACTTTATCCTTGCAATAGAGTACAGTAAATGGTTTCGAATACAAATAATAAATAACTTAATTCACCTCTATGTTTTTACCTGTAATATCGTTATATCCTTTCCAATTATCATGAATATAACCGCCTCCCTAAATTTTGGAAAAGCCAACATGTAAAACGTACTTTTTGAAAACTTTATGGGACGAACAATGTTAACTTTTAGTATTTAGAACGATGTTTAACGTTGTAAATTAAATTTTAGAAGCAACTAACAAATGTTTACAAATGGTACACCCATCGAATTTAAATCATTTGTAAGGTAAAAAAGAGAAAATAAATATCAAGCAATTTCTCAACAAATATGTAAGATGACTTTTTGAGCCAGATGACTTACAGAACAATCACTAACAATATAGTCTTACCAGTAAACCTTGTTGAGGCCTACGGCTCTAGAAAAAAGATGTAGAGAAGACAAGGAGTGAGACTCATTTTTTTTTTTTTTTAATATCTATTGTTGCACCTCATGTATGGTATAAAACAGTATTACAAACTCTATTCGGTTTAGTTGACCTATTCAAGATGACAGCTTGTTATGTCAAATTGATGCTACCAGTTTATCACTCAAAAATCAGGGTTGAGTTATACTTATTGTTTCCAATGGTAAATAAACTTTTCAGTGTTGTGCAACTTGAAATCTTTTTCTAAAATCCTATTTAAATCCCCTAAACACCAAAGAGTTTTGCTATTCTTAAATATTATTCTCTTCATTTCAAGATTAACTAAAAAATAATAGTAGTTAACATAGTTCTATTTTTAAATTCTATCTGATCTCAATTTAAAAATAGATAACAACGACCTAAAGTTTGTATAGTTTTTCTCTATAGTTTCCTTTTAAAATGATGTATCACTCAATAGGAGTTAACATTTTAAAATGTTGTGTTGACTAGGAAAAACAATTTTTAAATGTTAGCTTCTATAAAGTTTGTAAAAAGACAGTTCTTTATTCAATATTTTATAATTTAAATAGGATGTAGGACTATTGAGACACATATATAAACTTTATAGCTGTACACGTTGTTTAGATGATTATATAATATCACCTTAACAATATGTGTACACCTATAAATTCTTGTTTAAAATGTAATTTGACACAAGACATAATGGTAACGGCTTTGCCTAGGCACTTTGTCCATCACAAATTAATGCTGACCAACATCTATTGCCCTAACAATGCATTTGAGAGATGCATTGTATTCTATTACGATGGTTATTTAAGGTACAATATACTATAGTAAATATATCATATATTTAATACGTACCATATTAATCAACAAATTTAATAATCAAGTGTCTGTTTATTGTACCTTAACAGTTATTAGTATATAATTGTATTCTAATTAATTCTAATCACATTATTGACAAAAAATTTGTAATAAAGCGAAATGCTTATGAACGCACATAAATATAAACCTATAACAAATAGTATTGTAGCCTGTTTGGTACTTCATTGAAATAAAAAATATACAATTATTAATTAAAATTTTGTAAACTTAACTGTTTTCTCAAAGAAGATGCAAAATGTTCTTACCTTCTGATCCCATGCCAACCACAATTAATTAAAATACCGTTTGAAACGAGTTCTTTAATGTATTTCACGAGTGTTTTTAATCAATCATTTTAAATAGTGATAAAGTTATTATAACTAGAATCCAGAAATAAAAGTTTTCCATTGTTGAAAATTACAAACAGTTTGATTTCCTTTTTAACATAGGTTTTACAACATATTATAATCAAATAATGAGAAGTAGAATGAAATACTGAATTTAGTAGCAATACGTCTACAGGCCCATATATGGTTACTCTCCAAACCTCAAAAACAAAATTATAATCAATATTAGTTTATTAGTTGAAATTAAAAGAAAACATTTGCCAAGAATGGATTTAAAGTTTTTATTAAATACGGCTCATTATTTCTTATTTATGATCTTATGAGCAAAAACTAATCAAATTTTCATTTAAATCGTTGCAGATAATTTTGAAACAATTATATTTTTGTTATGTTTTCCTATGGAAAATAGTTCTAAATTGTTAATTTTAAAATACATGTAAATCCTTTTAATATTTCCCAAAAATGTGTCCAATACCAATTTTTTTTTAACATTTCTTGAATGGTTATTGAGGAATCGGAGGATTGACAAACAGATTGAAGGATCCATCTATCTCTTACCGAAAATAAATTAAACAAAATTAAAATAACTATTTTTTAATCAAACTGTGTGTAGAAAATATAACATTTCATTTATTTTTTACACTAGTATGTACTTTTTTTTAAATGTCATATTAGTTTGATTTTAAAAATAAATATAACAATTATAAACTGCATAGACCCAACTGATTACAATAAAAAGTAAGTTTTCTTTACCAGACCAGTTGTTTTGTAACAAATATTTTATAAGCTATTTCTTAATATCTATATATTTTCTCCTATTGGTTTATATAGTATTGTTTTCTTTACAGCTAGATTATTATTTCTCCAATTCCTAGGTAGTTAATTTAGTTTTTATTTTCTATCTCAGGGCCTGTTTCATAAAACTACTAATATTTTTTCTTTTCAGATTCGCTCTAGCTAGAAAGGGATACAAGAAAGGGGTCCAGCAAGATTTGGATCGGAGGATAGGTTTTTGGAAAGGTTCTTGGCTCAGTTTCAGGGCGTTCAGGAGTGAACCAGAGGATTCCACTCATCATGAGCCCTTAATAGTTCATCATGGCCAAAAGGTCCTTTCCGGAGAGGTAGGGGGTGAAAGAGGTCCTAACCCTATAGCTAATAATCGTCCCGATTTCAGATGCAAAAGATTTAGAAACTATCCTATCATAAACGGCCTGCGTATCTATGGCCAATGGAAAAGAAAAGACTGAATATTCTCCAGCGAGGAACGGGAAGGCTGAATATTCTCCCACGGGGAGCAAGGAAGCTGAATATTCTCCAGCGGGGAGCGAGAAGGCTGAATATTCTCCAGCTAGGAACCGGAAGGATGAATATTCTCAAGCTAGAAACGGAGAGGCTGAATATTCTCCAGCGGGGAGCGGGAGGCTGAATATTCACAAGCTAGGAACGGCGAGGTTGAATATTCTCAAGCTAGGAACGGGGATTCTGGATGTTCTCCAGCTAGGAACGGCGAGGCTGAATATTCTCAAGCGAGGAACGGGGAGGCTGAATATTTTCCTGCGGGGAGTGGGAGGCTGAATATTCTCAAGCGAGGAACGGCGAGGCTGAATATTCTCAAGCGAGGAACGGGGAGGCTGAATATTTTCCTGCGGGGAGTGGGAGGCTGAATATTCTCCAGCTAGGTACGGGGAGGCTGAATATTTTCCTGCGGGGAGTGGGAGGCTGAATATTCTCAAGCTAGGAACGGGGATTCTGGATGTTCTCCAGCTAGAAACGGCGAGGCTGAATATTCTCAAGCGAGGAACGGGGAGGTTGAATATTTTCCTGCGGGGAGTGGGAGGCTGAATATTCTCAAGCGAGGAACGGCGAGGCTGAATATTCTCAAGCGAGGAACGGGGAGGCTGAATATTTTCCTGCGGGGAGTGGGAGGCTGAATATTCTCCAGCTAGGTACGGGGAGGTTGAATATTTTCCTGCGGGGAGTGGGAGGCTGAATATTCTCCAGCTAGGTACGGGGAGGCTGAATATTTTCCAGCTATGAACGTGGAGGCTGGTTATTCTCCAGCGGGGAGCGAGGAGGCGGTAGAAGTCCGACCTGGAGTGTTTTCTGCTTTTGTTCTCCGAGTCTTTACATACTTTTCGGCGGCGAATATTCACAGTGGTTAAATTCGATTAATCTGTGGGCAGCGCTTATAACGTTCACATCTATAGGCCTAAAGTTCATTTCTGTAGTATGTCTAGTATTTCTCGAGCTTATTATTTTTTTTATTATTATTTTTTAACGTTGTAAATCAGCCTGTTACAACTTAACACTAATAAATAATTATGAGTGTAAACAGACTTTTATTTTACACTCCAATCATTTAGAATCAGAATTATAATTTTTTTCAAATTTATGAAACAAATGGAATTGATACACTCAAGGGGCTGACTATGGTGAGTATGGGCTTGGATATCCCTAGACAATCTAGGTGGATCTACATCTTTTTATGTTGTTTTGGATTAGATCCCTATCATTCATCTTTCCTATCAGGTCTCCCTGACCAACCTATCAGGTCTTGTTCTCTTCCGACCCTGATGATATTTAAGAGTATTCAAGGGCTAGGGATTTTTTATGTTTTACGGAAATGATAACCTAGATTTTTTTGTCTTTAAAAACTTGGGGAAAAAAGATAGGATTGACACAATTATAATATAACTAATATTTTACGCCATAACATTTATAAAATATTTGATCACCTTATATTTTTATGAAACAGAACGCTGGTTTTATAAACTTATATTATAATTTTTTTTATGAAACAGGCTCCTTGTTTAATGTTAACATACAGTACAATAATGTAAAACACTTTTGAATACATTACATTTGTTATGCTACTGTTGACGATGTATTATTTTAAAAGTAAGTTATAAAACATAACTCTAACAGATATCATGATGTATGTATGTGTATATATATTGTCATACTTGTTCTCTTCTTTTGTTTATATGCCACCTATAAAATGCATAAACATAAATTTGGACAGCTTGTAGTAGTTGCACATAAAGTCTGAAAGGATTGTATTATCCAAATGTTACTTTTATGTGTCAAGCTCAAGATCTTACACTCTGCCTCCTCCTTCTCCCACTTTCAACATCGAACTTTATGATTGTAACGTCACAACTACAGAATTACAATATTATCAAACCAATATCTCATTAGCGATAGCAGAGGTAGATGTAACTTATCCATGTTCACATACCCAAACAGAATATTAAAAAGACTTTTCTGTCAGTAAATTATTAATCTTCCATTTATAAATTTGATTTCAAATTGAATAAATATTTAAGTTTTATATACATAGAAGTGAAGACTGTTAATAAAACATTTGTTAGATTCTTTAAATAGATGAAGCTTTGTGGAATGGCATGCCAAGTAGTCATTATTTCCTTTCCACCACTCTTATTAATTTTGTTCAATAATCGATTCCTTCCGAGTCATTTCCTAAGTCAATAAACTTTGGCTTCCTGAAATGAATTAGAAATGAATTGAAAATCTAACAGCATTTCTAAGTCTTCCTTTTTGAAAGATCAAAAACTTTTCTACTTTAACTATTTATATATATATATATATATATATGGACATAAGATAAAAGTTGAAGCTCCTGCATGTGTTTACTTACTTCTTATTTCTTTGTTCTGTTATCCAGCCTTATCCACACCTGATATCCATCGTATATAGCAGCAGCAAAACTAAAAAATGTTGTACTCTTCAAAATTATCCTCCACCTTGCAACTTCTATCATTACAATATCTCTGACAAGATTATAACATAAGAATTTAAGTCAAATTTGCTTCACACAAATCACAATTCGGCGAGTGCACCAAGTTAAATCGATCAAAGTATTTCTTTGTGACAATATAACCAAACAAAAATTGTAGGTAAGAAACTGTGGCCCTTGAGAGTTACGCGTCATGTGTAACTTTTCATATACGTTCCAGTGTAATTCACTTGTCTCCATCTGACCTCTGACTTTTACGCTATATGTACGCTATCTATGGGCAATAACCATTTTAAATAAATTTACAATTTTTGTTCCTTTTCAAACCTTCCCAGCTGTCTACAGCACACAACAAACATACAAAACACAAGTGCCTCAACTATCGCAACAAAATCTATGTTAGAATATGTATGTTATATACAATCTTATCAATAACCATTTTGTTATTTTTGTTTTTCCCCTGTTTTTAAACCATTAATATTATAAAATCTATACAAATTTTAGATTCATTTTCTAGTCAAATTGCTCCTATCTGTAACTATTTTAACGCCGGTGTGTTGAAAAAATATTTTTAGTTAGAATTAAATAGCCGATATTGGATTTTAATGGTAATCCTTTAGGTATTTTATAATGTAAAAAGATACAGATACAACAGATAAAAGAGATAAGTACATATTTACTACAACTTTTTTTACAAGCACCTGCTGATGTAAAAATCGTCATTCATGTATTGAATGTCAAGCTTAAATATAAAAATAATTTTAGATTTAGAGAACGTTTTAAATCCAATGGTAAATTGATTTACAAACCAATATCTAACAGGCTACACCCACTTAACATAAATCCATGAATTTTGTTCCATTTTTTTTCTTTTTCCAGTCATCCTACAGTATTCAACAAAAACACACAACACAAAAATAAAATAGGTTTGTCCCAATCAATCACTGCATCAAACATGGTGGCCAAGTTGATCTGTGAAACCTCTGTCGTGTATTATGCTGTTAGTAGCCATGTGCGACAAGGAAAGTAAGAATGATTTTCCATCTGTCAAACTGAAAAGCTCTTTCTCTGTATAATTCATTATAGATAAAAGAAACAAAACTTAGTATGGGCCAATAATTAGAGTGGACAGTTAGAGATATCCTCACGATAAATTGCCCAAGAACCCATTTGTATGGATTGAATTAATCAGGTATCTAGCTAGTATTGCCCATGGTGTAATGTGTAAACCATGAGAGGACCTTGTGTGTGACTTTATTATAAGACTACTAATTTAACCAAAGGGTACATAGATATATCATGAAGAGAAATTAAAAGTTTACACTTAACTTGTTAAATTGGCAAAAAGCTTGCAATATGCTGAATTACTACTAAGAAAGGGTTTTTTGTTCTTCTTCACTTTTGGCTTCACATGAATTCACATATAGATAACTTTGTAGTATATTACTTTCATCTGGTTTTTAGTTACTCCCCGCATTCTTAAACATGTGGTGTGTTTGGGCTCCTGCTAGAGAATCAATTAAATACCGGGATGATAACGAAAAAACATTATAAAAATAAGTGTCAAGATGAAAAAGAAAAAAGTAATTCTTTTTGAAATATTATATATTAAAATTTTAAATTTGCTACAAAAATATACTAAAACAATATTGTGTAAATAACAACAAGCTTCTTCAATTTATATTTAATATTTAGTAAAACTGAGTTGTCATTTTGTCTTTTATCTATACTGTAAATAGATGCTATTTATTCTGTTTAAAATGGAAGTATTAATTATAATGAAGACAATATCACTTTAAAAGTAATTAAATGGCTCTAGAAAATGTATTTAGAAACTGGATTAAAAACAAGTAATATCAAAATAAAATAATGAAAGGCTTTGAACTCTTTATTAAAATAGTATTGTTGTTGTCAAAGTTATATATTTTGCTCTGAAAAATACAAATGTTTATCAATGAACTTTTCCGGAAAATACTCATTGAGACTGGTATCTAAATATTCTTGTCTGAAACTTATAAAAGTTTTCTCAGAAGTCATCAGCTCTGGATCCGACAAAATTGGACCGATTGGTGTCAATGGAAATTGTATTAGTCTTCTTGTCAGCCTAACATGAGTTACTGATAAAATACAAAATAAATTTAACTCTTTTGATATTCAGATATAATATATTTATCAAAATGGATGACATATCCTTTAAACTGTGATTTAACTATTATTGTTTTATTCTTGTGATAAGTGTGAAAAGTTTTATATTTTTAATTGTGTATTTTTTCTGCAAATTGTACACAATGTTAATTTATGTTCTTGATTTATTGTATTTTAAAAGTGACAAAAATTTGATTAAAGTTTCATATATATTTATTAATTTTATAAATGTATATTTCTTCGTGTATAAGTAAAGAAAAGAATATAGAGAATGGTGATATATAATTTATCATTTTTAATTATTGTAATTTGTATTATCTAATTATTATTTTTAATTTGATATATGTTTTTTGCTATAACATCACCCTCAAAAATAAGAACTTCATTCATTCATTCTCTGTGAGTTTAGTTGTTTTCCCTATAGACTATGATGTATAAACTGTCAATTTACAGAAGTTCTTCTTTTTTTTAGTCTCACTACATTATGTGAAGACACCTGCAGAGGACTTATCAATATATGCTTTCCTATTGTTACCATATTTTGTATTTATATTTGGTTTTAAACAATGACATTGCTTTCTGGCTGTTTGTTTATAAATTATATTGGAATTTTTGGCTTTGAGTCAAAAAGAAATAAAGTAAATTGTTCAATATGAACATCGTTGAATGTATCAGAGAGATTATGATGGCAAAACCATGGTGCAAAATGTGTTTCATATTTTCAGAGAGTGGTGTAGCTGAGTAATTGTGTGGTATATGTCATCTCTAACATGTTTTCCTGAATTCAAAAGTTGTCAATGAAGAATTATTCAGCACATCAGCCAGTTGAAATATTAAATAAAATAATAAAATAAGTGACTTGTCAATGCACCCGCCGCCCCTTCTGTCACCAGCGATGACAACAATGCTCACGCTGTCCCTGGTAATGAAGATGACTTGGCTGAAAACACTGAGATCAGTGATAACGATGTTGTTATTGATTTTGATCCAGCTAAAATGGTGCGATAAATTCGATGATTTTACTCGAATAACTTTGGTAAAAAGATGCACACAAATAATTAACTGAGACTGAGGGCACTCGTACGCACTTAAGACAATTTGAATAGTCGATTTACTATTAATCATTACCGTTAATTTGTGCAATGCAGAAACTGTTGCAAGAAAATGGTTCATGTATTGAAAAATCAACATTATGTTTATAATAATCCCTTTAATTGGAGCGTAGCTATGGCTGTTTCATCTGCAATAGACACCTTCACAAACTTTGTCAAAAACATAAAACTACATATAACGTATATCCTTCTAATTGAAGCGTAGCTATGGCTGTTTCATATGCAAGAGACATCTTCACAAACATAAAACTACATAATATGACGTATACTATTCTAATTGAAGCGTAGCTATGGTTGTTTCATCTGCAAGAGACATCTTCACAAACTTTGTCACAAACATAAAACTACATATAACGTAGGCTATATCCTTTAATTGAAGCGTAGCTATGGTTGTTTCATCTGCAAGAGACATCTTCACTAACTTTGTCACAAACATAAAACTACATATAACGTATATCCTTTAATTGAAGCGTAGCTATGGCTGTTTCATCTGCAAGAGACATCTTCACAAACTTTGTCACAAACATAAAACTATATATAACATATGCACGAACACTCAAATATATTATATTTTATAAAAAGGTTATAAGTGGTCCTCTTTAGTCACAATGTTTAAATAAATTTACATTGTGACAATGCACAAAGTCTGAAGATTGGTCTTGCAGGTGAAACGACCATAACTACATTTCAATTAAAAAGAATGTTATAGACATATTGTACAAAGATAAAATATACTATTATTGCAATTTAATTCATAAAGAGGAACTTTAGACTGTCTATTTTAACCCACTGGCATTGACTTATATGACTTTCTCCTACCCCCGGCGCCTGACCATAGTCTTGCACTCATTAATCAAACTTTATTACCAACCAAAAATTCACGTTTTGTCATGTGGTTGAACCACCATATGGAGCCACTAATCCTTCTTAATGTTCTAGAATATTTTAATAACAGATTATTTATATTTGTTACTTATAAAATATAAGTTTCTTCACGGATATGGGAAATACTTGCAACGATTTAGAAATATTTAGTGAAATTTGTGAGGAGGTGTTATGACGTAAAGCAGCAATCGTTTATTTTATTTAAGATTAATAAGTAAAAAAACATTTATGGTTACTAAAAAATATCATCTAGGAATAAATACTTTTATGTTTCTTGTACAGAAATGTACTTTAGAAAAACATAATGTTTGTTATATTTATAAATAGTTAATATTTTCAAAAACAATTTTTTTTTTATTGTAATTTACAATTTATGAAAATAAACTACATGAATATGTAGCTTGAATATATTAAAAAATGGTGAACATAACTATAAGAGTAATAAATTAGGAAAATAATAACAGAATGGCTGCAAAAATGTAAAATTTAATTGCTATAAGAAGGCTAGGTAAACTCTTGCATAATTGCTGCTACCTTAATGGGTAAAATAAATGTAGTTATAGCTCTGAAAATGTTCATCTTCACGCCTGTTCCCAACTGTTCTGCTCAACAATCCTTTTCTATCTTAGATCTATTTTAAGTATTGAGGAAGAATTTCTTAATTCCCTAGATTTACATGTTATTGACAATTTCGTAAATTAAAAGTTTCGGAGGAAAATTTAAAACCATGAACATTTTAATTTTACTTAATTTGTAATCAATAAACAAGGACTGTGACAGGAAATATTTTATTATTTATTTATTTTTAACCTTTCTTTCCATATTAGTAGATTACCATATTGGTAGAATAACAGGACGGAGGAGATGGGGTAGGCTAGAATTGATAATACCAGAGCTCGGCATAAGTAAGTGTAATGAATGCCGTTTTGTGTAAATATATAAAACAATGCTATACACCCATTATAAACACTTAAGACAAATTCATTAATTTACAAAAAAAAAAATATGATTTTCACTATTATTTAAAATTATTACTATTACTTTATTTCAAATTTTGCTGTAAAGGTTTTCTTCCATTATAATTAGGATTTTTTTAATAAATTATTTGTTTATTTTTTCAAAAATAAATATGATATCCATAATTATATATTTTATACTTACAAAATCCATCCATCCATTCATCCATACCGAACATTATAGATATTTCTAAATGAATCACTTAACTAGTAAACTAGTTAATATAACTAATAAACTAGTTTATTTTGAAAGTATATATGAGAAAGGCATTAACAAAGATTGACATTGAAGTTACTCTGCCTTATTTCCGGATATTCATTCCACTTTGTTTAAGGTCATCTTTGCTTTCATTCATTACCTTCACATATTTGCCTTGACCCGGTGATCACAATGAAGATTCTGTAGATGCATTCATTTTATATAATTCTATCTCAAAATAGCAAAATAACTGATCGCGAAAAGTAACTTGCTTTTTTTTATTAACATTTTAATTTTTTTTATAGAAAGAGGTACCGTAGTAAAATTTAAAATCTTATTTGTTATAAACCAGAACTAATTTGTTGTTAGTTTACTATACTCTGAGATTTATCTATACTACACCTTGAGATTTTCAGAAAATATTTATAATTTGATCAAATGCTATGGAGTAATTTTCGAATTATGACCAAATCAAAATATTTGATGATGACTATTTTATAAAAGTGATTCCAAATATGTTAATTAACAAGTTAATGTTAAACAAAGACAAGTTAGTACCCTAAGTCTAAACAGATTCTGTTCAGAAACATGTGGCACAAATAAGAAACTATTTTATAAAAGAATATTTTTTTTTTTTTTTTATATAGTAAAGAATTAGAGTATAAATTTGTTTAAGTAAAATGATTAAATCACAATAATTAATACATAAAAACATTCAACCAATATAAAATATTCAAGTTTTAAAATACCGAATTAACTTTAAATATTGTGTAAATTACAAAAACAGCTATAGATAACGGTTGTGTTCTTTCATCCAAACCATTAATGTTGTTTAAAATACAATAGACTAAAACATTATTTAAATAAATTTCAAAGAATCATAGTTATATTTTGTGAATTTATTTTTATTGTGTTATTTAACCATAACAATTTTCTTTAATTTTGAGACCGATGGTTCTTGGTGGAATTCCATGTTTAAAGATAATAAAACACAATTATTTATTTTGTAATATCCACTTTTAATTAGTCTAGCCGACCAATGGTTTCGCCTGCTAAGGCATTGACGAGGCTGTATTACAGACTGAAGAAAAAAGACAAAAACAGAAAACCTTAAAACTAGAGGGTGGGAGTTAGGATACAATGAATGGAAGGTTGGGGAAATACCAGGCCTGGGCAATGACCATAGGAACAATACATATTGGGAAAACCAGTTGATTGTTCTAAGTACAAATAAAACTAAATTAGGGTTACAGTATCTTATTCTTTTAATTTCTAAGCTCTCCAAAGCATTCAATTTCCTACCTTTATTATCAAAATGTAATATTTTAAAATCTACACTCGAATTAAAATCAGACACTTGATGTATTCTTAAATGATTTGAAAAACTGGAATCTTCATATCCTAACCGCCAACTTCTTTCATGTTCACTTAATCTAGATTTAAAATTACGTCCTGTTTGACCTACATAACATGAATTACATATTTTGCAAATTATCTTATATACACCACTTCTCAACATTTTGTTAATTTTATCTTTAGAATTATTTAAAATCTTACCTAAACTATTACTACAATAAAATGCCGGCCTACACTCTGTTTCCCTATTTAAAATATTTCCAACTTTTTGGCTAACATTTCCTAGATAGTTAAGCCATTTAGCACTATTTTTAACTGAAGTTGGAAAAATAAGTTGCCTTGCATTCATCTTAAGTTTTTTCTTTAGCATTTTATTAATAATATTTACATCATATTCATTATTAACAGCTATTTGTTTAATACAACTTAGTTCTTTATTGAAATCAGAGTCAGACATTGGAACTTTGATGAGGCGATACAACATACAATGGAAAGCTGCCAATTTATGATTTAAAGGGTGCCGAGATGAAGCATGAATAATGTTATCTGTGAAAGTTTGTTTTCTAAAAACACTAAAGTTGTGTTTACCATTTTCAATTTTTATATTTAAGTCTAAGAAATTAATTTGATCTTGTTCTCCAACTTCCATGGTAAATTGTATCGCATCGTCAATTGAGTTCAGGTACTTATAAAATAATTGAAGTTGGCGGTTAGAGCCATCAAAGAGACAAATTACATCATCAACATAACGATACCAATAAATAATAACTGATTTAAATGGGTTATTGTTAATTATTTTGTTTTCAAAATTGTCCATAAAAATTTCTGCCAACAGTGGTGACAATGGGGACCCGACCCATTAGTGTTTTTCTTCAGCCTGTAATACAGCCTCGTCAATGCCTTAGCAGGCGAAACCATTGGTCGGCTAGACTAATTAAAAGTGGATATTACAAAATAAATAATTGTGTTTTATTATCCTTATAACAATTTTCAGTTCTAGTTCTATGTTCATAATCAATTAATATAACTTATAAAAATATTTAACCACTATTTTTATGAAAACTCCTCTATTGCATTCTTAGAGTGCTTGATATGTATTCTATATTCTAATAATTAGTGGCACAACCAAGAAGGGAGATAAGCCCCCCCCCCCAACTCTATGGCTCTTTGCATATACCACAAATATATTATATATATATATATATATATATATAACATTTAATCCATAACCTCATAAAAGCAGGGGTGTGCATGACTGTTTTAATCAAATACAAATATATTTAGGAATTATTATAACATCTACTGATAATAATCCCAATCTGGTGAATTGGAAAAGTCTATGGATGACTGGTGACTGTGATTACAGATTTAGTTTGTCCCAGTTCCAAAGCTCAAACTTCGAACACATATCATTCAATACCTAATTATATAATTTTGTTATATTTGGAATTTTCCATATTGGTTTGGCTTTGTAATCTTTGAATTTCACCTAATTTAATCAATCTGTAAAACAAATGAACGTTTTTTATTATCAAATCATTACTACTACTGTCTGTACAAATGAAAACGATGGAAGAGTGTTGCAGCAAGTGTTACAGTCAATCAAAAGAAGCCGGACATCATTGAAACTGTATATAAGCAATACGTCGTTGAGAAGAATGTTTAAAAACAATGGTGGTTTTCTCTACAAGATACAAACTGGGAAACCTTTGAACTGTATAAACAAAACAGTCAGAGTTCAGTAATGCGCTTCAATGTTAGCAATGTGATATGGAGAACCTGAGTTTCTGAGTGATGTGTGGTTTTCAGATGAATGTCATATGCACCTTATGGTTTCATAAACAAGCAGTCAACACGTTTTCTTGGGTTTGAATGTCCTGACAGTGTTGTAGAGAGGCCACAGCATAGTAAGTATGTAACCATTTGGTGTGCAGTGTCAGGGAGAGGCATAACTAGTCCATACTTTGTTGAAGACAATAATAGATATCCTCTTATTGTAAATCAGGACCGATATAGGGTCATTCTTGATAGTTTTATAGGAGACCTCAGGTGATTTTGTCATGCCCAAAACCTGTTTTTTCTTTCACAATGGTTCCAGCAAGATGGTACAACCAGCCACACTGCCTTAACCAACATTGCCTTCCTTCAAGAAACTTTTTGCAAGCACTTCATCTCCTTTAGAATAAACTTTCCTTACCCAGCCTACTCCCCCAATCTTACACCACCTGATGCCTACGTCTGGGGAATGTTGATGGAGAAGATTTTCCATGAAGACCCACCAGCTACTATCAACATTCACCAGGAAAAAAATCACCATTTGTATAAGGAGCATGAAACAACCCCTCTTCACCAAAATGATGCAAAAACCTTCAAAAACTGTACGAGTGTTGCCTAAAACTGAATGGTGGTCATATTGTACATATTATTACACGACTTTAACTGATTTTCCTTCCTTTTAATTGTATATATTGGTAAAACTGTGTAAATAAATTCTTACAATTTCAGGAATGTTTATTTTGGCGCACATTATAATCCACATTTTACCATAAATTTTGTCCTGACCCCGCCCCCCCCCTTTTCAATAACTCTTTCGCCCTTAGTCATTGCTGCTTTACTAATTCTGAATAAAATATACCATTTAATAAATATGTTAATAATAATATTACTGCTTTAATTCGTGTTCTTAAAAGACACTCTATCAGGCTGTTCCCATCACGATGCTATTTCATGGTCACATAGTATGTACTAGTATGTGTGTGCCATGGCCAAGTCATTATTCCCAGGGTATTTATGCATTATTAGTGACACATGGGTGCATGGGTGCTCTCACATGAGAGTGAAAATATGTAGAACATATGTGTAGACATGGCCATCATGTATTTATACTGATAATGTAAGGAATGTATATATATATAAACAATCATGGCTAAGTTATCACTCTCAAAGGCCACTATGTATCATTTGGGATATACTATGATTCTGATAATTCATGGAATGTACATATAGCCATGACCAAGTTATTATCCAAGGCCTTTGTGTACCATCAGTGTTACATGACTATCACAGGTTCACATTGAATTAATGATAATAAATTACAACTGTGTTTAAACTTCGAATTAATGAAAAGTGTTTATAGTCAAAACACTATAATAAATATCCAGTATGACAAAACCTAGAGCCATGCACTATAAAAAATATATTTCTTGAAAGTTTAAATTAACAATTTACTTTACAGTCCTCTTTTGCCCTCATTTAATGATCAATGCACCATACACTAACCATCATATATTTATTTTACAGTCGTGATAACAATAATAAAAGTACAATAACAACAGTTAAATTTGAAAAAAAAAAATGGTGTTAGTCACTGACACTGGAATAATATCAGTGGAGAACAAACCATTGGAGATGAAATAACCATGTTACTAGAACTCGGTTATAAATAAAAGAACGCTCTAAGTTATAACAGAAAATTTTTAAATTAGTGTAACTTTTAAAATTATAATCATACAAATAAAATTAAATAACAATATACTGCTTTTTTTCTTTTTCCCCCCTTTTTTATTTACTAAAATTTATGTTCCAAATAAACTGAGAAAGGTGGATTCTAATCCAACAGTAGGCCTATCGTCTTTCTCTTCACTATTCATTACATTTTGAACCATAGGTCCAAGAATTCGATTAAGGTAATCTTGAACTGACAAACATTTCTCTTTGGTATTCAAATCATTTGAAGCTCCCCAGATGACTACGCCATCTGCTCCTTCTCTTTTGGGTATTTGAAGCGAGCTCTTCAAGTCATCCTGTACAAAAAATTGAATGGTTTAAATTAATGAAAAACCCTTGCAATTAAGTAGTGAAGTGAAATTTAAGTCAATATGTTCTATTTAGGTATTTTAACGCACAATGAGATGTGAAAGAAAATTTAAATTTATGATTCTTCAAATTAAAACATCATTATTACAATACAATAAATTATTAAACATCATTAGTAAAATACTACAATGAAAATAAAACAATTTATCATTATTGACCTATGTTAATAAACAGATATTATTTATTTACAATAATTTCTCCATGTCATTTATGTTAATAATTTGTATTAAAAATTTATTTTATTTAAATGTCGATATACAAGAACTGCTTAGAGAAGTATTCATTGTTTTGTTTTTTTTAATTCTACAATATAAAAGCAGACCTTTTCCAATATGATGTGTTTATTGTCTGTATTAAGACATTTAAAAGCAGCTCATTTTTTTAAAACAATATCAGTAAGTAGGTAGCAATTCTACATATTATCACTCTCACATGAGAGCACCCATATATCACTAATAATGCATAAACCCCCTGGGAATAATGACTCAGCCATGGCACACACAGTTGTACATACTATGTGACTATGAAAAAATAGCATCCTGCTGGGAACAGCCTGATAGAGTGTCTTTTAAGAATCACACAAATTAAAGCAGTAATATTATTATTAACATATTAAATGGTAAATTTTATTCAGAATTAGTAAAGCAGCAATGACTATGGGTGAAAGAGTTGGTGAAAAGAGGGGGGCGGGGTCAGGACAAAATTTTATGGTAAAATGTGGATTATACAGTACGGTATCCGCCAAAATAAACAGTATTGAAATTATAAAATTTTATTTACATAGTTTTACCAACATATACAAGTAAAAGGAAGCAAAATCGGTTAGACTCAGGTAATAACATGTTCAATATGACCTCCGTTCAGTTTTAGGCAACACTCGTACCGCTTTTGAATGTTTGCATCATTTTGGTAAAGAGGGGTTTTTTCTTGCTCCTTATAAACATGATTATTTTTTCCTGGAGTTGGACGATGGTAGCTGGTGGGTCTTCACGGAAAATCTTCTCCATCAACATCCCCCAGTCGTAGACGTCAGGTGGTGTAAGATCAGGATTGTGGGCTGGGTAAGGAATGTTTGTTCTAAGGGAGATGAGGGGGTTGCCAAAAGTTTCTTGATTGAAAGTATTATTGGCTAAGGCAGTGGGGCTAGTTGCTCCATCTTGTTGGGACCATTGTGAACGAAAAGATAAGTTTCGGGCACAACTAAATCTCCTGAGGTCTCCTATAAAACTATCAAGAATGACCCTATATTGGTCCAGATTTATAGTAAGATGATTTCCATTATTGTCTTCAACAAAGTATGGACCAATTAAACCTCTCCCTGACACAGCGCACCAAATGGTTATACTCTTACTATGCTATGGACTCTCTACAACACTAACAGGACGTTCAAACCCAAGAAAACGTGTTGTCTGCTTGTTTATGAAACCATTAAGGTGGATAAACCATTTCATGACATTCATCTGAAAACCATACATCACTCAGAAACTCAGGTTCTCCATAGCACATTGCTAACATTGAAGCGCAGTACTGAACTGTGACTGTTTTGTTTATGCAGTTCAAAGATTCCCCAATTTGTATCATGTAGGGAAAACCACCATTGTTTTTAAACATTCTTCTCAACAACGTATTGCTTATATTCAGTTTCAAAGATGTTCAGTTTAGGCTTCTTTTGAGTTACTGTAACACTAGCTGCAACACTCTTCCATGGTTTTTGTTTGTACAGACAGTAGTTGGACGACCTGAATAGTCCTTCCGCTGCATCAAAAGACTACTGGTTCTTCGAAATTTTTCAACAACATTAATAATCACAGCATTACTAGATGGGTTTTTGTAAAAATGTTCCTGAAAACATAATACAATGTGTGACAAATTTGGCTCACCCCCACGTCCAATTACGTATGAGCAAAAATAATGCTCTATGATGAAAGCTTTCTCTGCTGTAGTTAGCACTATGTCAGCAAAAACTAACCTCAAATAAGAAAGAAATATAATCACGAAGATGTGGCAACAATCAAAAATTGACACAGCTGATCTAGAAGGCAACTACAGCTGATTCAGTTGCTGTCTACAATGATTGGTTATAAATGTTATTGCAAATCAAGAAAATTAAAAGTACTATAAATACACAGTTTATATGATATATAATGTGTATATACAAATATATAATTATATTCTAATGAAATTACAGGGTGGTAATCTTTATATTATGTAAAACAAAACAAAGTGAGTTTGTATAACTGTATGTTTTAGGGCAAGAGCTAAGATTTTACAATGTTCAGAAATCTATTATACAAATTATTTAGTAATCTGTAATGATTTGATAATAAAAAGTGTTCATTTGTTTTACAGATTGATTAAATTAGGTGAAATTCAAAGATGACAAAGCCAAACCAATATGAAAAATTCCAAATATAACAAAATTAGATAGTTAGGTATTGAATGATATGTGTTCGAAGTTTGAGCTTTGAAACTGGGACTAACTAAATCTGTAATACAGTCACCAGTCATCCATAGACTTTTCTATGGTGTTATAATAATTCCTAAATATATTTGTATTTGATTAAAACAGTCATGCACGCCCCTGATTTTATGAGGTTATGGATTAAATGTTATATAATATATGTGGTATATGCAAAGAGCCTTAGGGGTTGGTGGGGGCTTAACAACCCTTCTTGGTTGTGCCACTAATTAGAGTATAGAATACATATCAAGAATACACTATTTTAAGAATGTAATGGAGGAGTTTCAATAAAAAGTTATACAAGGAGTTCTTTTATAAACACCCTGTATTAAATGATTATGAACATAGAACTAGAACTGAAAATGGTTATGGTTAAATAACACAATCAAAATAAATTCACAAAATAGAACTATATTTCTATGAAATTTATTTAAATGATGCTTTAGACTATTATATTTTAAACAACATTAATTCAATATTAATGGTTTGGATGAAAGAACACAGCAGTTATCTATAGCTGTTTTTGTAATTTACACAATATTTAAAGTTAATTCAGTATTTTTAAACTTGAATATTGTATATTGGTTGAATGTTTTTATGTATTAATTATTATGATTTAATCATTTTACTTTAAAAAATTATACTCTAATTCTTTGATGTAAAAAAATATCAGTATGTAGCAATGTCCTCTACATATCTCGAGATAACTATTGTGCCCTCCTTACTTCTTCTAAGATAGGGAACTCCCATCTATAGAAGCCCTTCGAGCCCCAACTCCTTTAGGAGGTACTGATGAGCATCAAGGTGTTATGGGTAGGTATCTCCTCTATATCAATTTGGTACCCTCCCAAACTTCTAACCTTTTCATATACTACTACACTGCATTCAACAAATAGATGGTATGGGTCTTCTCCACCTCTTGGTAAAATCTTCAGGTCCCATCATTCTCCTGATCATCTACCACACCACGTTATCCTAGTAGCAGGATTATGATCTTTTTCCATGTTTCTGATGACTTTTTGGGTGTCTTCTCCTCTTTGATTGGCACTTCTTCTATCAGGAATGTGATTCCTTCTGAGTGACTTGTTTGATCTTTCTCTATAAGGTTTAATATCTCTGGATTTTCAATGACATCTCAATGAAATGAAGGACTACTCATACTGATAGTCATCATGCTACAATTTATTAGCACGTTGAGTTCCGATGACATCTTGCATAAGCTTATGAGTTCTGATGACATCTTACATAAGCTTATGAGTTCCGATAACATCTTGCATAAGCTTATATTTTTCATTTCTCTCTTCATTTTTTGGAGATATTGTCTACTCGGCCAGAGTCCTGCTTGGTCGAGTAATGTTAAATACTGTGAGAAGTAACAAAGTATCCCCAGGCTCTGTAAACTACATTTTTTGACCAGTGTCATCTACCCTATCAGCATGGGTTGTTGTATACTCTAGGGTTGGACTAAAAATAGAAGAAAGGGAGCGATGAAGATATACTAAGGATGAAGGGAATGAACTAGAAAAAAGTTGATAGACTAGAACAAGAATACGCCTGGACAGGAGTTAAAAATAATGCAAGTCACAGGAACGATCTCTTAACAACATCAAAATTAGAGATCTGAGGAGGCTATTTGCAGGCCAAGCCTACAGGGCGATGGATTCGCCAACCACTAAGCCATTTTCTTAAAGACTTAAAGAGGCAAATAGAATGAAGTACTCTTAAAGTGGCTTGGAAATAAAACCTTGACACAAGGATAATAATTAATTGGTTTAAACAGTAACATATATAATAAGACCTAATTCTATTACTTTATTCTTGTTGTTTAAAGACAAAAAACTCTTGGTTATCATTGTCTAGTCTTGTAAAAAAAAAGAAAGAAATACATATAAAAAAGACCCTTAGCCTCTAATACTGTAACAGCTTCAAGGTCAAAAGAAATGATAGGAAAGATTACAGAGAAGGATCTAACCTACGACCACATGAAAGAAGGTGTTAATCCATCTAAAGTCTGTCTTGATTGCCATGCTAGTATACACTACAGTGAGCCGCTGAGAAATTTTTTTTAATATCATAGTCAATAACATCATTCTTCAAAACATATGAGGTGTGTCTTTTATAACAAAGCTGATACAAGAAATCATCTTTATTTTTATCAATTCTAATGCTTGTCTCCTTCATAATAGTCCTTATTTTTTTTACATACCAATGCAGTCAGCTATTTTAAAACATCTGCCATTTTCTTCTTTACTCCATCAACTGACATAATATGTGTTCCTTTAAGCACAGATTTCATTTTATAAAAATATGTCACATGGTACTATACCTGGCCAGTATAGAAGATATTTCAGTGTAGTAATATGTTTGTCATTCACAGTAAGTGCTGTGTGAGCAGCCACATTGTCCTAATAAAGAATGAAACCATTTTCTTACAGTTCTAGTCTTTTTCTGGCTTTTTCTCTCTACTTTGTCAATCTTTCCTTTTAATAATACTGTTTGATTGTTGTGCCTTCTGGAAACCATTCTTCCAAAATATGGCCTTGAGATAAAAAACACAATGTACGTGGCATTAAATTTGGACTTGCTTTGATGAGATTTGGCTCTTTCTTGCTACTAATGGGTATTTTCCAATGCATTGACTGTTGTTTTGTCTCAGAATCATACTGGAATATCCAAATATCATCAAGAAAATGAAAAAGTTGGAGTTGGCATTAAGTTCCTACAGAATATTAACGCAAATTTCCTTGCAACAATCTCTTTGCTGTGGTGTGAAACCCCTAGCATCATCTTAGGACACATTTTATTAATGTCGAGACCCTCACAATATTTTCTATGCAGTGTATTTGTCAATATTCATGACTTCGGCTATCACTTGGAAAATGAATCTGCCATCTTCTCGAAACATCTGGCTAATTTTCTTAGGTATTTCAAGTCAAAAGTCATCCTTGGTATTTATTATATTACACATCCTGAGATCTTTCGCTGAATGTTTTGTTCCACTCAAACACTTCTGCATGACACCCTACGTCTTTTCCGAAAACCCTACTAAAAATTTCAAATTGACTTTGTTGTTCAACTTTTAAGCTTAGCATTAATCTGGCACATAACAGAAAATGCAACTGCAGTAAACATGACTCATAATCACCAGTTTCAGACACATCCAAGATCTCTGCTAAAAAGCTCACAATCAGTCCTCACTACTTTCACTAGCAGGTAGACAGTCTCGTAATTTAATAGACACACCTCGTATGAGACATAAGCATTTGTTCTACTACAAGGTCAGCCTGAGTAGCACAGGACTCATTGTCTAACAAAATAGTAGTTCCGAAAGATTGTGGTAAACATTGTCTAGCTACAGAAAAGGAAAAAGAATATAATAACATGATTTTGTATAATTTCTTAAACCTGTGTGATGATACCTTTAAAATTTCTCCCAGAACACAAAATGGCTCCCAGATGGTGAAATTAAATATTGTATTTCTACTTACATTGGATAAAAATCTATTGGCATCACTGTATTTAGGCCAAGCATAAGCATAAATAGGAGTTTTTATATTTCCCACTTTTGCCAACCGTCTAGCTTCTTCCATGCGACCTTTAATAAATTGCATATTACTTTCCTCAGTCATATCTTTACTGCGTAAATACATCGAAGGAAACAGAGCTGTACTCTCTTTAAACAACCATTTTGACCTAAAACAAGACAAATGTCATCCTGTGTTATCAAACATCAAATATTATAATTATGTTAAAATATATTTCATATTTTATAAAATCCAAAAACACAAATGAAGAGAAGTTGCATCATGAATCATCAGTGGCAACTTTTCAGATGCAGCAGATACAGCCTGGAACAGCTACTTTTTATCACATTATAAAATTTAAATAATTGTTAACAAGGGATTAGATTTAGATACGTCTTTCATCAAACGTTAAACAACATAACTTTTCACAATTCAATGTTGGTTAGTAACTGAATTTTGACTGTCGAGTCAAGTACTTCCAAGAGATACACCACCATAGCTGGGGAGTTCTATAGGAGTGGTTCCCATGGTAACTGCCCACTCCACCATATGATATTGAGGTGCTGGTGGAATATAAGTCAAGTAATGACCATTTTCTACAACACAAGTAGTGGCTGTACTTGCCTTTATGTTTTGTTTCCGTAAACCCATATTTATAAGTAACAAGTTTATTTTAACTGTTTAATTTCTGAAGTGAGTTAGTTGACTTATTTCTGTTCTTTTTGTGCCTGTGATAAATTTTTAATAAGTTCAGTTTTTGTATATCAGACTATATTCTTTAGATTTTAAATGAAAATGACAGGAAAGATGTTTTCGAAGATGTATATATATATATATATATATATATATATATATATATATATATATATATATATGTATTATTTTACTTCATTCTTAAAATAACTTCAACAAGTTGCTCTGTAGAAATGTTTAAATAAAATAAAAGCATATTTAATAAACGCCTCAGCACAAGATAGTCTCAATGACCTTGCAATATAATCTGTGAAAAAGAAACTGCTAAGTGAACTTCTGGAGACAATGCCATTTTATGAAAACTTCATCAAGTTTGCTACTCGCACAGACAAGAGATTGGATCTTATTTAAAAATATATAATTTCTATTTTGTATTTCATATCTTTAAAACAATTTATTTGATAAAGTTATTTGATTTTGCAGATTCAAATCTTGTTAAATTCCTTAACCCTTTGCGCTCGAATAGCCAGTAGTACTGGCCACACCAATGTTGCAGACACCTTGCATTTGTTTTGTCGTAATTTGTCCTCACTGCTCGGATGGTCAGTACAGCTGGCCGCGCTACTGTCATTGACAGCTCGGCAGCCATATTTGTTGTTTCCCTCCCAAGCTCAAAATTATTTTTGAATGACTTCTGTGTTATTTGTACACTCATAGCAAATGTATAAAGAACAATTAAAGGCCAATGTAAAATTTATTTTTATTTATACTTACCAATACTTAGATAAACATACATTTGGGGAATGTAACATTTATATGTATATTTTTAACACACATAAATAAATAAGTTGTTATAAAGTAGGACTTTACCATCATTTTATACTCAGACATAAACTATTTCACATTTTTCTTAGTCTATAATTTTTTTAACTGAATGGTATTTTTCAAAACACAGACCTATATGTAGTCCAGGATAGTTAGTACAAGTTTTGCAATAAAATTTACTACGTTTTCTCTCTTTGCCAGCCCTTCTATCACTTTTAGTTTATTTACCAGATATATAACTATGTGGCTGGTAGCACCTAATTCCTGCCTTGGCATACGGTCCATGGTAGTTTTCCCAAAGTACTACTCCATCGCACATATGTACCCGGAACTTGATTTTGCAAGAACAAAAACCTTTATTTCCCATTTCAGAGGCTTGTCCTTGTTGTACACCTTGAATACTACTCTTCCTTTGAAGCCTACTATGCTTTCATCAACACTGATCTTTGTTGTGGCACATAGCACTCTCTAAATTTCTGATCGAGGTATGCCATCACATTACGTATTTTCCCAGAACTTATTAGTGTACCAGCAACTGATCCAGAGGGGGTGGACCTCTCCTTGCTGGATATGTCTTTAAAAAATGGTTGGTAGTCAACCCAATCTGTGGAAAAATAATCATCTATTACTGGCTTATCATTGATACCGATGTTTAAGAACACACCCAGAAAAATTTTTAATTTAGATAGATGACATTTTCTTTGATGACCACCACATAGATCGTTTTAGAAGTGGTGTTTACCTTTGGATCTTTTCTTTAGCGTACTGGTTTGTTTCTTTAATGATTTTTGATAGTAGGTTATCATCAAAAAACAGTTGAAAAAACTCTAAAGGAGTCTGTGGATGTTCTCCTTGTGGTGGTTTATAGCCACTATAACCTGCTCATATAAATTTATTAAATTTAGTATCACCTATATTCCATTCTTTCCATGGTGATTCATCAGCATTGATTTCTTCACCTTCCCCATCAAATTCTTGTTGTAATTACTCAAACGTGTCCTCTTCCGCATTTCTTTCATCTCCTGTATCTGGATCAGCCTCTTTGTGATCACTATATTGTTCATAATCGTTACCTAATTCATCATGAAGATTATTCTCAAATTCTTCGCTCATATTGGAATCAATGTCACTGTTATGGATTCAACCACAATCCTCATCGATGTCAGGCTCAATACACAATATAAGTCTTCTATCATCAAAATCATCATCCATTGTATATTGCTTATCTACAAAAGAACTGTCCAAAAATTAAAGACTATTTGCAAATATTTACATTATTTACAAAATAATGACACTTTACAGCTGGTTAACAATATAAAATGTAACATAGTTAAATCACAAACACACTACAATGTCATTCACTGAAGTAATGTACATAACTTTACCGTCTGCACTGTGTTTGCTGCAAAACCAATGAAAACATGTGGTTATTTAGTTCAAGAGTTGGCCGATAGGTTTCAGCACTCACCAGACATTATAACAAAAATAAAATATTAGAAAATATCATGTGTCTAGTGGCTAATGGTACTGGCCATTAGAGCTATTGAGATATTCTATCTTGGCCAGTATTACTGGACATACGAGCTGTTAGGACATTATAGCAATACGACCTGACACGCAAATGGCGGCAGCCAATACAGCTTGCCATCCGAGCGCTGAGAACAAACTATAAATACTGTTTTCGAGCGCAAAGGTTTAATAGTTACAATTATGAAATAATAACACAAATATTGCCAATTTCGAATATTTAATTGAATTACAAAACTATTCTATATAACTAAATTCTCAACTTTAGTGTTTGTTCGATTGATTACACAAATTAAGCCACAATTGTTAAACTAACAATATTGATGTTAATTCATTTATAGTTTGTTATTTTTTGCAATTTGTAAGGGTAAAACCAAAAACACATATCAATAGACCATACCTGCATTACCCCTTTCCCCCCCCCTCACAAATATCAATCGTTTTGACTGTACACACTTTTGAACCACGAGCAACTACTAGTAAAAGCTACGCATTGTAAAAAATAAAATATAAAATATTTTGTCTAATTCCAAGGCCAATAATATTCTCTAATTTGATAGTAATATATATTTTATGATTCAATCATCAATCACCTTATAAAAAAAAGGAAGAAAAAAACATCAAATACAGACCACCAGCCCTCAATTACTCTAAGAGCATCAGGGTTGGAAGAAAACAAGAGTTGGTAAAGAGAGACCTGATAGGAAAGATAAAAGAGAGGGATGGAACTCAAAACACATGAAAGAAGGTGTAGATCCATCCAGCTAGTTTCTCTCAGGATTGCCATGCCTCTACTCACTACAAATGAGGGTAAATATAAGTATACACAACATAAATTCACCAATTGCATTCAGACAAAGATTATGGAAAATGTGGTTTCAGGTTCAATACCCATAGGGGCTCAAATATTTACGGAATTGACCCAGCTCTGGTTGAGAATACTAGAACAACAGTGATAGGAATTTAGATGTGCTAATCACATATTAGTTGACTCAAAAACTGTCTGCCAGACCAAGTTATGAAATTTAGTTTAGTTTATAGAAACTATTACATAGTCACACCGTAAACATTATTTAAATCATATTTGCAATTATTAAAAATTATCCATATTTTGTAGTGAAACAACATTTTCTTGTGTTGATAAAGTAAAGAAAAGACATATAAGAACAGATAGATCATTATTTATAGGTATTCAATCAGGTTCTAAATAGGATTGAAAACAGTAAAATTTAATTTGATATTTTTAGTACAACAAAAAACTATTAATAATGTATAAACATGTTATAATAAAAAAAATTAAAACCATTACCTGTCATTGTCCTCTATAACATTTTCGGTACATGGAAGTTTACTATTTATAGATTTGTAGTTAAAACAGAAAGGGTATCCATAGTAACCCCACAAAGCATTTGGGTAAAGCTTCTTAGCAACTAATAGTGAACGCATCATAAATTGCTTAGCTGCAGCTTCATAGCGATTGGAGGCCTGAAAAATAGAAATATATTTATTAGCTACATTCAATTTTTAAAATATAAGTATTGTAGCCATTCTAGTGACGATGCTTGTATCTGGGGCTTTGAAATAGCCACTGACCATGATTGATAGAAAACATTTAAAGAACTCATTTAAAGTCTTATTTGTATATATAGAGTCTCACGAAGAAACGCAGAACTTTCAGAGTAAATTCTACTAGTGAAAATAATGAAAAAGTTCATATGAAATAGTTAGTTGTATATCTAGCAGCCATTTTCTGTTTTGAATAACAAAATTCATATCTTTTGAACAACAAATGATACAGAGTTGAAATTTTGCATGCTACTTGGTGCTATAAAGACATAATTTGAAAAAAATTATCAACTTTTTTTTTTACTGATTTCAAAATAGAGCCATTTAAATTGTTTAACATTGAAACCCTCGAAAACTGTTAATTTAACCAAATATTTACAAGAGGGACAAAGTTGACTCTTTTAATGACAAATAATTTTATTTTTATTTTTTCGAGATATTGACAAAAAACTGAAAACATAATTTTTTGGTAGTTGTCTACAATACTCAAGATTAGTATACAACGAACATTTTCAGAGAGTTCTAGAATTTTTTATTTAATACTGAATAGATTGATACAAGTAAGTACAGTATATAAAAATTAAATAGAAATTTTAAGAAATCTGTTTTGTATTAAACCAAAACAGACCGAAAAATAGGCAGAAATTTGTTTTATTTTGTATTTAAAAAATTTTGTAATAGAGCACACAAAAATATTAATTATTGAATTTTTTTTTTTTTTTTTTTTATACAAATTTAATAAATCAATGTTTTTGCAGTGTCTAATCAAACTTACATAAGTAAAACCAAAATACCTTCTTAAAATATATTGAAATGTGATTTTAGAATTACTTTTTGTTTAATTTTCATTTTATATGGCAATACTTAACAGCCAATTAACAATTAAAATTGTGTACTTTGTTTATGCTATAATAAAGTATCATACAATTAAAAAAGTGTAGTGTAATAATATTTTATTACATCAATAACTTACAAATGATTTGTAAAATAATTACAGTACATGTAATTTTATACATGTAGTGTAAAAATGGGGTTTCAATTTTTTAAAAGGAACATCCCAAATATAATTTTTGTGTATGTATTTTGCAATGAAAATTCTGGAGCTGCTTGATGTCTCTATCAGGAAAGATTTCCTGAAAGGCGGATTTCCAATATGAAAACGTTTTCTTCAGTGTATTATTGTTTCCATAATGTTCGTTTTCTGTTAAACATTAATTAATATTCATGTTAATGAACAACATCGCATGATTAAACACTTTCACTGCACCCCGGGCACAATTAGTACAAAGCAAATTTCATATCGCACTGGTTTGTAAAACAATAAAGTATGGCTCATCCTTCGTGATAAAATTCCTCTACGTGGATGATGCCAACTTGATAATCAGAAGAAAATCTACACTCGGAATAGAATCAACAGCAATTGAAAACTTGTCCAAAATAAGCAACTTCCTTACCAATTATAAAGGTAAACTTGTCAAAGGCCAATTCTATTCAATTCAAATCAAAGCTAATAACAGTCCTCTTTCAATGCAAATGCATATAGATGGAACCTTGTTAAAAGAAGTCAATAGAACCAAATTTATAGGTTTAATTATGGACAAAAAGTTGAGTTCAGATCTTCATGTTGAGCATATAGCAAATAGGGTTTCCTCTGGCCTTTTTGCCCTGTATAGACTATCTAAATTCTGTAGCCTGGATATTCTGAAAATGGTTTATTTCACACACATTCATTTCCATATAGCTTTTGGGACCTCTAAAAAGCTACCAATCTAATTTCAAAACAATAATTATTATTGTTTTGAAATTAGATTGGTGGCACTCTGTGAAGAGGGAGTTCAAGATTCTCAAAATAATGACAGTGTACACCTAATATATTTATCAATACATTTTGTACACTAGACAGCATTCCAGCATGGTCTCACTGATGGGAGATAACCATAGTTATTTCACTAGGTACAGGAACAAACTTGCTATACCAATCCACAAATTAATATTTTTTGAGCGGAAAACAACTTAAATGAGTGCAAAGTTTATAAATGTATTACCAAGTTACATTATGAATGAAAATAAGTATAACACATTTAAGAAGTTACTAAAGATCTTTATATTAAAGAATCCATTATACTCCATTGAGGAATATTTTAGCTTGAGTTAACTTTAACTAGAATTAGATATAAATTCTGACACCATTCATTTGTATCATGTGTACATTGTTTGATTAAAGATTGAAATGAAATGAAATATAAGAATTATTATATTCAGTTTGGAAACTCTGAAAAATAGTACATATTGATTCCAAATTCGGTGTTCAAATTTTTTTTTATCAGTTTGTTAAAACTGTATTTATTATAAAACCGTTTTAATTGTTATTTAAGTTTCCATACGAGTACTTTAAAATAAACATTACTTGGCGTACATGAAACTTGAAATTAGCTAAGAAGTAAAAAAAAACTAAAAATGGAATGGAGACCAGACATTTCTCTTGATTTCCTCTCCTATACACACAGTGCATATCAGTCAAGCATATATGATACAACGAGAGATAAATAATACTGTAGATATTTCAGAACTAAAATTAAGATCATATGTTTGACATACCATAGCTTTATATCAATCATTATATTCATAAAGTTAAACCTCCAACTCATTTAACTAAGTCATGATAAACAAATTTATCCTCAATAAACAGATAATGCCCTCAATGTTTGATATACCATAGCTTTATATTAATCATGATATTCGTAGACTTAAACCTCCAAATAAACAGATAATGCCCCCAATAGAACTTTTTCCATCTCAGTTTATCAATTACCGGATAATATATGTTCTATCATTTCTTAACCACACAAATGACAGCGAAGGCAGTTAAACCATTTGTTTCTGAAACTATATATTTTCTGACCCAGAGAATAACTTATGTTCTTTGTGTGATCTCCTATAATTTATAAAATCTTGCTAAGTTAATCACCTGTTTGACAAGAGATTACTTTCCAAGAATGATTTTTGTTTCTCATCCAGCAACACTAAAGGTGACAAAACATTACTAAACCTTACTAAAGGACTAAAACATTACAGTATTTTTCAGATTTTTCCTAGCAATGATATTCATGACTTAATTTGATATGAGCAGGGTTGTACCTGGCAATTTTTACCACATAAAACATTAAATCCAACTGCTGTATAAAATGGACAATTGTTATCAAATTCATTAACCTATATTAAAAATTAAAGAAGTCTAAAATAAATTTTATATATATAATATTCTTAGTAGATAACAGATGAAAAAAATATATAATTTGGTAGTTTAATTCATATTAGTTTTACTTTTACTAAAAACTAAAGTTAAAATCATACACTTTCTGTCTTCACCTAAAAATGAACTGTTTAAACTAAAATGGCTACCTTTTTCTCTCGCTCATCTTTTTTTAATCTGGGATGTCGATGATTCTCAATTGAAATGGAATATTCTCTATAT
This sequence comes from Aphrophora alni, assembly GCA_963513935.1. Taxonomy (NCBI): domain Eukaryota; kingdom Metazoa; phylum Arthropoda; class Insecta; order Hemiptera; family Aphrophoridae; genus Aphrophora; species Aphrophora alni. The sequence goes on along the minus strand of OY740767.1, from coordinate 118,939,348 downwards.
TTATTCAAATTACCCCAGTTTTCTCTCCAGATTGGTCTCCAGTGTTCAAAATCTATAATACCAATACCTGAAAGAATAATAAGTAAACAAGTAACATAATATGTTAATATATGATCAATTAAAGTTTTTAGAAAAGCAAGTCAGACAGTTTGTGTTACTGCTTACATCTCTGAGTGATTTAAGAAGCTTTTATACAAAATGTATCAGCATGGTTCCCTTTTAATACCATACTCTTGTAAGTAATTCTTTAAATGTTTAAATTGATTAAAAATTTACCTGAATTTTATACATTAATTCATGTCATCTAGATTGTAATTATAGAATATCTCCTACGAAAGTTAACTATCTTTTGAAGTAGTATACATATTTTAAGAATATACTTGTCATTTTTTTTTTTTTTTTTTTTTTTTTTTTTTTTTTTTTTAATGTTAAGAGTTTTTTTTCATTTTCTTAGTTACCGAGCTTACTTCACATATTTGAATAATTTCCTAGCAATGAATATTCATGACTTATGTTGATATGAGCAGGGTTGGACCTGGCAATTTTTACCACATAAAACAACTGTGTATAAATTTTTTTTATCCAAATGCTGTATAAAATGGATAATTTTTATAAAATAAATTAACCTATATTAAAAATTTCTAAAATAAATTTTCAATTACTTAGTGGTTGCTAAAAAAAAAACCTAAACATGCTCAAAGCTAACATTTAAATATATTATACAGTAAAACTGTTAATAAAAATGACAGTTTATTTCATAGTATTGATTACCAATGGAAAATACAAATGATCAAAACAAAATCATCTTATTTTTTACAGGTTTTTTTCCATTTATAGATCATTATCAACTTATATTATTTTACATACACAAAATTCTCTTTGTCTCAGGCTGAACCATCTTTCCAAAATATATCCTTAGTTTAACTTATCATCTAAATCTTCCTAATGACTACAATACCATCACTGCACTACCCCACATTTTTAATCTTAGTTCTCAAGGTACTTTTTTACAATCTTGAGTTGGCTAATTCAAATGTTAACTATAACTGTTTATATAGAAGAGAGAGGGGCTTGATTTTGTTTGGTTCCATTTGAAAAACAAACATAGATTAAAGTTAACCAAAAAATTGTTTAACTTGGGAACTGTCTACATACCAAAGCAGGTCAGAATGTAATTTAGCTGTATGTTTACAAAGGAGTTTACAAAGCTGTATGTTTACTTGTGATTTTTCTTAATTATTGCTATAAGTTGGTCAAAAAATCATAATTTTATTTGTGGAGAAACAAAAATAATACATTAGGAATTTACAAACAATCCTAACACCCAAACCAATATAAAAAAAAAGTCATTATGGCTTCTATTAATTAAAACTGAAAATAATTTTTTTTTTCCATAAGTAAGGCTGAAAATTTCCTGATTAATTCTCCACTAGGTCACACAATAAACTTTTAAGAGAAGAAACAATAGTTGTTCATCCCGAAAAAAACCATTAGATAACCTTGTTGGCGCACATTATTTTTCTTTAGTGGATCTGTGTATGTCAGCCTCTACTTGGTGTTAGTCATTTCTTATCTTGTCATATTAGTTGACTTGTGATTTTCCAGATCACATGTCTATATTTGTTTTGACCAATTAGGTTTAGCTTTAGCACTAGATTTCTTTACTATGATACTAATTTTCGTTTTTGTTTCTAACAAAATCTAATATAAGCCGCTATAAACTATGTTGGTAATTTTCACCTTTTATATACTCGATTTATCACTTTATATTTAAAATTAATACTTACTCTCGAAACATCGTACATTAATATTTTATATTACAAAATGACAGATATCTTAATGTATTACACCAATAATAAACAATTCATCATTAAAAAATAATTTTTAAAGCAGTGGGGTAATCATAATGTCATGAATTTAAAAACTCCATGTATTTCTCAATTAAAAAATTAAAGAATTTTTCTGCTATCTACTTACCTGTTTTCTATTCTGAAATTAGTTTATATCAAAAATATATCCAATGAACATATTAATGTCAATTAATCAATGAGAAGGTGATTTTTTTTATCCTAATTAAGTAATTTATAAATTAATGTATGATAAATTTTAATGTTTTAGTAAAAACTTCTTTTTTGCAGTTAGTGTAAAATGGAGCAGAATATTGAGAAAAGTTCTCCTAAAAAATCTAGAAAGAGATTATCATCAATTAAAATGATTGAGAAATATAAATCGATTGCTGCATAACTGAAAAGATAGTGCTAAAGAGTTTTTCAAACCTGTACCTCTGTTGTAGTTCAAAATTTGAAAGAACAAAAAAAAATTATTTTATATACAACGAGAAATGAAAATATCATAATTAAATGATAATTATCACACCACTTGGAGAACTGTTTTGACAAAAGTGTTACAAAAAGATAAAAAGTTTTCAAATTATGAATCTTAATGGGATTTAAATTGGTATATCAGCCAATTCTGATAAAATCAACCTAAACACTATATTACTGTTTATTCATTGGTACCAGGGTATCATAGAAAGAAATATTCTGTATGAAATTGTTGTTAATAAAGAGGAAATTTTATAAAAAGCAAACTATGCTTGATACTATGTACATAATATTATGTAACTGAATACTTGCAATTAATTAAAAATTTCAAATATCACATTTTCTTTTAGTGATTAACAATACGTATATAAAAACATTTTTTAACAAATTAAAATAAATATAAAGCGGTGCTTTGGGAGATAATGTTTCATTATATTAGCATTGAATTTATATCCAAGTCATGATGTTCTTAAAGTTACCAGATGGATTGCTAGATGGCAGTTACTAAAGCCTAATTTTTAATGTTCAAACCAAATCATGGAGATGGCTTATCAATTTTGTATGTAAAATCAATACTCTTACATCAATATACATCTCTTGATGTAACATCAATATATATAACACACACATATATATATATATATATATATATATATATAATATTTTTCCTTAACAAAAATGCACTCTAACGTTAATGATAATTCTAACAAATATCATCGTGCTTGTTTTTAGTTATTTGTTAGTTTCAAAAGGTTTATATCCCATAGAAAAAAATGTATCTAACTACACATTGACAATTCATTTCCATAAAATATCCACAACTGTTTGTTTAAATTAACTAAATATTTATGTTATGTATCTATTAAATAATATAAGAAAATTATATTTCTATTAAACCACATACGAATCATTCAACTAGTTAATCTCTTTATATGCTGTGTGTACCATAATATACTTAAATATTGGAATATGTATAATCAATGTAATTGACATTATTATAAATGTAGGATACACCATTACATCTGTAAATTAATGATGATTATTTTAAAAATATATCCTTACCATTGAATTGAGAATTAGGCATAAGTTTAGAAAGGGTTTCCTTAAATAATTTAAGATGTAGAGTAATATTCCCTTCCTGAGGGACTCCGCCATTCCTTGGTTCATTTTTTGTTGTTCCTGTAGCATCTAAAAGAGCAGGAAAATCACCAGGATCATAGAGTAAGGATATTACATCTCCTCGAAACATCCCATCTGAGTTTTGTGTGATTCCCCACTTTTGACAAATAGAAGTAAAGTTAATACCGTATTTTTGACATGTAAAAGTTGGCATGTTCCAGATAACTTTGAAGTTTGTATTTACTGCTTTGGCTGTATATTTGACATCTTGAAACCTGTTGAAAATAGTTTATAAATATTACAATAAATACAGGTTTTTTACTGGTTGAAGATTGTTCACAATAATTTAATTTCATATTTAAATAGTTTAATATGAGATTAAATAATAAAAAATATGTGTTTTGTGTTAGAGGGTATGATATTGAAACTTAAAAGTGATATATCTTCTTTCATTTTATTTTTGTAAACAAGATATGAAAATTATTATTTAATATTTTCGCTTGGACAGTGAACAATCAAATGATAATTCAGTAATTACAAGTAATGAAGTGCTGAACCAAGCGCAATAAAAATTTACTAAACATTTCTTGCAGATCATATTATACCATTTATACCGTAAATTAACTAATATTTTGTTGACTCCTCCATATCTGTGAAAAGGTAAAGGTATGTAAGAAACTATCAATGTCACCAAAGCACTCATGCATATTGGTTTTGTCAGCTTTATCCTTAATTTGCACAATAAGACTAAACACATATGAACAAACTGAAAAATAGATATTATGTACCGGTATGTTCTATTCAAAATTGATTTGCTCTTTAAAACCTTAGCCATCAACTAGTGTACAACCATTACATTCACTGTGTTACACATTCACAGCTATTTAGTTAAAACTAAAATCTAAACAAACAAAAAGTAATTGGTATTGTCCTTTCAAAAATTTTGGCTCATGAGAGTAATGTGTTAAAATTGTAAATGAACCATGAATTATCCTAAAAGTTGGAACATTTAAAAATAAAGAAACATTTTTGGGAGGCACCAGTAACAGATAATACAATTTTTCCTACATCTTAGGAGTTCAATTGTTTTTTAACAAATTTGATCTTCCCCAATTTTGATTATCAAATTTTACCCTCAAATTTTGGATTATCAAAAAATGATTCAACCTTTGGGAATGTGATCAAAATATGCCTACATATCACATAATAAAATTCAGTCCAATCATTTGGGCTGCAGTGCATAAACCATAATTTAACGACACTCAGACATTTAGTCCAATCATTTGGGCTGCAGTGCATAGAACAATCATTTAACAACACTCAAGCAGACACAATACATTAAATCACTTTTTTGACTCAGGACTCAGGAATCTCAAAATGAATATTTCTATTAAAAATTAGCATTGACTTTTTTTTATCTATCACAAAACTCTCTCTGTGATATGTATGAGAAAATAAAAGTTATGTATCAATTTAAAAAACAATTACTTCAAAGTATTTCTTGTCTGTAGATTATAAAGTTTCATTATATAATTTTCAAAAAATAAAAAGTAATATATTAAGAAATTTTACATCATATTATGACATGAAATAAGGAAACCAAATATACAAATTACAATGAACCACTTACCCTTCTCTACTCTTCCTTATAGCCCTTTTCGCTATTTTCTTCCTCTTTTTTTTCCTTGCCTGGGAATGTTTGTTGCAGCCCAAGAACCGCCCAGACCACTGGAAGTATAGGAGTTAAACGTTTTCTAGCCAAGTCTAGAAGTCCCCTTCACTGAGCCCAGCAACCCAGACTCAATGGAACTCCACCTTTTTATTTATGAAACCTTCAAGTTATTGTGTTTAGTTTGTATGTCAACTGACTGGCTCAAATTAATTTTCCTTTTATTTTTTGATTTTTATAAAATCTCTGGAGGGTTGAATCTTAGTCACAACATATCTACAGTTTATTTTAAATATATTTCTATAATTAAACTGACGTTTGAGTTTTGGTAAAGCTTACTTTTTTATAAGTTTCTTAGCTACATTGAATTTAATAATTACTAAATTTCTGCTCTTATTACGTCGAATTGATTTTAAATAAAGTAAGTCCGATAGCGAAACTGTGAAAACATTTATTATGTCATAAGAAAACCTTATTGTAAAACAACATAGGATTTCCTGGAAAAACATAAACATAAATTATATTCTTCACACTTTCTAAAAATAAAAAATGAAAAACATAAGTTCAAAATTATTATATTCAGAGCAGAGGAATGTTCTACGAAAAGTTATTTAATTAAATATTTTAAAATTTAATTTAATTCAAACTAATCTGAATGTACAAATGGTACCCAACTCAGAATATTTTATTTAAAACCATGGGTGATCAAAACTGGTGTTCGGCAAACACCTGGTTGAAGGTAAATTTTTGAATCGTGCTTGGAGATTGATGATGCCAACTCTGGTTTCTTCCCAGGTTGGATAATTTTGCTGTGGTTCAGCGTTGATCCTCTCGCATGACTTACAGCAAACCGAGTATTTCTTGACCCTCCACTTCTTAGTTATTAATTTATTTATAATGACGTATAAATGTTCATTTTTTTTTTTTTTTTTTTTTTTTTTTTTACCGAAACTACGACTCGAAAATATCTTAATTTCGAAAAACATTTCTTTAAAACTAGATATTCTACACATGATTAAAATGTGTATACTTTTTTAATTCTCTCTCTCCTTCACCAGCACTTTAACCGTTTCCAGGATTTTCTTTTTGAAGGTAAATTAAATCAACCCAAATGCAATACAATTCCCAATCACTTCCTGTAGGATATGCATATTTCCACTCATAATACATAAAGATAACTTATCCCAGTAGATACGCTGATAAATAGTAATAATAATAACAAAATAAAACACACAACTTGCATGTAACATAGTACATAAACTTAAACCTAAAGCTTACTTCACAGAATGTAAAATAGTGAGGAACAATATATAGATCCTGTGGTTGTAAAACCTGTCTAAGGTGAAACATGTCTTTTACATTACTCAAATAACACTGTTCATAGTAAAATTACAGTGTAAAAAACATCTGTACAAGTTCATGCTAGCTATATTCTATTATTTATTTAAGTAACAATTTTTATTTTACTGGGCTCGCGATATTCTATAAAATAGCATAATAAATATTTTATTTTCCATTAAGTAATATTATTTTATACAAATAAAACCACACAAATTCTTTTGTTAAATTCTACAATTTATTGGTTTTATTGGAATTTGTGTGTGTTTTATTTGTATAACATGGAATTCTATGAAGTACCATCGGTCATCAGTATAAACAATATTATTTTAATTAATAAATCAAAATTGCACCTATAAACCGTTTACAAACAACAAGATATATTCAGAGATAAAAATGTTGTCAAACTACTCCTTTGGATAGGCTTAGTGGATATTTCATTTTCTTGGTTTTTCTACGAAGGAGATCGAAATAGCTAGAATTTATATAAACGTATACAAAATTCACTAAACGTACACACACTGTAGATACATAGGCCACAGTACAAAACATGAAACATTTGGTACTTCTAAAATCACACAATACATCACCAATTTTAAATAATACATCTCTACTTGTGTTGTAACAATAATGAAGCAGTTGCTCTAGACACCAGTCTCAAGAAGTGTACCAAAAAAATGAGCAGATATGAATTACGAAGTACTATAAATTTTAAAAATATTGACTAAAAGTATCCATTTAACACTGCATAATTATACAGAGTGTCCAGTAATTACGGAATCAAACTTCACCAGGTAATTTTTCAAGTCAAAATATACAAGAAATGTCTAATAAAGCATAGTTCTATCTCGCTTAGTTGTCTGTCTGTCTGTCTGTTTGTGTTTTTTACTATAACATTTTTATCTTCAAAGTCGATAAAGGTATAAACTTAAAACTCTACATACCTGTTAATATAATAAAGACAAATATTTTAAAAAAGTTTTCAATAATTAACACTTCCGGTTTCAAAATGGCGGCCGGAAGGGTTTTGAGGTATTAAGCTTAGAAAATTTAGTATGGTCGCCATTTTGAAACCGGAAGTGATAAATATTTAAAACTTTTTTTAATATTGGTGTTTGTTATACTAACAGGTATGTAAAGTTTTAAGTTTATACCTTTATCGACTTCGAAGATAAAAATGTTTTAGTAAAAAACTCAAACAGATAGACAGACGGAAAACTAAGCGAGATAGGACTATGCTTTATTTGACATTTCTTGTATATTTTGACTTGAAAAATCACCAGGTGAAGTTTGATCCCGTAATTACTGGACACTCTGTATATCCTTTAAATAAATAGCAATAATTATTACTAAGCTATTATTAGGATTGTTAATAACACAGAGAAAACAAATTCAAATTAAAACGTCATTAGTTATGCTACTCAATTGAACTAAATGTCTGTTATTGCGCCTAATATTGCCTTTTTGATAGTTCAAAAAAAGATTTTCATTTTCCCCTCGGGAAAAAGCTGATTAGACTCACACATAGAGTGCCTTATTCATAATCATGAACAATCACAAGGTCATGCAATTTCAAGTAAAATATATTATCTATGGAAAGTATGATAACTGTAGATTCAAAAAAACATAGAGGATAAATAAAAAAAATGGTACAGATTATTGGTGGAAAATCTTAACAGATGACCAAGAAAAGCCAACAAAGTTGAAAATTAAAAAGTCATTTGATAAATTTATAAGTTTTAAATTAAACACAATATTTATTAAAATTCTACAATTTATTGTCCAATATTTTTTCTCCGTTTATTTAAATTTTTATAGGTTAGGTTGGGTTTTGTTTTTTATTCGTTTTATCTTTGTATTTTAAACAGTTAAAATAAGAGTTAGTAAAAATTTTAAGACGTTGTTTTGCTTTCAACGATAGCCGAAAACGTTGTTGCAGACCGAAATTCCACCAACAGTTGATATACTTAGGGGTACTTTACAGTAATCAGCTTCACAACTACAGTCTATACTAAACAAAATAATATTCACTAAAACGTCCTGCACTTTAAAAATCCAGCTAAAAAAAGGTTAAATCAATTATGTTACGTTGTCCTGAACTTTAAAAAATCAATAATGCAAATTGTATAGTCAACGTGGGCGGAACACTGATAAATTAGGACTATGTAGACAAAGCCCAATTTCGAAGCGGGCAGAACCACGGTCATATGGAGACTTTAATGATGGTGTGCAAAAGGTTATCATTAATAATATGTTTCATATTGCTGAACCTCCTCATAATTTATGTGTATGATTCGCCAAACATTACATTAAAGATGATGAAGTTTGTGTACATATTTGTTTAGAATGAGGTCGGATTCATTACTTTTACAGAGTTTTTAGTGAACAAAGTTTTAGTGATGTAAATAAAAAGCAATATAACTGTGTGAGCTGGGAATCAAACCTGATATTCTGGATTATAATATTTATATGATTTAATATAAATATACATCAATTTAATGTCGGTTCCAATTTTGTTTGTACGATTCATAACCGATTGGACTATTTATCTGAAACTAATGATAATTATACGCTTCCAAATTTAACTATATGTTAAATTTATCTATGAACAGGTGATTTAAAAAAGTTATTTATTCAATGTAAAATTTTGATTTGTAATACATTAGTACAATTAGATATCAAATGCTAGTTAGTTTAATACGTTCCCAAATATTAAATTGAGATATTCATTTTCTGCGTTTTTACAATATTTTTACCAATTCTAATTCCAGGAAGTAGCATGTTATTGTTCTAATATATCAAAAAATTGACAGTTTGATAGTTAAAAAGATTCCAAACCTATTCAGCTGTGCAGATATTTTATTTATTGTTTATAATATATGGTAATAATGTCTATAAATTCAAATTCTGGACATTACATAGAAACAGTATTACTATATATTAAATACAATAAATAAAATATCAGCACAGCTGAATAGGTTTATAATATTTTAAACTATCACACTGATGTCAATTGTTTGATATATTTTTACCAATTCTAATTCCAGGAATTAACATTATTGTTCTAATATATGAAACAATTGATGTCAGTGTGATAGTTTAAGAAATTCCAAACCTATTTATTTGGCTGTGCTGATATTATTTTAGTAATATTTTCTATAAATTCACATTCTGGACTGCTAAATTTTTCTTGAATTTTAAAGTTTTTACAGAAATTTGAATTTTTAATATTTTTATTTGTAGATCTAACATTTTGCTTGATTTACAATCATTAAATTTAAACTGTTTCAACTCTTATAAACATTAATATATTTAATCAAAAAGTGATTTTTATATTTTATAACTTCTATTTTAGGTTACAAAACTTAGATTTACGTATTATTCTATTTCAGTATTAATTTTTTAATAAACTAGACTAAATTTATATACACAAAAAACTAGTTTTCATGGAATTTCGTGTTTAAATATGATTTTTTTTATCGTAGGCACTGTCAATATATCATAAACTAGTAATCTGATTAAAACATGAAATCAGGAATAGTTGTTACTTTTTGATATAACTAAAAAAAATTTTTTTGCAAAACTTATAAAAAACGCAGCCTTATGACTACAAACTTTTTAATTTCTTATGAGGACTCCTTTTTATTAAGTTTTTAGATTCTATTCAAAATCTTAAAACTTTTTTATTCTTGGTTATTGTTTGATAAACCTACACGTTTAGAATTAATAGGCGCCTAAAGTTTTAAACATTTGCGTTTCATGCATTTTCAGTAAGCAGTTTTACATACTTCCATTGCTGACTCAAGACTAAAATTTAAGTTAACATAGTCTAGGATTTGTAAATACTAATGTAGGACTAAAAATAATTTGATAGACTATTTGATTCCTTACTTAGCTTATTATACACTACTACCTTACTTAGATTACACTAGATTCTAGCAAATTTTTATTTTGTTGTGCAAATTATTTGTTTACACGAGGTGTCTATCAAATAACGAGACTGAAACTTTAACTAGCCATTGCATCACATTCTGTGTTTGTCCCCCTCAATATAATTCTGATTCACATTTACACACCGATGTAGTTTTGTTTGCCACTAGTCGAAGGCGTAAAGCAGCTAGTTACTGACAATTGTTTAAACCTCTTCTTCTTTACATCATCAACTGACTCAAAACTTGTTCCTTTAAGCACAGATTTCACTAAATAAAAGAAAAGCATCACCAAATCTGACGACTATGTTACAATGGGAAAATTTGTTTACTAGCCAAAAAATCTTTTTCAGTACAGATCAAAAGATGAAGAATCGGTGTATAGAGTGTTACTGTAGATTTATTAGACAGTTATATAGATTTGTGGAAATTAAACAAAGAATAACGTATATTTATTTGTCTTTCACAACTGCGCAGTTGTTGAGTAACTCGTTTGCCACGATATACACAAACTTTGCCATTTTAGTTAAATATTACTATAATGTCTTATGGTTTTTTTTTTTGGTTATTTTTACATGCATAAGATTGTTGGGAACATTAGCTTTACAATGGTATTTAATTTATTACGGTAGGATGATTCTTAGTGGGCGAAGAAATGTTGAATGCAAAAAATCTTCTGGAACCTAATCTTCCAAAATTACGCCCTTAACAAACAAAACACAATGATCATGCCTTTTAATTTGGACTTGCTTTAACGAGCTAATTTCATTCTTGTGTTAACGATGTTTTCAAAGTTTGACTGTTTCAGGATCATACTGGAAGATCCAGGTTTCGTTACAATTGACGATTATTTTTAAGAAGGTTGGGTCGGTATTATGGTCGTACAGCTTGTCAGCCCAAATTTCCTAGATGCGAATTTTTTGGTCTGAGATTCTCACTTTTTGTGGAGAATATTTACAGCTTCAGCGATTATTTGGACATTTAATGAGCGATCTCTCGGATAAACTGGTATTTGTTTCTGCGTTTTCTTCGGTTCCTGAAGTGGAAAGTCGTCCTGGGTGTTAACCGTCATCCACATCCTGATGTCCTTCACTGTTTCGTTTGTACCACCCAAACACTACTAGTGCACGAGAGATGCCGTCTACCCCATAAGACTTTGAAGAACATTCCGTTGATGTTTTGTTCTATTTTACTAAAAACTTCAAATTGATAATTGATAAACTTTTAATCTTAATATTATTCCGACACACAATACAAAACACAACTGCACTAAACGATGTCTCACAATCAACTAAACGCCAGGTACTGTAGACATTCGTATTGCAGGTTCAGACACGTCCAAGTTCTCTACCAAAGAGCTCACAATTCGTTCGCACTCTGTTTCATATACACAACTTATATCATAAGTTTGATATATTATATGTATAATTAATATTTTTCAGTATTCACTGCTGAAATTGCTTCTTGTAAATTCTGTTTTAACGGGCTTCGGGTTTTCCTACTGATGTAACTCGATCTCATGAGGTATGGCTAATTACTAAACTACTCAATGATGACCTACCCTCGGCCAAGCGATATTACGATTGGCCCAAACAAAGTGACGCTATCTTCACTAGTGCTGTGTCCGTTAACAGGAACAGTTAACCGTCAATGTTGACAATCGTCAACGCTCAACGCAGTTGACGAAAAAGTGCATTAACTGCTAACGTTGACTAACTGCTTAGTGCTTGCAGGTGACGCATCACTGGTTGTTTGTTAGCGCCAGCGACCCACTGGATGCGCGCGCACCCAGCTACACGTACTCCTCTCAGTCGTCTGTTAGTTTAGTTGAGCAACTAAAGCGAATCAACTAACGTCAACGTTTATTCATCAACGTATGTTTCTGCTGTAGCCTACTATTTTACTATTTTACACGTGCACACTGAACAAAGACGCTTGGTCTTCCGTTCTGTCTGGCAGGTTAAGGTTAGCAGTTTTTTTCAACAGTAAATCACGCTCAACGTTAACTGGTGTTGACGTTGACCGTTGTTAGCGTTATTGTCCACCACTAATCTTCACAAGTTCTTTCAAAACCGCGAAAAAATCAACACCAAGTTCTTAGTATCATGCGTTGCTCTCTCTATCACAACGATAGTTCGCAACGCGTACAGTTTAATATACAAATGTACGGACGCGCTAAATTAATCTTTAATAAACCGCTAAATCGATATTAGTACAAAATACAGTATCGGAAAATGCTATTTAGTTTGCTACGTGATTTATGTTAAATCTGTGCGTTTTAACAACAAACTGAATGCAATTGAAGCATAAAGTAGTCGAATCAATTATATGTGTAATATATAATAATCTATGATTAAGTGTGAAATTCCTAAGTGTTCAGCTCTAGCAAGTACGCGGGAACAGAGGCGCGTGAAAGTTTTCAAAGAAATGTTCTGCTTCACAAGAGTTGAAAAACTTTATTTACTTATTGTATAGCTTAACCATAGATATCACAATTCCATGCTCATTTTTATTTCATAATATAATTGACTTATCGTCGGTTTACTGCAAAAAGTGACCAACTAGTAAATTGTTAATTCTGAGAAAATGAAGTTTTTATTTTTCATATGAGTGTTAAAATTCTAATCATCAATATATAATCAAGTAATCTATTATAATACTTATAATATTATTTACTTAGGCAGTTGTAGCAGACAATTCCTAACACCACAATAAGCAATATTGCAATATTACATTACAAGCTTAGTTTTAGAGAAAAATGCACTTGGTCACTATTTGCAGTAAACCGAAATTATTATAAATTAATTGTTAATTATTGTCTTAATAAACTGGTCCTCCGAAATAACAAATTGTTTAGAATTTATTATTATGATTTAATTGTATCGTTACATTGCATATAAATGTAGCTTTAGAAGAGATGAAAAATTAACCGTGTTTTTATCATCGCATGATAAAGCGCTTACTCCTTATGTTACAAATCAGAATGACAAAAATATGCAGTCACTCTTTGTTTCTAAATCAAAAAATAACAAATTCGTAAGGATTAATCATGATCGAGCAGCCTATCAACTGCTGAACCTCTTCATTGCTCACAGTTTAACTGAGACTTTTAATTTTTGTATTATTTGGGGTCAAAATTATTGTTTTAAATAGTGAGATGTTAGTGGGAATCCCGAAGAATCCTAGCTGGATCTACACTTCTCTCTTAGATCTCTCTTTCATCTTTCCTATCAGGTCTCTCTTGACCAACTCTTGTTCTCTCCCAACCCTGACGCTATTCGAGAGCTATGGTATTTTAGAAATGTTCTTCATTTTTGTAAGGCTATGATGACCGAGAAGTTAGTCGCCTTCAAACAACAACGAAAAAAACAACATTTCTTATCCCTCGCCTCTTTTTGGGGCTTCTAAACGCCAAAAATTAAAACTTAGCTCCTACAAATTACTATAAAATGCCTTCGATTATACTTCTGCCTTGTGTAATTATATACGAAATGTTTAAGTCCAGATATCATTTCAATTCGTTATTCACAATATATCTGTTTACATTCAGATAGATGACGTCATAACTTACTTATCCCAACAAATACTTTAATCTAAGTTATTTAGCTAATCTGTATTAATTTAGCAAGTTTATATAACAATATTATCAATACATTATAAACAGTTGCAACACATAATAATGAAAGCAAAATCGTATTTTCTTAACAATGCAAGATAAAACCAAAAACTAGTCAATAAAATATGATACATTTAAAAGTAGGCTACTAAGCTTAGCAGTTTCACAGTACAATATCTTACTAAGCCTATACAACAAAGCAGCATGGCTTCTGGCCTAAATTAAAATACTCGCCATGTAGTGTATGACCACATGATATGACTGGAAATTCTTTTCATTGTTTTTTATGTGTCACTTCGTTTTTAGACTTCAATCTTTGTATTAATAAATGAAGATAGGAAAGTTGTGCAATGTGATAATAGATTATGTGATCATTAACTGTGACAAAGAAAGTTCCTTACTGTTTCACATAACCTATTTATTGAAATCTCGACAGTCCTAAGACTTTTTTGTAATACAAATTTTTCTTTGTGAGAGTTTAGTGAGAAATTTTAACAGTAGTTATATCATCTAAAAAGAGGGAGATACCAGCAGGCCTATAGAAATAATCTGTGCAGAAACATTGCACAAACTTTGTCGCTCTACCCGTTCCCAAAACCAAATCAACACTATTTGAATCAACTTCAATAGTTGTGAGTCAAAGATTTTAAATGAATCATGGTCGGATACTATTTATTGAAAAATATTTAGGCCTACTTTTCATTAGAGCCTAAACTTGCTTCCATTCTACCGTAGACTTGTTCTCAGTTTAAATAGTACTTTATTAAAATCGAAATTTTAATTACGACAGTCAAGATTAATTTTTGGTTTTTATCTAACTAATCCTGAACCGTAATGTTATATTATTTGTATTTTTATACAGATTTGGGTCCAAGGCGTACCCAGGATCAAAACTAGGGGGGGGGGGGTAAGCTATGGTCATTCAATATACAATTGATTATTAAAATAGTTATTTCAAGAATTGTATTAAATTCCAGCAACAAAATGTATAATAAAGATTTATTTTTTTGCTTCCAGGGGGGCAGCTGCCCCGCCCCCTAACCCCTCGCTGGGTACGCCCATGTTTGGGTCAATAATCGTCACATTTTACTAAAATTTGAACGAAATCGTTACAGTCAATTTTGTGAAATTTGGTTTTTTTATAACATCTCCATGGCCGATTTTCTTTTTCTTTTTTACCGATAATTCACGATAAGATGGTGAAGAATACATTTTGTTTGCGTCATTAGGTATTAGAGGCGTACACTTCACATACATTCTGATAAAATCGTAATTTTGTGTTTTTCATGTGGCAGTTTCCCCAAAATTTGACTTTTCTAAAAAATTCAAAAACTTTTTTCCAAAGTATGTCCTACCAAATATACGTATAATCATACACGTTTGGACTATACAGACTTGAAACGCAAGACAGACAGACAAAAACCTGTTTTGGACTCTGTAGATGTCAAATTGGATATATCCCCAAATTATAGTAATTGATTTTTTGACCTATCACATTAGTTTTTCTATAGTAAGTATAAGTGAGAAAGTAATAATATGTCACGATAATCTTATATATATTATAATTTGTTAACCTAACTAGAAATATATTTTGTTTATTCTAATTAATCAGCTATTAATAAATTTATAAACTTTCTGGATTTCGTCAGTCCCGTATAGTGCTCTACATTTCAAACATGTTGACCAATTTAATTAAATTAAATTAAATAAATCACTAGAGCACTGTGATGATTATATATGAACAAGGGGGGGAAACCACAAACCACAAAATAACACAACTACACAAAACTGTATAATGCGATTATATTACCTTATGTACATTTCGATAGGTACACTCTGAAGATGATACATAAGGTAATATAAGCGCATTATACAGTTTTGTGTAGTTGTGTTATTTTGTAGTCTGGGGTTTTTCCTTGTTCATAAATTAAATTAAGTTTGGTACGTGGACATATTTTGACCATATCTCAAAAAGTTTTTTTTTTTTTTTCATTTTATCGAAACTCAAAATTTTAAAATAACTGCCATAAAAAGAAACTCGAATGATTTTGATCAAATTAGCTTAAGAGTAGCTTCTAAGGACCCGTACAAAATGTATTGGTCACCATTTCTCAAAAAATACTGATTCGGGAGTTATCGGTAAAACACCAAAATCAGTCATGGAGCGGTTATAAAATATCGGCTTTACCAATTTTAGTGAATGTGAAGAATAATTATTACCCAAGGCTGTGTACAAACTTGCAAGTAAATAAATACTGTACGTTGTTATATATACTACAGTTTTTTAAAAACTGTATCCACGGTCCATTTTCACTTTTTGATTGACACTTACGAACTGACATTTTGACAATGATTAGTTTTTGTTCGTTTATATTTGATTTTGAGGATGGGTGAATGTGAAAATTTGTGCAATGTTTTTGTATCGTTTATCAAGTAATCTAAAACTCTCGAAATCTACGAAGAATCGCTTTTCAAGGAAAGAGGGTAAAAGAGTTAAAAAATTACGATTACCTCTTTAAGTATGAATATTATTTTTTAAATATTATAAAATTCTCTAAATTTTGGTTTTTAACTCATTTCAATGCAATATAAATTGACCGACCTATGCCTTATATAAATGTGGTGCGAGATTATCCCCATGTCGCTCACACGATTTATAAACTATTAATAATTAATAACTCCTATGGAAAATTTTAGAAATATGTACATTAGATCATTTTAACTGCTTGCATTTTGAGTCCTTACATTTTGTTCCATGATGATAATTGATCCAGTTATGATTGAAATAAGAAAATAAACTCCCTTACAACAAAAAATAAAAACTCCTATAAATGCTATAATAATTCAAGTCTGTTTCGCCCAAATAACTATTGGATATGGATTTTTCATTACTATTCAATAAAAATGTGTTTTATCTGAATTAATTTTTTTTCTGCAAAAATCAATATTTTACAATAAACTGTAATTATTTTTCTTTAAAATTTCGTAAAGTACTTTCTATATATACAATTAGCACTTTGTTAGTGACACTTGTTATAGTCTATTTGTAGTAATATTAAGAAATCTGGACTTTTTGTAAACAATAATTGTAACCGATATCGTTTAGCCCTTCTACCTCCCCACTTAAAAAACGACTCTTCGGAGAACTAGAAAGAGAACTTCGGACTAATCTATTTCTTAAAAAGAAAGTATTTTAAAAGAACTTCCCATAGTTTTAGAACAATTTAGAATTATTTTTTACTGTACTATCTATTTATAGGCCTACATCTGTAAATTTTATATTAAACTAAATATAATTTTAACATTTAGTTATACAAAGTTTTCATTTCTACATTAACTTTTTAAACGATAAATAAAATAGATTAATAAAATATATCTACATGTATTTACCAATTTTCAGAATTGACTTCTTGTCCCACAGCACTGATGATATTTATTCCAAAAACTAAAATAGAATAAAAGGAAAACACATAAATTGAAACGACAGAGTACTCTTTACACCGCATCTTAGTAACGAGTAAAATAAATATTGAAAATAGTTGTTTATATTTAAAAGAGTGATTTATTCATGGCGCACGTCCCTGACAGAGCCCCGCCTACGAAGGTAGAAGGCTAAGATAACACCTTTGTTCCGGTATAACCATAGCTTTGCTTAGACATGTTTTGCCTAAATTAAATTTTGATTGATGTAATGTGACTAATGAAATTGTCACTGACAAACGTAAAACACTAATGTATGTTTACATCATGCCGACTCTGTGCTTGGCCTATTTATTGACTTCTTGTGATTATTGTTGCAATATACTAGACAATTGAATTCCATCAGAAGATTGTGTGACCGATATTTTTATCGTAAGACAACTGCAATGTACAAAATGAATCTTATCTTATTTTAATACTTTATTACATGTGTACTTTTATTTACATAGTCAAATAATATTTTTAACATTTCTATTTTTAATAAATAATCAATTTAAACTTACGTCTACTCCTTCTGTTTTCCATTTTGCACTACGGACGTTCAGTTTTTGTTCACCCATGGTTACGTGCGTCATTTCAGTAGGAATTTTCTTTTCTTATTTCGTTAACTTTTTGAAAAACACATTTTATACATTTACAAATTTGACAATCTATTAACCTTGAGGCAGAAACACTTTATTTACACTTATACATTTACAACAAATTGAGTAATATTAAAACCCTCATTTTGACTAGTCTGATTCATTTCCGGGCGACGGTCAGTACACTCGTAGGATTTATTCTCAACTATTATTTGACTCTAATCTTGATAGTAAATCAAACAGAAGGTTAGATTGGAAATTTTGTTTGTTGTTTATTTTGTCTTTGACGTATCGGTTTTACAGGAGGACCAGGCGTAAGTTTAAATTGATTATTTGTGAAAGCACTCCATAACGCGAAGTATAGATAAAATTATTAAAAAATCTATTTTAATTGTTCAAAATATTATTTTGTAATCATTAACTATTCATAAATACCTCGTGGTCACCATCGCATTAAAACAAAAACAAAAAATTGTGTAAATTAGAGACACTTAGCCCTTGAATCTTTTGGTAGCGTTAGGATCAAGACAAACTTGATAGGAGAGATGAAAAAATCGATCTAACAAAAGATTAAATAGAGAAATGTGTAGATTCCACTAGGATCATCGGGATCCTCGAGTAGGCCTACACCGTAGTCAAATTAACCTTCTTTTTATTACTCATATTATCAATTTGGGAAATTATGGTAAATTACCAAAAAAGGGACCCCTAGCCCTCTAATAGCACCAGGGTCAGAAGAGAATCAGAGTTGGTCAAGAAAGACCTGATAGGAAGGATGAGAGAGAAAATATAACCGAATACTAGATGAAGAACTGTATGAATCTAACTATGGGTTGGCCCACTCATAGTCACTATAAGTAAATCCTAAGGGCTTTCCTTTGAGGTATTGGACACGTTTAAAATATCCACCAGATTTGTAATTTTATTATTAAATTTAACCATTTCTTCATTGAGTCTTTTTTAGTTTAAAACATGGACATTTGATTGTCTCTTTGAAGGTAGGCTACTTTATTTTATACAAACTCAATTTGTAACAAAGTTCTAGTTGCTACAGTTTGTGTAAATCTATTGATCCTCAGGTAGGTTTTTCGTAATTTCCGTTTCTCATTTTTTGTTCTCAGTGGTCGACAGCTTCTAGCTCAGATTTTTTACGTTACAATACATATCTAAAAAAGATGGGTTAATGATAATTCTGAAGATGGTGCCACGAAGTGTCGAAACACGTTAGATAATTTAAATAAAGGATTGTGACATTGTGACAGAACAGTAAGTAGAAATACTAAAATATTATTATATTACATTAAACAATCCAGGAGGCTAAACAAAAAATAATGTTTCAGTACCATACCCTCTTGTCTGAGATTACAATTCACAGCCTGTTAGTATGGACTTATGATCAAGGTATAGAGTTTATTTATGCCTAATTAGAACACATACATTGATCACAGTCAATTTACAGAAATTACCCGTCTTCATTTCCATAAATTTAACTTACAAATTCCCTAAAATTAGTTTAAGGCAATTAAATACGTAAACAAAAACATTATACAAATCGTTCTTGACGTTTATTTAGAAAAAAAAAAATTTAAGCTGCTGTATTGAAGTGACTATCAACAAAATTTAATCGAAATCATTTAGGCTGATTGTGAGATGTGCGGTCAAAAAAGCTGTCTAATCGGCAACACCCGCAGTTGCATTTTTGAACAGATTTGTTTTGTTTGAATCCCTAAGTGTTCAATATCGATAGAGGTCATTTTTAGAAAATCGAAATTTTGTTTTTTGGCTTTTTATCATTAAATTTTGAGTCAGTCAACAAAATGGAAAAGCCCCTCGAGATTAGCCAAAAGCTGTTCTTTACCCATTTCTTTTCCTGTCTTTATTTAACTGTTTATGGCTTGTGCATAATTGGGCACTCCCGCACTTATATTTTTTGAATATGGTGATTTTGTTTTGTTTGACTCCTTAAGTTCCAAAAGTGTTAAATAATGTAAAAGGTGGTTTTCAGAAAATCGAATTTTTTTTTTTTTTTTGTCTCAAATTTTGAGTTACCCAAAAAATTTTAAAAAACGCCTCTAGATTTGCCTCAAAATTTATTTTTATTCATTTTTTTTTTTTTTTTTTTTTTTTTTTTTTTTTACGGTTCATCGCTGTCTGTAGATATTAAGACATCATTCCAAAAACTACTTTCTTACACTCTTAGAGATTCGAAAAGACTATTTTCGCGAAACCGTCAATGTTTGTTACCTACCACATAAATAACTTTCTTTATAAAGGCGTTATAAGAGAAAATTAAATAAAAATCGCCACACTTTATGGTTACGTGTTCACCATTTTATTTAAACATTTTGAGGAAAAAGGTCTAGTCCTCCTCTTTTTATATTATTTATCCTACCTGAAGTTATTCAACTGGGAGGTGGGGCAAGACTGTCACGGTCATTAAAATACGGTCATGGTAAAAGCAAATAAACTTCAAGGCAGTTTTCTTCCAAACTTTGATCTTAAAACATTTCCAATAATCCTTTATAACACACGTGGATTCACGCTCATGGATTCGACGAAAAACGAGCAAAATATTGTTAAAATTAATTAGTTGTGAATTGTTAAAAGAATAACAAAAGCCATAGTGACCTTGACAGCTGTTTTCACGCAGCGGTTGGATACTCATTGGAGTGAAACATTTTACCAATACTTCCTGCTTTCATCATAACCACAAGTTCTTGTGATGGCGAAATTGTGGGGCTTTTTATTTGTCATGCAAACTTCGAGAAATTTGTTACGTAAAAATGTTCAATTATTGATTACATTATAAACATAGTAAATTCCTTCATTAGCGTTCATACTGATTTGCCACGTTCTATATCTAAACTCTGGTTTTCAATTAAATCAACTCCAACCGTGCATGGAGGAATATTGAAAGTCCTGGCTTAGTGAGCAGGGCGGCTCGTCAGGTAGAC
The DNA here is from genome assembly GCA_963513935.1 of Aphrophora alni. Lineage (NCBI taxonomy): Eukaryota > Metazoa > Arthropoda > Insecta > Hemiptera > Aphrophoridae > Aphrophora > Aphrophora alni. Next base: position 118,918,338 of record OY740767.1, on the reverse strand, counting down.
GAGTTTTTGAAGTGTAAACTTCTATAGGAGAACAAATACTGCAGAGGGAAAATTGATTCTGGGCGTCACGCTCGACTTTTCTTGTTATTTAAAGGTGAAAATGCTCAGTAAGCGGCTGAAGGACTGATTTGTAGATAGACTATAGACCTATACTATAGATAACACCTTATTTGTACACACAAAAATTAGGTCTACATTGTCACTTTAGTCTACACTTTTTAATTTAATATTTTCTTATAAAGACTATCTAAAATTTCAAGCATGCAAAAATATGTACAATTAGAAGTAGAAATAAGATATTGGATATAAATAAAATAAAAATTTGGATTAGATTGAGCTATGAGTGTGGCTGAACAAGCATAACCATATGTTCTCAAAAAAGCAAGAAGTTTGAGCATAACGTTTTTATTATATATCATTTAAAGTTTCTTTCGATTTTTAGTGTTTTATGAAAATTAATTTGATTTTTTTTAAACTACTGTGAATTCAAGTCCTTTTTGTATAAAATTGTAACATTATTTGAAAAAGTGTAGTTAAACAGTTTAAACTTGTTACTCCATTTGGCAGCACTTCTCACTCTATGGATTTTGTGTCCAAGTGCCAGGCGCTTTTGCTCTCTAAAAGAAACTCACACACCATTAATACTCCTTTACGCTTATTCAACGAAGACATACACTGGCAGGGTCAGGTCATCCAGCACCCGTCTGGTGACACACTAGGGACACACACATGTGCAGGCTACAGATATTCCAAAACAAGGTTTTTTGAATAATCACTAAAGCACCAATGTGCACCAGAGTTAGGACCTTACATAAAGACTTAAATGTGCCGTTCATCAAACAACACATTCAATGATTATCAGCTAATCTCTACAAGGGGGCCCATGCACACCCAACATCAACGCTAATCTCTTCACTAGGTACATACGACACAACATTTGACAAACACAGACGGCCACTGTCCTTATTCGCCGACCGACGTTGATCTCTCATTTGGGCCTATAAAGCCATACATATCATATCCTACTATATACCTAAATTTCACCTCTTTGCCAAGCTGTCACACCAGGATGCAGTTGCATGCAGTCTAATCTTGCACGGTTATTTCAGTATCGAGTAGGCAGCAGAAGAAGATGTAGCTTGTAGCTCCTCCAATAAATTCACTAACAAGGTATTTGTAAGGTAACTCCCATCCTTCACCTTGCACGCCACATCTACCAAACCTGGGCTCCTGCATGATCTGTTGCGAGGTTTTACCTGACTAGACTCTGTCAAGTCAGGTCTTTACCTCGCCCTTCACGCGGATACATAACGTCCTGCTTTCTTCCACATTTACAATCTCGATACGCCCATGGAAAGAGCTTCTCGGCTTGGTACATGGAAAACCTTTCCTGTTTCCTTGTCCCATGCGATAGGGGTACTAACAGGAAGGAAGGTGGTTTTTAGTGAGTAAGAATCTCACACTATTTGGAAGAGCGGATTTCTCCCTTTTTCCTTTGAAGATTTACCACCTATCCTGCGAAATTTAAAAAAATCTATGGATTTATATTTTGAAACAACTGCACTAGATAACAGCACCTTACGGATAATTAAATCCAAGTATATCAAATAGTACAAACTTTTATCGCCAGATAACAGGACTTGTATTATAAATTCATTTTTTTATGCATTTTTTTTTTTTTTTTTTTTTTTTTTTTTCGTAGGAGAGATGGAAAATCTTCAAAAGACAACGGGTGACATCTTATCTTCCCAATAGTGTGAGATTCTTACTCACTAAAAACCACCTTCCTTCCTGTTAGTACCAATATCGCGTAGGACAAGGATTCAGGAATGGTTTTCCATGTACCAAGTTTGTAAGCTCTTTCTATGGACGTGTCGAGAAGATATGATGAAAAAAGCAGAACATTATGTAATGTGCGAAGAGTGAGGCAAATCCCTAGCTGGGACAGAATCCAGGTAGGGAAAAGTTCGCGACAGATCATGCAGGATCCCTGTTTGGAGTGTGGTGTAGGTGAGGGATGGGATTACCTTACAAATACCTTGATAGTTATTTTAATATAGGATTGCCCTACATGCATAATCTTCTTCTGCTGCCCACTCGAAACTGGAATAACCATGCAAAAGAGACATGCTGCATGCAGTTGCTACATGCTGCATAGTTATGTGCTGATAGCTGTGCCTGCAACAAAGTTGCAAGCAATATCTTCTCTTGGGCTACTGAAGGTCTTGTCTCATGCATCTGCGTTGCTCCTACAGCTTCTGAAACAGATTTGATGATATGTCAGTTAGGAAAAAGTCACAGTGATAAGGATGTGGTAGGCATTAAAGGGCCAGCAGGTGGTCTGTCATAGGTTAGGGACAGCAGTCATTTGTGTTTATCACATGTTGTTTTGTATCTGCCAAGTGCGGAAATCAGTATAGATGTGGGGTGTGAGTGTGCTCCCATGTAAAGGTTTACTGCTAAATGTTGGATGTGTTGGTTGATAAAAGGTACATTCAATCTCGATACGCCCATGGAAAGAGCTTCTCGGCTTGGTACATGGAAAACCTTTCCTGTTTCCTTGTCCCACGCGATAGGGGTACTAACAGGAAGGAAGGTGGTTTTTAGTGAGTAAGAATCTCACACTATTGGGAAGAGCGGATTTCTCCCTTTGTCTTTTGAAGATTTTCCACCTATCCTGCAAAATTTTAAAAATATATAATAATTTTCTTCTAAAATTCCTTTTTGTAATGCACATTTTTTCACGCCAGATAACAGCACATTCCAGACATAATGTGAAATATTCTTGTTTTGAAATATTACATCTGCATTAATATTACCGCCATATATTTTTCTCAGTGAGGGGGAACAATTTAGTTATTTTTTCAATAAATAACAATTCACAATCTTTTAGTTCATGTAAACCAGTGGTACTCACTGGGATTTGATGAAGAGCGAATTATGGACTCTACAACATCATGAAGGGCCGCACAGACTGGTCTGTGTTAGGTTAGGTTAGGTCTGGGTTATTTTTTAATTAGATGGAAATATCCTGACAATTCAGCCAGTTTTTCCCTTTATTTTGAGATTTTTTTAGGCTAGAATTTTAATTCAACTAGATATCACCATAAGAATCACTAAAAAGGATTTAAATAAAAAATAAAACATGAAGTAAATAGTAATCAATATTTATTGCACATTTAAATACTGTTAATTCAAATATAAAATATTAAATCATGGAAAATAGTAAAATTATTTTTTAAACTTTTACTTTGATGTCGATGGCCGGAACCGCTCACATTTTTCCATAGTAAAATTAATGTCTGCTGGTTCTTTGGACACTGCAATTCTTATTAGGTGTTGTAGATTTTCATTGGTAAGACAGGACCTGTGTTTATTTTTTATGAATTCCATTTTACTAAAGGTTGACTCACATGTGTATGTTGAACCAAAAATGCTCATGATCAGTTGTGAACATTTTAATAAATTTGGGAATTGCTTTGGTTCTAATAATTTCCAAAACTGATAATGTTCCTTGACGGTTGCCTTTTCTTCAAACATAGATTTAAGGTCTGTGTCCTGTTGTAAGTCGATAAGTTCCTCTTTTAGCAACCTGCTTTCAAAACCAAACTGACTTAGCTCTGAAACATTTGCAGTCGTAATTGACCATGGATTTTCAATAAGTCTAAATGACTCCTTGTACTTCTTCAAATCTTGAAATAGTTTATCCATTTCATTTTTCATATTTTGTAGTACCTCTTTAAGGGATTTCAAGTCTTGTTATTCGTCTGAGTTTTCTTTGAAAAGTGTTTCAACAGAGGGAAAACTACTTATATCATTGTTACTAATTTCTTCTATGTACATTGACAGTTTTTTATCAAAAGAAAAAACTATTGACATCATTTTTGTAACAATATGGTTATCCCCTTGAAGTTTTGTTAATACAACGTTTATTATACTACTGACATCAGTAAGAATAGCCACCCTCGTCCACCACTTGAAATCATAACATCCATGAAATTCCTTCTTTCTCTCGCTTAAGAATAAAGTTATTTCATGTCTAAGATGGAAAAACCGTTCCAACACCTTACCTTTGGTTAGCCATCTCACTTCAGTGTGGTACAAAACATCGCCATACTGAGACATTAGCTCTTTCAGAAACTCTTGGACACATCCTATGGTTTAATTCACGTGCTCTTATGTAATTAACAAATTTTACTACCTTGTTAATTACATTATTGAGGTTTTCCCCAAACTTTACGGAAAGACTCTCTTGATGTAATATACAAAGAAAACTGAGCAAGTTATCCTTTTTTAAGTGTGCTTTCAACAACGAAATAAAGCCAGAATGTGCACCAACCATTGATGGACAACCATCAGTACAAACAGAAAAAAGCTTGTTAATGTCAATTTTATGATCAGTAAAAAATTTCAAAACAGTTTCCATATAATCAATGCCCCTGGTTTGACCGGTCATGCATACTATACTTAAAAATGTTTCCTTTGTTTCACCATCCGGCAACACATATCTGATAAATAAAATTAGCTGTGAAGTAGATGTTATGTCTGTAGAAGAGTCCAAAGGAATGCTAAAGCATATGCAGTTTTGCAATTCCTCAAGAACATGTAAAAACATACTTGAGGAAATATCTTGAGATCTTCTTACGCAAGTTGAATCTGACAGTTGAAGCTTTGATACTTCGTTCATAATTTGATTGCTGTTAGGCAAGTTTGAAAACAACGTACTTCATTTTTCTAGCTAAAATTTCTGTCACTAGGTATGAAGCTTTTGTTACAAGTTCATTTTTAGTGACGGCATTAAACAAAGTTTTTTGTTCAAGTGAAACAGACTTTTTTAGGCCTTGTATCTTTTCATCCCTAACTTTTGATTTTAACGGATATTTACACTCAAAATTACCATGCGATGAAGTATAATGCCTGTGTAAATTATAACGTTTATTACCCATTATTACTTCACGACAGAGTACACACATTGCTGATCCTTCTTTCTTGCCTCTAACGAACAGGAATGAATGTTTCCAATCGTCTTGAAAAACCCTGTTTTCCTCTTCGATTTTTCGCTTTTTTCCTTTAGAAACCACTCCTGCCATTTTGTTTGTTTTAATGTAATATATTCAATGACACACCTAATGCACAATTAGAGTATGTTAATAATAGGCTAGCTAGCACAACACACACGTAATTCGCACTAATATAAAGTAGAATAACTCACAATAGCTCAGACGCAAAATATTGGCGTGGACACAGTTTGCACAGAAGCGAAACAACTGACACTTGACATGGTCGTGACATGAGTGGCGGTGGTGGGGCGTCACGTCGGTCTGCTTGTCTCGACAGGCAGTAATGGGGGGGCCCCTTGCTTCTGTCTCATGGTGTGGACGGCCACGGCCAGTGCTACTGTCAACCGTCGATGACGTTAGAATGCACCACGTTCGTGCTGAAACTACTTACCATAACATCTTTTCAGCAATATGATGTAATGAAGACTTGGTTTGAAACAAATTAGCATTGATACTCCATTAAATTATTTATATGTTGTCGAAAAACTCTTTTACATATATTTATAGATCATAAGTGATTTTTCTCCAATACATTATCAGAGAGCCGCATAAAAACGTCTCGCCGGCTTCGTAGTGAGTATCGCTGATGTAAACAATGCTTGGATGCAGGTAAACAATATTTTGAATATTTATTTTTTTGAACACCATCTCCTGTCAGGTGCAACTATTTGAAATCAATAAAGTAATATAAATGCTGTTAGAACCAGATTCTTGTCCCTCTATACTCTAAATGTTTGTCAAGTGTGCCTTTATTATTAACCATTTTGTTTAATCAAATTTGAAAACTGTGAGATTGCTGTTATAAATAGCCTATATGTACCCAAAAATTCAGTCTCAGTTACTCAAACAAGGATGTTACATAATCTGCTGTTAAGGAAAAACCATATAACCATTATATTTTTTATTTCGTTTTATAGATCTAATTACTAAAAACAAAATACAAATTTTTTGTATTAAAAAAATAATTAATAAATAAAAGTTTGGTACTTACGTATTAAAGCCACCGCAGCAGAAGTTGCTAATGCGCATGTGCCAATATTTGCTTACTTTGCGATATAATTATATATCACGACAGGTTTGGCCAGGTAGCTATATATATATATATATATATATATAAACACCTGGCCAAACCTTATATATAGATAATCACCAGGCCAAACCTTTCGTAAGTTTATTGAAGTTAATAATTTGAAATTAGATCATGGATAAACATGAGCTTTAAAAGTGAAGTGCCGCCAATCTACGCCTAAAATTTTTGCGACAAATCATAAAATGAAAGTATATGAATCTCAAAGCTGAAAAAAATGGAATTCTGCTTCCCTTAAACCAGTTTGGTCTTTATTGGCGCATGCGCAACTTCTGCTGCGGTGGCGTTAATACGTAAGTACCAAAAGTTTTAACAGCTTTGATGAGGTTATTCCATTCTGTGAGCTTATAGAAACTCTAACTTTGCTAACCACCTTTTGGACTCGGGTCATAGTTTTGATCCGAAATCGAATGTTAAACTCTTACATATAGAAAATAAAAGCAATAGATTAAATAATTTAGAATGTTTAGAAATAAATAGATCTATTTCACTTAGGCTTATTCTCAACTTAAATGACCACATTGTATTAAATTCGTCACCTCTTCTAAAACCCATTAGTAACATAGTTCATTAACCTTTACCTACCTGCTAGGTCATCCCCCTACCTTCCTTGATTTCTCTATTGTATTTCAGTTTCCTGTTACTTATGTTTATATAGTTGTCTATACTTGTAAATTATCAGTTGCCCGATGATGCCGCAAGGCAAAACAATTGTAGCTCATTCATACTATTAAAATATTTGAAACTTTAAGCTTTTGCTTTATTTATCCTTGAAAATGAAGTTAATTTATTAAATCGTTAAAAATAGCTCAGGGTCGCAAGTTCTTTTAAAAGTGTACTTTTCAGTGGTCTTTCTGGTGAAATAAAGAAATCTTGTTTGTGCTGAAACTTAACATGGTTTATTAAAAACAAAGATTAGTACATTTACATAAATGTTTATCAGTTATCTGTAATTAATTTTAATATTCATAGTCTTAGCTTAAGGCATCTTAACAATTTCTAATTTATCAAAGTGAGTTTAAATGGTTGAATTTTCTTTAAAGTTATTTACTTGAATTTACTTAATTAATTATTTTATTTCTCAATAGTTTAATTATTAAAAAGAAGAAAAAGTTTACTTTACTACTCTCGTTTTTATATAATAGACCATGGTCTCAAATTATTATACTTCAACCTTTCAATTTAAATATATAATTAAAAAATCACATGTTATTTCATTATCTTAAAATAATTTTTTTATAAAAATAGTCTTAACGTGTATACCAGTCACGTTTCATTATTCAAAAGCACAATTCCCTGTTGATTCGTCTCGCATTCCAGAAATGAGTTCCTGTAGTGTGGCAAGCTCCATTGTCCTCAGTTCTGACTTCAACATGATATGTCCAGTTTACTGCTACACAAAGTTTAATGTTATTCACATGTCAAATAACTGTTTGTATTATAGTTTATCGTTCCACTTAAACACCTTTATGACTTAGTTTATAACTCGAACTCGCGATTCAAACGGTCCAACCATCTCGACCACGTGCAAGAATTATTTTCTTTGCACACTTTACAGAGTTTACCTTTTTAAATTAATTGTTCACGTTTTTTAGTTTTGTATAATTACTATTTAAATAAAGATTGTTTATCTTAAAACTATTTTTCAACGTCTTCACTACATTTTGTTAAAACTCTCTTTTAACAGAAAACACGTCTGATCTCCTTAAAAGTTCCACTGAGACTCCTGACCAAGACTCTTGAGCACATGGGTGCATTTCATTTCCTTTTACCGTTCTCTTTGATAATCTCGTCGTTCACAAGAATTCGTCTTTACATCACACTACACAATCTCGCCGTTTGCGAGAATCCGTCCTTACATTGCAGTACATTTCACCTTGACAATAAGCTTCTTCTATCATTTTTTATAACAAAACACTAATGGTATCTAAATATATTCTACAAATTATAACTAACATTTTATTCATCACATTAATCCTTTGGAAATCTATATTTTAATTTGATATTCCCTTATTTTAATATGTACATTGAGTCATCTTTTGACTTCTAATGTTTCCCCTACCTTTCAATTTTAACGTTTCCCAGTTACTTTAAATATTCAAATCAATATAGCCATTTTTAGGTATTACATTATTTGTTCCCATAACAAGTTTTCTCATTGTTGATTCATTTCAATCACAGGAATCTTGTAGTTGGTACACAATTAATAGGTAGTTAACAATTAATTAATTGATACTTTTTATTTCATCATGATTTTACCTTTACAAACACACATCTCAATGATTTAGTGTTATTATGAATGTGAATGGAGTTTATCAAACAGTTTAAAAAATTTCGTACATCAATGGTTTGAGGGACAGACAATGTAATATAGTCATAGTCATGTATAAAAGGCCTGTTAGTAACCTTGTTTGTTAGGTCTGTTAGAGACAAGGAAGACCTTCAATTGTAAGAGATGAAATCATAAGTACTGGAAGAAGTTATTATTATTCAAAATGTAGCCAAAATAAATGTAAACACGTTTAGAAATGCTATGCATAACACAGAGGAAAGCTACTGCTTCTCTTGTACGAGAATGGCAGCGACTTCAAATGCATGTCTTAATCCAAAAGGAAAGAATTTGGCTCAATTTTAACTTTTTTTACTAATTCCTGTTTAATTCAAAAGGAAATAATGTACTTTGTTTTTTTCTATGTTAAAAACAAATAAACTATAATCAATTTAAGTTTTAATTTACTTTTGAAAAAGCTTCCATTTGTATTTTCATTTGTACACATTTATATACTTTCATGAACTTTTGGCAGACTCATCAATTTATGAACTAATTAATAAATGAACGTTTAATGCAAATTCATTAAACTATGAAAAATCGATGAAGTTAACAAATATCCTAAAACCCATTTTTTAAATTAAAATTTTATGAAAGAAAAAAAAAAATTTCAGTATTTCAATATGACTAGAGTTTTAGTTTTTAACATGTTTTGTTTAAAAATACAAAAAGTGGCAAATCAAAAATTTTTAAAGTTTGAAGTTGAATACTTCATTATATTTTGTTATTTATCTAAGTAATGACAACTTACAAACTGTCCTTTTAATTACCAGTAAGTTTCACAAACACTTTCTGCACTAATATTGTGATAGATTTTATGATGAGTTATGAATAATTGTAACTACAGTAATAATAATGTATTAAGTTAATGAAACAATCACTGTTAGATTAGTTGATAGATAATTTTAATTGAAAATTTTTAGCGACCAAGAAGTGAAAGTAAACAATCATATCAAATTAGGTTATGGTACACATAACATGTGATATTCTTCAGAAGATAATGCAGAGCCCCTCCTTGTGATTACTGAACTCATGGATCATGCAATTGTTAAGGTTTAACAATGGGCTTGATCTTTATGCAAAACATTAGGTTAATTGTACTAAGATATGCTATTGTCATTAACCTATATTTAATTGTAGTATGGACAGCATGTTAAGTTTATTTTAAATTGATTGTTTGTTTTTGAATGAAAAATTACAGAGTTAATATAATTATTATACTTTTACTGATTATTACATAACTGAGATAACAAAGAGATAGTTTAACATTATTGTAAAAAGTAAGATAAATGGATGTTATTGTATTATTATTTATCATATTTCTCAATTATTTTTTTTAATGTGTTGTCTAAGGAATGATCAAGTTGAAAAACAATAGGATGTCTTTCACACAGTAAAATAAATATACTATTGTCTATTCTATTAAACTGAATAGATGGTATTATTGGGTAGGTTTATATAGACCAAACATGAAATAAATTTAGTTAAAATCGATTAAGTAGTTTTTGAGAAAAAATTAACATGTTACGATGAAATTTTTTATTCTTCTCGTTGGCCACGAATTAGCCAAGAACCAAACCATTTGACAAAAAAAAATTGTTTAAATTTTGTTAATTACAAATAATATTCTTTTTATAAAGACAAACGTATATTCTGTTCACTCTCGGATTGCGGCTGGCGAGGGGCCGGTCGCTCACACACACAAACGCAGCCCTCACACATACAAACGAGGGCATTGTCCTGAAGGGGATTAAAAACAGACGTTGACCTGCCGCGTTAGTCACCTACTGAGTAATAGTTATTGGTATACCAACTTTATTTGAATATTATTATACAAACTGATGATACCGTTGATCTCAGAATAAAATTATAAGAAAAATGATACCAAACAGTACAAGGGATACTTAAATCATCTCGAAGTTTCGTACTATTTGCTAGCAAATATATGTTTATATAGTGATTCACAACTTGGAAAACAGTAAACAGATTAAAATTTCTGACTCATTTACAAACAACCCTAGTTCAACAACTCTAAAAATTTCAGTTTCAGTAAAGATTCGGTCGTAGTAGTTGTGTAGTGATCCTCTGTTGACATTCGCAGTTGTAATTTAAAATAGAGTTTTTTGTGTAGTTATAAGTGTTATTTTATTTACTGTTTATTTTAATGACTGTGGGCGTTTTCCTACAATGAATTCAGCAAAGAAGCGTCAAATAATTCACTCTCAAGTGAGAACAATGGTGGCTAAAGTGATAAACTACTTTGAGGAAGAAAAAAAAATAACAAAGGACCTCTCATAGACGTTTTTTGACATAACGCAGTACTCACGCAGCTCAATAAACTCCGTCTTTATATTGCGTTGGCCTTTACATATTTTTCTTTTATTAAAAGTTTGTTGATTTATACATATTTTGTTTAAAAATGTGTTTTGTACCTGTATTATTATCTATATGTTATTTTTACAAAACTTTACATTACGTTGAAGGACGTATGTTTGTTTGTATATTACATTATCTTAGCTCTAATATTATTTATTATTAAATTTTTTATCGTAGAATATTTTTAAACAATATAACACCAAAACACCATTTTGTGCTAATTTCATACTCTATCGATCAAAAATCAAAACTCCCTTATAATAGGCCTAGTTTGTTTTCCTTTTAATTAACTCAACATATTCAGTAGTGGCTAACATTTCATAAACCGGTAATTCACTGCATGGTGAAAGTAAAAGCCTGTTGAGCCAAGCCGGGCGGCCGGGCTGGTGTTGGTGAGTGTGCGTATGTTAGTGGGACTGGGGCAGGTAGAAATTCTTCGCCAGCCACAATCCGAGAGTGAACAAGGTATAGTCTACATGAAATTAGCAGGTACTTTTAGAAAGTCTAGCCAACAAAATATTTTCTTAGGCCACCATTTCTCTCTAAGTACAGACGAGAATCGTACACTCTTGTCTGTGCTCAAAATGGTTTATTAAATAAAGTGTCATGAAATTTGATGCTCTGTACCTTCTTATTAAAAGACATCTTTCACAGTCAGTAATATTATCAATATTATTGTGTCAGTATTAAAACAGTATTTAAAACTTCCCCTATCATTCCTGTATGACCTTGTCTACAAAATCAATCTTCCTGTCAGTATTTTTTATAGTAGATTCTGGAAAAAAAACCCAAAACAATCATGTGGTTGGACATACTTGAAAATGCATAAAAAGCAAAAAGCAATATCCACTAATATTGTTTCTGAGTATAAAACAAATTATCGAACATAACCATTGCTTGGAAGAAAAAAAATGTGAAAAATATATACATGTATGGATGAATTTCAACTTACCGTTTTCAGTAATAATTCCATCATAATTGAGCTCCGACATATTCAGAGTAGTAGAATTATTCAAAGAATTAAAACAAAAACTCTGCCAATATGTTAACAATATGACCATATAATCGAATCAAGAGTTCATAGGTTAGCTTATAGCTAGGTAAACTCCACAGACAGACAACTGACATGATTGGAAGAACCACTTTTTTTTCCTATAAAGGATTCTTAATACGGATAATTCCTCAAAAATGGGGCGTTGGTTTATGCCTAAACAATAAAAACATGCTATTGTTGAAACTAATAATCTAGTTGGTACATTCTTTATAGAAGCAAATATAATGTATTTTACTCCAGGGACCGAGACTTTTTACCAGGCTCTCGTACAAGACTGACAGTCAAAAATAAAAACGAGTATAAAGGAATATAAAAACAGGAAATCATTTCTCTTTTAAAATTGATCATTTTAATTTTAAATCCACTAATATTAACAATGGTGACAAGATTTCTTTTATACTGTGGAAAAAAAACTTAGGAGCCAGCTCATGAGCGCTTTAAAGCTATTATTTCTTCAGCATATCTTTTGTTGCACCTGACTTAATCATTTCTTAAAATTCTTTATGAGCGTCGAATTGTTCTTACTTTTATTTATAAATTCAAGTTGACATGTATTCCACAATCCTGTGAGAGTTTCATACGATTGTATAAGTTTTTATAGCAACTCACTGTCTTTTAGCACTACCATCTTCAACATTTTCTATTTTGTTGCAAGCAATAACCTCTAGAGACGAATCCTCCATTGTACTATCACAATTAGTCTACTAGTGGAAAGAATGACAGTAATATTATTATATAATATTATATTTGCTTTTCACAAATTCCATAGATTATAATTACTTGATTTGTAGAAAGTTTTTTGCAATTCATGATTTCAGTTTCTTGTTATTATGTATTTTATTTTTTATATAACGTGTTATTAACATTATATAAACCAAATGTGTTCCTTATTAAATAACATATAATCAATAACTGTTGATGGTTGAATTAGAATTTTAATTCAAATTCAGCAAAAAATGTTAATATTTTTATTTAAAACCAGATCAAAACCTGCTAGAAATATTATATTAATTAGAAAATTTATTTCAAAACATACAGTTTTCATATATAATAATATACATATTAAATATTTTAGGCAAAAATTTTCTCTTCTCTGCGTTTCTTAGCAACCATAACAGTACCAGGCTTGTGTTGAGCATCAGGATGGTTGAGTAGTTCTGGAGGACATGTTGAAATGGGACTGAGTAAGATCGTCTGTTTGAGATCATAAAATAATTGTGAATCCTCTTTTGTAACGAAAGACATAGCAACACCAGTTTTCCCAGCACGACCAGTTCGACCGATACGATGTGTATAATCTGAAATAATACACATTTGTGTTAATATTTACAATTTCCTGCAAAAACTGCTTCAATATTATTAACCAAATACCTGGTATGTTTAAGGTACACAAGTATTTGAAACATGTCATTAGCTTTAAAATCCATTCAAAAATGAAACAATGCCGAGTTGTGTCAAAAATAAAAGAAGTTATTTATTGCAATTGCAGGCCTAAAGACATCTGTATTTTTAGTAGTTTTAGAATAACCCATTTTCTGATAGTATTATTTCTTGTATTCGATAAAAACAGCACAGAATATTTAGTTCTTAATTTTTTAAATAAAATATAACTAATGATGTTGTTGATTTCTATTGCTGTGGATACTTCACTTCAATTCTTTGTCTAAGAGTACTAACCATATTTTGTATTAATACAATATCTATTTTTTATTATCGATAGCACAAGACATTGGTGGAAATAAAAAAGACTTTTGATAATATAATTGTAAATAAATATACAATATAATATAACTAAAACTTTTGTTAAATCCACAGATTATAAGATATTACAATACTACTTTATTAACTAAGTATTATTATAGATTCAAACTTCGAATGCCTAATATATTATTATTTAAACAATCCATACTAACAAAAACTAAGTTTGAAAAATATATACGAGTGTGCGAGTTTCAGGAATTATTTAGGATAGGGTTATCAATGTTTGATATAAAATTTATTTTCCACAACTTATTTGAATATAGAAATTTTTTAAACAAAAACTAAAAGTTTTGTTTTTTGTAATAAGGGTACCGTTTTCAACAAAGTCCTCATTAAGACGAAAATATGTTGATTTTTTGATTATTTTCAAACTCATTGTTATTTAATTTACAAACCATAGATATTTGTTTAACTACAAGATAAATCTATCTTAATGCTTAATTTAAAAGTAGACCTAAAAGGTATTAATTTAAATAAAAAAAGAACACTGAATGAAACTAAAATTAGAATTGGATGTAAAACTATGTTTATAGAACATTACTGAAAAAAAAGAAGTTTTTAAAAGATAACAGCCAAATCAAGTTGCACTCATATCTGCTTTTAGAATAAATATGTAACAGAAACTTATTTTATTTTGTTGCATAACTAAATAATATATACACAAATACATTATCCAACCGTCCATATTTTCACAAGTATTTCACATAATTTCAACAGTAGTGAAATATCACCATTTAGCATCCTCACTCTCTCTCTAATGGAAAGTCTCACACGCACCCCGATCAGAAAAGTATTTCGAATGGTTGAACACTTAGCCATAAAAACCTTCTTCTAGCCATAAAATTAGCTTCTTCTTCTTCTTCTCTGTTGGTGAAAGAAATTACACCAACTTCTCTTATGAGTATGACTTCAATGTGTCAAGTCATTTCCAGTAACGCTTTGTTCTAAACCGCTCTGATTCAGTGCATTGAATCATTCTCGTACCAACCCAATTGCAAATCTCTATCTTGGCTCATGTCATATATGCTTATTTGACAACAGACACTTCTCTTAGAAGCCCTGTTGGAAATATCTCTTGAGTTTTTATTACTTCAACACCATAGTCATGTCTCAATGACCAATTTAACTCTTTCTTAAGAAATCCAGTTTCAAAGAATATGCACAAAGTGTATTTTAATCAGTGTTTAATGAAGTTCCAATTATTTCACGTTCCTAAGTTTTAACTATAACTAATTCTATATATGTGCAATTCAAAACGTTTTTGTTATGTAAAACTATAACCAAAGTTATGTGAATTCTGTCATAGAAGACAAGACTACATTCTCACATAAAGTAAAGAAATTAACATCATAATTAGTTTAATTTATTCACTCTTGAAATGTAGTTGATCCCTCCGATTTACACAATTATTAATTCTAATCCAATTGTACCATTTTCACTAATAATTAATTATAAGATATCAAATACCTCTAATAATAACAACCATTATTGGTCCTCCAGGAAAGGGTCTCCATTAATTACTAAACATATATTCATCCAGATACAGACTCTATCAATCTATTAATTCCCTGTTATTTTATTCTCCAGGCTGGGATTTCTCTATTAATTATCATTCACATATTGTATCTGTATATATCTATATAGAGATACTATAGCCTATATCTGTATACTCTACAGAATAAAAACCATCATAGAGATAATTATATTGGACAACTAGGTGCTATAATACATTGGAGCTTTTTAATTGTACTAAAAAAAAACTTGCTAATTCCTATATAATTCTACAATTCCACTGATTTTAAAGCTTTTTCATAGATTCTTAGTCTAATTTAAATCCCTAAACGTAGTGGCTAGGCTTCACCACTGACAATGTTGGGTTTTTTTCCCCCACAATTTCAATTATTATTTTAGGGACTAAAAATTTTTCATGTATCTTTGGTATATTTATATTGCATTGGCACTAAGACTAATTTTATGTTTCTAACATCAGTAATGTGTGATTTCAGTCAATAAGAATTTGAAATATGTTGTCCTATAAAAAAAGCATTTCATTAAACCTTGAATGCCAATTCGTCACCACCAAAAACAATATCATTCAATGAAAAATGAACAAATTATTACACTTGAAATCACTAACATGTCATTAGGCATGTCTTCTTTAAAATGTTTAATTGTTAAATTCATTAAAAGTCAAATGTTTTTATCTACTTATTATTTATGTTTGTAAAAATTGTTGTATTAATTAACTAAAACTTTAATAAATATCCTGCCCCAAACACTTATCAAAATGAAATTAAATATCATTAAAAAAACAAATGTTCGCTCTATATGTCAAATAACAAAAAAAATATTAAGAGTATAACTTTTTTTTTTATTTCATAACAATCGAAAGGAGCTGAGATTGGTATTTGGTTTAGAATTGACAATGTGGAATCACAGGACATAAGAGCTGTTATGCATATGCAGTATAATTTTAGTTAGCTATATATGTAAATAATATATTAATAATAATATAGTATAATTATTATATTTGATTAATTTTTATAATTTATATTAAATAAGTTAAAATTCGTCAGAATGAAAAGGGTTTATATGAAAATAGTTTTAAACATCAGTCCACCCGTCAATACCTATTTATTTTCTAACCCTCTGAATCTTCAGTTCCGTTACTCCTGTAACAGGTAATACTGTACTTTACTAACCTTCAATAGTTTTAGCCATGTCATAGTTAATGACCATTGAAACATCTTTGATATCAATACCACGACCAGCCACATCAGTTGCCACCAAAATATCTTTGCTTCCTGTTTTAAGACTAGCCAAAGCATACTCTCGCTGTTCTTGGCCTTTGCCACCGTGGAGTGTACAGGCATTGTACTAAAAAAATAGAACAATAAATCACAATTTAAAAAAATACCATTAACTATTCAAAGATATAAAAAAAAATATACTGCTAATTCATGTATACCTCAAATCGTATAAATAATGTATTATATAATGTATCCACAGAATTAAAATATTTGCCAAATATTAATTAAAATATGTCATGTATGACATTACTGATTTGTGTTTTTAATACTTTTAATTGAGCTGTTAAAATAGATTATTCCTCAGTTCTAACAATAATGATATTCAATTGTATAAATTGCTATGCATTTTCTCATACATTTAATAATATTAAATACATTTCAGTGTTCCTTTAATTGAATCTAGAACAAATATTGTAGATTCAAACTGTTTTAATGTTCATAAATAACTCATTTAAATTTCCTCTAACTCCCAGTCATTTATTTTATATTATTTTTGAACTTTACAAACAATTTACCAGTATCCATTTTATTAAAAAAATTATTAATTTAATGTAGACAATTAACTGCCTACAATTTCAAAAGGTAATTTTATGTTTCTTTTATAATAAAAAAAATTAAAAATGTATGAGAACTTTATGCTTTTATTAACAGAACTTAAAACGTAAATTTATATTTATATTTTTAAGAATATAAGCCCAAAAAACTTTTTTAGAAGTCTATACTTTGTTTTACTCGTGTCAAGATAATATTATTGTATATCTTATTGACAAGAAACCTTGAATACCATAATATAAACCTTTAGTACTCTTCAAAAACTCATAGTAAGAGACATTGCATTTCATTATTCATTATCTTATCTGTACAACAATAAATATATAAAGATTTGAGCATTATATGTCCTCACTTAATTGGAAGATAGATAAAGTTCAGAAAAACAGGGAATATAAAATATTTTTTCAGTTTTCATAATGTAATTCGACTCTTTCACGCTTTTTTTTAACCCATTCATTACTTCGAAGGACGCTCTCCTTCCACAGCTTTGTGGGACATGCAATACATTGACGGATATAATCACGAGTCAGTTTAGTATTCCCATTTTGCCATTGATAGAAGCACTTATCAGTCTTTAGTTGATGTTCTTGTTATTCCTTATGAGTCAAGAATTTGTTTTTACAAATTTGTTGACAGCTCTGAATAATCTCAATCAAACTAATAAACAATTAAACAAAGAGCTGTTTGTATTTACATTCTGTTTGTTTCGTTGGTGTTTTGTTTTATAGTGAAAATAAGTCGTTAATCTTTACAATATAGTGAAATTGACAAAGTGGTTGATGATTATAGCTTTTTAGTTAATGATGGTGAAGTTGATCTTAATATTATTGAACAATATGGAGATATTGAAAGTGAGGAAAGTGAAGAAGAGACATTGTTGGGGTTAATTTAAAAGTTGGGATAGGCCTGCCCGTAGATACTTCTCCAATAAAAATGTAATAAATGAGCTAGGCAAGTGTTTTTCAAAAAGTATACATTGTTTTTTAGAAGTTATTGATCTAGGCCTAAATGAAAACAATATATTCCTGAAAGTAGAAATACGCCCAGAACTAACTCAAATATTTTACACAATCTATCTGCAGTGTGATTGAAAGAGTAATTAGAGGGGAGGCTAATGTTTATATAAGTTTAATTGAAGTTTTGAAAATGTATATGCCACCTGAAATAGAAAAACCTCATAGAAGACTTGTATATATAAGACAAGAACCTAACCAGCGACAAAATATTACATTTTATTCACCTGGTGTGGTACATAACATCTTATGATGATCAAAATATGAAATCTCGCTTAGATATTGTTTAAAAATTTATTGGATGATTTTTATGAACTAGTTGCTGGAAACAAACTTGTATGCTAAAAAATGCTTAGAAAATAAACAACAAAGAAAGTTGAAAGGCTAGTTATAGCAAATTCTGTAAAATGGGCTGGAAGAAAAATCCTAAGCCCAGCAGGTATTTACAAAACCATAGGTAAATGGGTTAATTTTCTTTGAATTTTTTTGCCCAATATTATTGAACAAAAATATTATGATCAATTTAGGAAATAATGGAAACAGGAATGTATTATTATTTTGCTGAGTTTTTTGTGTCGGATATATATATATAATAATAATACATTCCTGTTTCCATTATTTCCTAAATTTGATCATGTTCCCCAAAACTGACACAATCCCAGAATATTTTTGTATGTTTCATTCTCTTGCTCCTAAAATATCAAATATCACCAACCTGTAAATAACTATTATCATAATCATAAATCACACTCCTAGAATTCAACTTTTAAAAATGTGTATTTTTTAACTTACGCTAGAACTATAAATCAATTAAAGAAATCTTCCTAAATAACTGATAACTAAGAATTATTAATCATATATTAATATGTTTTGGGGCAATAATTAGTAGCATCAATACTTTAATTTAAAATTTGTCTCAATGTCATAAAATTAAAAATTACAATAACAAAACAAACTTACTCCAAGTTTTTCCAAGCCTCGTGCCAACACATCAGCTCCTTTCTTTTGGTTGACGAATATAATGACAGGTGGTTCGACACCACGACTCAAAATCTCCATGAGTTTGCGTCTCTTATCCTGTTCTGATACCATGTATACAATTTGTTCAGTACGTTCTGTTGGTTTACCAATAGAACCTATGTACACAACAGCAGGCCTTCGAAGGTACGTTCGTGCCAGCCTCTCTACCGCTGGAGGCATAGTAGCCGTAAACATCACAGTCTTAAAACAAAAATAAAGTTAATTAGCTAATCCCTTCTTAAATAAAAACAGAAGAAGTTATTGTTTCAACATAGATATATTCAACAGCCTTGAGCAGCTAGAATATATATTTTGAAATATAAAGACACAAATCAAACTGAAATTTACCTGCAAAACAAAACCGCTTGAATCGTAAATGTTTACAACCACTTCAATGCTCATATTGCTCATGACCATTTGCCAATAAACAAGGATAATGTGTTGTGTCAATCTTATATTGTCTAATAGGAACATAACAAACGAAAATTAGTCCAATCTTTATTTCATATCAGTATTTCCTGATTAATTATCTTTTACAAGTAGTGTTTGTAAACTTTCTTTTTAATGTTTTTATCCAATATGTTCGCTTGGTATTGAAAAGTATTGTATGGTATTCAAGCTACAAAAATAAAGGAAGTAGCAAACTATTTCATTCAAAATTGTGCCAATTTTTACATGATTTTTATTTTAAATTGGAACTTTGGCTGTAAATCGAAAGACCAGTCGGGCTGGCCTCCTGTAAGTCTCTATATTAGCCAAAAGGAATATTCAATGCCCCTTCTGAGACAAGACCACTCTTTCCTCAATCCAACTTTCCTATCCTTTTCTTAAGTGGTCTGTGTTTAATGTTTGGTTATAAAATTCCCATTGTTGCTGATGTGACCAGATAATAGGACATCCCACCACCTCTTTTCAAATAACAAACAAACCCCATGTCTTCCTGTTTATAAATGCTGTTTAATGTTTTGCCTCAATGCAAAACACTTTAGTACAACATCTTGAAAATTTATAAACTCCTAATACCAACTAAGACTATATGATTTTGGCAGTTTTAACTCCCCCCCCCCTCATGATCAGAAAGGGGTCCCAATATTAAAAAAAATCTTAGTATTGACAAATATTTTCAACAACAACCCTTACCTAAAATTATGATTGATGAAAGTTCAAAATTATTCAACTATATCCGGCTGCCATCTAATATAGACAACTCCAACTGAAAATTTGTTTCCACTCAAATTTAAATGTTTAAATTACCATTAAAAATAGATAAAGATTATAACCCTATTTATATTTTAAATGTAAATTTTAATATAGTTAATACAGACCTGTCGATATTTCTTCTTTGAATTATAGTTTGCAAGGAGTTTGGCTTCATCTTCAGCATCTTCATTATCTGGTTTTAAATTTGTAACAGGCATGAAGTCTAAAATTTTTTGTACATCTAAAACACAAAAAAAAAAGTATTGTAACGTTTTCTATAATCTTTATATATTTAAAATATGTCAAATTTATTGAGAAATAGTATAAAAATAATTAATTTGATTATAATCAATAGATAGAAACACAATTAATTTTTCTAACATATGAGAGGCTGAAAAGCAAACAGGATGAATGGGTTTTTATTGTTTTAATTATTATTTTATAACTATTTTTAATTTAACTACAATTTGTATTGTAACCCATAAAAACAGGTTTAATACTGTCAACATTGTCTACAGAAAAAAAAAGTATTCCATTTGCTGTTTGTAAGACGAGACAGATAACAGATACCAAAATGGAAGTCTAGTAATTAGGAGTCCAAAGTAGAAATATGGATATTCAAATTCAAATCTTAGTCAGAATTCAATTTGTCATGATTTTCAATGTAATACTTACTTATTTATTATATAGATAGACATTGAATATTAATAAAGTAATAATCTTTGGTTGCAGTGTTTATTTTAGTATTAATTTCTCATTTGAGCAGTAGTATCTTAAGTTAATTTTCTCACTTTATTGTAAAAACAATCGTAAATACTACTCTTAAAACCAAACCATACACATTAAGTATTATAAAAATACTCTGTACATCTGATGACTACAGTATAGAAAACATCCATATACACTTTAATACTAGTTTGACGGACATGCTACTTATTAGTAGTTTCAATCTTGTAGCATGTTATGAGTGAAACTTTAGACCTTGGGTTTTAACTTATGAGAGACTCTATTTTAAAGGTTTTGCTCACAAAGAAAGCAGCTCTCTCTTCTATACAACTTTCTTTCTTTATTAATGCTCATAAATTTAGCTTAATTGACTATAACAATCATTTAATCCCAAAACAACCAAATACATAAATATATTCTAACCTTTTATATTTGCCTTAATTTATTGATTTTTACACTCATACATTATTTTACCAAGCTAGGATTATTGATTAAATTATTTAACCTTTACATTTTATTACAAACCCTTTTTGCCTAAGTCAACGCAAACCTGAGTGAACCGAAGCTTTAAAATTTAAGTTTCCCCCGAATCAAGAATGTTTTTTCCAAAATTATCTCTTAACAAATGCTCTATTCTACACACACAAAAAATACACTTGATCTCTTATTTGCTCAACTTGTTATTTGCAGTAATTGCCCAGCTTAATGTTACCTAGAAATGATAGTCCCCGACAATGAACTTCCCTGCTCCTTCACGGGCAGCGACTTCACACAAAAAGACCCTGTGTTGTAGGAGTCGCCTCCCTTTATGTTATTGCTTAGCCTACTTGTTGTGTTCTCATGCTTGTCTAAGCATTGCATCATTTTTTGAGGTGTTGCTTCATTTCCCTCAACGGTTTGCATTGACTTATTAATGTTTCTATAATTATTACTATATTCTAATCTACTAATAATAATATGCTAATATTAATAAATAATGTGAATGTATTATTCCTGACAAGCATGATAATTTCCACAAACATTAAAGACAATAAATGTTAGTTTAATAGTCTCCAGAGGAAACTAGGTTAAGAAAGCCTAAATAAAACCAGATAAAATGTCTATGGCTTATGAAAAGTGAGCGAGGTAAGAAAAATGGTTTTACTGATGAAGTTGTAATGTGACGACAGGTAATGATAGATGGTATGGACGATCTAAATCAAATAAAAAAAACTAATACAATACATGAATTGAAGATATAAGAACATTGGAATTTATATAAAATGTATTTTGTATGAGAAAAAATATAAGTACTGTATTAGAATATATTTTAAGAATAAATATATGTGCCAGATATATGTGTAATAGTATTAGAGAATAGAAATAACAAATTTTATTTTATAATATATGTTAAACTGAAAAAAAACAAATAAGCTG